>CM033741.1:29254015-29621213 GCA_019671005.1 Hibiscus mutabilis
CGAGTGACCTTAGGATTTTAGACCGAGGTTTGATGGCTTTCACTCTGACATCGGTGGTGAACGCCACGGTGCGACGTGACCTTGATCGGAGGTGGTAACAAGGGGAAGAGGCTGGGGAAAATTTTCTAGAATCTTTGTTCTCTCAACTCTCGAAAAGAGAGTAAAAAAATAAATGCGGCGTAGTTGGGTTAATTTTGACTTTTTATCAATAATGGTACAAACCATGAAAACATAGTTTATTATTTATTTGGGCTAAACTAAGAGAAAGCTTTAGCCTAGCTCAATTGGCTAAGGCACAAGTCTACTAAACCAAGGGTCACGGGTTTAAACCCCTTGGCTGCTACTTGCATTTTTTTAAAACCTTTTAAGGGTGTTGCAATTCCTCGCCCTTAAAGAAAATTTTGTCCTCAAAATTTATCAAAGTCAGAGAAATGCATAAACTACGCTTTCACTCATTATTATACTGACTTATCTATCAGAGTATCCTTGTTTCTTGGGACTCTCAATCGGTCACAGATCAATCTGATAGTGACATCAGTTACTCGAACTATCTTTGGACCCAAGATCATCCTATCATACATCTCAGACCAACTAAATAGAATACAATATTTGAATCCATACCGGACTTCATACGTTGCCAAACAAACACTTGTCTCATAACTTTTATTATATTTGGTCTCAATCAGGGATAAGAAACCCTCCCCAATTACCACAGAAGTCAATCATACAACCCCAAAGTATATCACTTACCTTCAATGTAATATTCAAGCAACTATTTCATTTGTGTATAACAGAATTCACCACAGAATTTACACTTTCATCACGTTCACAAACACCTTCCTTTTAAAATTCATAATACTTTTATCAAATTCAATCAGAATATCCTCAACATCATCATTATCACTGAATAGCCTTACATGTAATCTTATATCGGTTACTTCACATAATCAAACATTTATTCTTGATTTGAATCAGATCTTCAATTTCACATATATTAACCATCTCAAGTTCTTTATCCAGATTCAAATTCAACTCGTTACTCAAATGCTAGCGAACATTATTACAGGAATGGTTAGATGCACTTATTACAGGAAATGATACGGCATCAGAGTCTTGGCTCGGTGAAGTACGGTTATGATCTAAGCGTATGAGCAAACAAGGCACCCTATGACAGACGATCGAACGATCTAACCAGAAAGACGTAACTCTAAGCACTGATACCACTAAATATAACCCCCTGGACCCGGCTATGTGACACATCTAAATCTAGGAGGTCATATTGGGGTCACCGAAGCGACCCACAGAAAAAATAGAAGAAAACTCTTAGAAATACATTTAAAAGTGTAAAACAACATTTCTGTTAAAACTATATTAAAATTTCGTGTATACGGACTGAAATCCAGAAAACAAAATACGGACTCAATCATAAAATAAATCGTGACATACATGCCCACTAATACATAGGTACTGTACTCCACGTGCAACGCCAAGGGAACTCCAAACTGATATTAGTCATAAATCTGTAATCGAATTTCTTTAACCTGCAATGGTGAAACAAAGTGTGTTTGGGAAAACTCAGTAATAAAAAACTACCAAATGATGATGTAGACAAAAGCATTTAAGGTAAAACAGATACATAGTATAGTACAAAACTATCACGGTGTTCCAGGTATCCGCAGGTTCCAATTACAGTTCATGTTAAATTGTTATCCATCCTCCATTATCTAAACTCCAATAGGCAGTTTTCCAAGACTGCATCTATAAGGCATTTACCCAGGCCTATTGGGCGTAGATGCTGACCTAAAGGGGTGTATTGGATCCAATAGAATCGTCTTAACTGAAGTATAAAAGCTTGAATACAGAATGTATTACCCTAGACGAAACGTACGAACCTGATATAGTAGTCATAAGGAATTACCCTAACCGAAGCATAGGAACCTGATACAGTAGTCATAAGGAATTACCCTAGTCGAAGCATAAGAACCTGATACAGTGGTCATATGGAATTACCATAGCTGAAGCGTAGGAACCTGATACTGTAGTCATAAGGAATTACCCTAGCCGAAGCGTAGGAACCTAATACAGTAGTCATAAGCAATTACCGGAGCCGAAGCGTAGGAACTTGATACAGTAGTAGTCATAAGGAATTACCCTAGCCGAAGCGTACAAACATGATATAGTAGTCATAAGGAATTACCCTAGCCGAAGCGTAAGAACCTGATACAGTAGTCATAAGGAATTACCCTAGCTGAAGCGTAGGAACCGGATACATTAGTCATAAGGAATTACCCTAGCTGAAACGTAGGAACCTCAAACAGGACAGGCAGAATTACCAGCCGGGTTAGGGCTGAACCTAGAACAGGTGGAATTACCAGCTTGATCAGAGCTGAACCTAGAACAGGCGGAATTACCAGCTTGATCAGAGCTGAACCTCAAGCACTTAATGTAATACCCAAGTACCCCAACAACAGTCTAAGCAGTAATAATATTAACCACAGTAATAATCAGTATTAAGTAATGACAACAGAAGATACAAAGCAAACTATTCAATCAGATAAATACACCTTCAGTATTTGTTTCTCATAACTGACTATAGTGTATTGCAAAGTATATCACCATCACTAATTAACCACTGCACAAGCTATAAGAAATTGAACATGCCTTCATATGGCATTCTTCCAATGTCACATTAGTATCTGAAATGACTAACAAACGTGGTCGTATATTACCACTTTCAAAGCTAGTCAATTTGTTTGGCTATACTGGTATTTCTTAATCCAAGTCTTAGAGGTATTTTCAGTCATTTTAGTATTCGAGGGTATTACAGACACTTTGATGCCTAAGGGTGTTTCAGTCATTAAGATACTTTCGGTAATTCCAAACAATTCATTCATTTCAATTCTCGAGGGTTTATCCATGATTTCAGTTAATTTGATAAATTTCAGTACCTGAGGTTATTTCAGC
This sequence comes from Hibiscus mutabilis, assembly GCA_019671005.1. NCBI lineage: Eukaryota > Viridiplantae > Streptophyta > Magnoliopsida > Malvales > Malvaceae > Hibiscus > Hibiscus mutabilis. Next base: position 29,256,980 of record CM033741.1, read on the forward strand.
CATTTCTATCATTCCAATCAATTCATTCACTACTGTCATTTAGGTCAATTTAGGAATATGTAGAATCTTCTTGTAAATTTATTTTCAGGTGTTTGTCCAGAGTTTGGGTAATCCAAGTGGTTTGTTATCATACATATTTTAAATCTTGACACCGAATCATTTCCCAGTAGAACGAGTATTTCATATAAAGTAACCATTTATCAGACCGAGTGTAAAATTTTAAGACATTTTCTTTGTTAGGGGTATTTAAGTCATTCTTATTTCTCGAGTGTATTACCATCATTTCTTAACGAAATATTTCAAATATTAAATCATTTAACTCTAATTATCAGATCAGTAGATTATGTCTTATTAACAATTTACTGAACTCAGGATCCTTTCGGTCTATTAAATTTCTTTTTTGAATAATTCGATCTTATCCAAATTACCATTCTATTATCTCATAATTTAATTGACTCAAGCAAAGTTAAAAGTACACTCAATCGTACTCATGCAAACTTTAGCCTAGAACCATCATAAAGCATGCAAGAGGTAGTAATGTATTACCTTAAGTCCTTGCTATATTAGTGACCCTTGAAACGACATTCGACGTCCCACAGCCTCCCAGATCCAAAGATATACGAATGCCTTCAATTATCCACAATCCAAAATCAGTCCTTAGTCACATTGCCTTTAAACTAAATAATGAAGTACAAAAGCATGTTCGGGTCTAATATTATATTTGGCGGCTTTCGGGTTAAAATTTCATAAAACTGACTTCAAAAATGGACTTCGGACGTTGAAAAACATAAAATAAGAGTTTTTGAAAAATTTTGACTTTTTGGTCAAAGTAGCGCTAACGTTAGTAGTCAAACTCAACGCTGACATCATGCTGACGTCATCAGGTAACAGGTCAACGATCAAGGTTGATGTCAGCAGTCAACACTGATGTCAGCAATCAATGGTTTAACTCGAGTGAGTTGATTCGGCTGAGTCAACTCATTGAGTTAACTCGATCAATGGGTCAGGTCTACAGGTCGGATCGGACCAGTTCATAACCGATTCAAGGTAGGACCTGTTCAGGGCTGGTTCAAGCTCAGTTCAGGCAGGGTTTAGACCGATCACCGTCTAGTGCAGCCGGGAATCACCCCAGCGCGCGGCCAAAACGGGCGAAAAATGGCCCAGAATGCTCGTTTTCCAACTTTCTCAACCAAACAACAACAATTTAACCGAAAATGTACACGATTATACCCAAATCTTACCAAAAACAACTCTGACCGGCAAAAATCAACGTAGTTCCGGCAACGGCTCTCCCAACATCAGATCAACGGTCGACTAGAGTGGTTTTGATTACGATGAGGTGAGGAGCGCACTGGTGATGGCGGTGAGGTGAACCGACAGCTAAGACATACATAATTGGTGAAAAACTAAATCGAGAATCTCTAGGTTGAATAAGCATTTAAAGCTTGATTATTGACGAATGGGGCATCGGGACGATGAGTGACCTTAGGGGTTTCGACCGGGGTTCGATGGCTTTCACTCTAACACTGACGGTGAACGCCACGGTGCGACGGTGACCTTGATCGAAGGTGGCAGCAAGGGGAAGAGGCTGGGGAAAATTTTCTAGAATCTTTGTTCTCTCAACTCTCGAAAAGAGGGTAAAAAAATAAAAGCGGGGTAGTTGGGTTAATTCTGACTTTTAATCAATACTGGTACAGACCATGAAAACATAGTTTATTATTTATTTAGGCTAAACTAAGACAAAGCTCTAGCCTAGCTCAATTGGCTAAGGCACAAATTTACTAATCCAAGGGTCATGGTATCAAACCCTTTGGTTGCCACTTGACTTTTTTTTAAACCTTTTAAGGGTGTTACAAATCAAGCTAAGCAAGGAAAGAATCATATATGTATCATTGTAATTCTGGAATAAAATCAAAGTTTTTTCCCTTATTTTTTTATACCATTCATGTAAATCGGTTACAAAAAGTGAACATCCAACCACTGTAAGACATGATTTTCTTAAGCAATAAGAAGCAAGAGGCAACCGAATTTCTGGGGCATATTTTTATACCAAATTTCTTATATATATATATATTGATTTGAATTGAAAGAGAAAGGGGGTGCGTGCTTATCGTTAGAATAACGGGGAGAAGTATCGTCGCCTGATGTATAAAACCACCATCACCATTAGATTCAGAGGTAGGAGCTGGAGGCGTTCATCACCGGGGAGTAGTAGTTGGCATTGATCCATGGCGGCGAACGCGGTGGAGCATGGTGGCCCATGGATAGAAATTGGGTATTGGGTCGGTGTTCTTCATGTTCATGAAGAAAACATATGAACAATGTAGATGATTTGAAAGAGGGTTGGCTTGATCCATTCGGTTTAAAGGGAGGGAATGGTTTGATATTTGCCCATTTTGGCTTTATATTCGACTCTTGAATCGGCCCACGGGCAGACTCGCAGCCGTAGTTGACCTCTGCGCTACTTCCATTGTTCTTGCACTACGGCTCCACTGTTTGCAATCCTTTCATTTTAGTCCTTTTTTGTTTTCAATTCAGTTCTTTGATTTTTATTTTATGCAATTTAGTCTTTTTTTCATCCAATTAAATTTTATTATCAATTATTTCATTTAACCTAACAAACTTTAAGGATAATATTAACTATATGATGATAATCCTTTAGCGTAGTCTTCTCCTCAAGTAATTAGAGACTCTATTAGATAAATTAATTTGATAATAAGTACACTTTTAGGTTAGATCCTTTATTTAGAAAGTTATTAAACAAATCACTAGAAATCCTTAATCTTAGTTTTTGTAGGTTAGCTCTTTAATAATGTAGTTTTGTATTTAATACCGTAGGATTACGTTCTCCAAAATAATTCATCTTTTAATAATCAACTTGGTAACTTTTTAGATAATTTAATAAAAAAAATTCTAATTAAAACTACTAAATAAAGTCTTCTAGGACTAGCCTCTTTAAATATGTGCTTTTAATATAAAACCTTAGACCTTAGACTTTCTTAAATGATTTAATTAAATTACATAAGATTTCATTCAAAAACATTTTCTCTGCATCAAGAAAAATGAGGTATTTTCTCAAGTGGGGTTAATCCCGGCTTTCCCATAGTAGTTGGGGAATGGTCGAAAACTCCCATGCGAGACTATGCTTTCGATTTTTTGAGATTAAAGTCTTAATCCTCGATGCACTTAAGTTTGACCGAGGTTTCCTCAACCGTGAGTGAATTTAAGGTCACCTTTAAAACTCTGGAGATTTTTACATTAATCTTTGCACGCATACATCCAGGTTACGAATGAAAATATCATTATTAAAGTAAGAGATGTTCTAAAGGCGTTGTAGGGGTGTTAATCATTCGTCACACGTAACCATACCCCTGAACCCAAGATTTTAGAATCTTTAGTTTCTTTTAGGTTTTCGGTCTACCTAATTAAAAGATCAGTGGTGACTCTAAAACATTTCTACCAACCCATGGTCCAGGCCGCGATAGGGGTGAATTGACTTTGTGATGAAATTGGTGAAAGCAGAAGGAAATTAAAAATTTGCACAACGATTTTTAGTGGTTCGACTTCTCAAAAAGTTTACCTTCAGTATCTTAGCTTCCCCACTAAGGATTTTCCACAAGTTCACTAATTTGTCTTTCCATTTTCAAGGCTCAAGGAGATAACCTTTACAAACCCTCAAAGTTTATACCCCAATGCTTTGAGACACTCCCACTCAAGATAATACAAATTTAGCAAACAAGGAAAACCTCTTAAAGTCAATGTGCTTGCAATTTAAGCTCTCACCCAAAATCTAACACTTGAGAAAATATAACAATTAAGCTCACAAGTGTGTTCTACAATAAAAATGACAATTAAAGCTCAAAAACACTTTTTCTATACATTGAATGTTGGTAGTTGGTTTCTTGTTGTTCCATGGCTTCTTGAAGCTTTCTTTTAAACCCTCTAATGAGTTATTGAACGTTACTAGCCGTTGCGGGTTGATTAGAGCCGTTGGGGAATTAAATTCCAAAAATAAATGCACTTCTGGGCATCTTTGTACCGGTACGCAGATCTCGGTATCAGTACTTGCCTTAAGAAGAAAGAGTTGTTACAAACAATTAATGTATGGCATACAGGTACACAATACTAAGTATTGATACAGATCCTTGTGTATGTGTACGGGCTTGGTCGTATCATAGACATTTGGCTACTAAAAATTTGGAAAACTTGGGGAAACAATTAGCGTATCAGTACATGTATGACCGTACCGATATGAATTGTTGGGTATCGAAACGAAGAAGACCGAACTGGCACTCACAACTTGTTTTTGACACTTGGGCTATTTTGAAAGCATTTAAACATATCAAAAACACTTTCAAAACCTTTCAAACATATATTTCAAGTTAATAATGGACTTTTAAAATATTTTTCCAAATTAGTTTAAGTCCAAAAACATTTTTCATTTAAGTTATATCAAAATCAATATCTCAACAATCTCCCCCTTTTGATTAACGAAACCACTTGAATTTTTTTTAAATTTCTCCCCCATAGAAAAATAAGTTTACAAAAAGAGAATATTTTAGAAAAATATTAAAGCTCCCCTTTTTCTTTTTGAAATTTAATTTTTCAAACATATTTATCCCTTTTTTGTTATATAAAAAATAATTCAAAACAAAGTTTGAAATCACATTTAAGTTCAAGATAACAATGGAGAGTTAAAAAAAATTACATGAAAAAATTTTAAAATTGGCTCCCCTTTAATCAAGCAACAAAAGAATGTTATTCCAGACATTCAAGAGAAATATTGAATTTCAAATAATTGAAAAAAATTAAACACAAGAAATTCAATTAACATGCCATTTATGAACATAAATCAATAAACAAACAAGGCATGACAAAAAGGAGACAAACTTGTCCCCTTTTTGTTGTGCGTACCGGTTGGTGTCGACCGTATCAGTACTGGCTGAATGCTGATGGTACTTTAAAACACATGTGCTCTTTGTTTTATCGATTTTATTTTATCTTTAGTATGGACTGTATTATTTTTAAGACTTGTTTATAATTATTATTGGGAAAACTTTCATGTATTTAGGAATTGAGGTTATTTTCAGTATACATGCATAATTTTTACATTTGGATGTTTTATTTAAACTTTCAAACTATAATATTATTGTTGGATTTTTAATAACGTTTTGAGATAGTTTATTTGGAAATTTAAATCCTTTTATATAATCAATTTTTAGATATCATTTTAACGCTTGAGTTTTGACGAATTATTAAGTATTTAATTATTTTACAATTATTATGATTTATTATAAATAAAATTAGTTTCTTGAGGGCAAAGTTTTCAATGGTGACTTCTTAAATTAGGCATTTCCTTCTTGGGTGGGTTTAGGGGTTACATTTTGTGGTATCAGAGCTGAGTTCAACCCTCGAACTATGAGGCTCACAACAATCAATTTAAAATTTTTTTGAAATTTTATGCATGCATTAAATGTTTTGGGTACAGGGAAGTTTTCTGAATGGCTTATTACTTAATCATTAATTTAAAGTGTGTTTTAAAATCTGAGACTTCGGTACCAATTCTGATCTTAGGTAATTATCTTTGGTAGATAGTTGGGTATGCCACTTTGTAGGAGCTTTATATTTGAGTGTGTTTCATCTGGATTCTGATCTAGAGAAATATGTACTCATTAATTAGTGACTACTACTCCAAACATAGAATTACTTGTAATCTTTCCACCTCGTTATATCAATAGGTATTCTTTTGAACCACGTGAACCCTCGAGCTATGATCTTTTGAGTAACCACTATTGATCATAACTCGAATCCTGATCAGGGACCCAAACTTCGGTTAATCGAACAAATGATCTTGATTGTGCCCGTTCCTATGAATTTGAAATCAAAGCCTCTCTAAAAACTATGTGTTGTCATTTGTGACATGATTTGAAATGCTCATTTAAGTTTCTATCTAAACATCCATGCTTTTGGGAATCTGTCGCTAGGTCTGAAAATTTCGAGGACGAAATTTCTTTTAAGGGTGGGAGAGTTGTAACACCCCGAATTTTTTTCCCCAATTCTAAAACCCTAAAATTCTAAATCCCTAATTTTTGAAATCCCTAAATTCAAAACCCTAGGAATTGGGAATTTAAATATGAAACCCTAATTAGGAAATTTAGGAATTAATTGAATTTTAAACAAACTTAGTGACATTTTCATAAAGAATTGATATTTGGTGCCTAGTTTGTGAACCCTAGAAAAGAACAAGGACTTACCTTGTAATTTAACCAAAATTTTGGTTATGTAATTCCCTTTCCCTGCGATTTTGTTTTCTACTGCCTCAACTTGTCTTTCTCTCTCTCCCCCTCTCTCGATTTATGTTCGGATCACATCTCCTTTTTTCTTTTTTTATTATTTATTTAATTTGATCAAATCCCGATGTGTCTTTAGCACTGCTCAATTCAACTCTATCTTCGGTTAATTTGAAGATCAACTATTTGAATCAGATAAGTATTCATGTATCATTAAATTTCGTTAGATAAGTATATAGGAACAATTCTTTGATCATAGTAATAATAGTAATAGTGTTATCATAGGATTATTCTCATAGGTACCAATACAGCTGGACCCCGTATTTTTGTTTATGAGAGACTCGTCATTTAGTAGGTTGAGTTTGCTTCGGCTAAGGTGTGTTTTCTTCCGGTGCTATAAATAAATGATTTTATTTGTGTTTTACACTTGAGTGATTTTTTATTGTGTTGTGATTTTAAATTATGTTTTCAGTGCATAATATTTTCAGACTATGAATAAAATTGAGATTTAAAATAAATGTGTTGTGAATTCCTTATTTATTATCGGACTGTGTTGAGACTGTTAAAACTGTGACATCTTTTTACTGTGTTATCTTGGGTTGGGATTGTACGGAGGAAGTTCAGTGGTTTTATACCACTTGTGTTGGTGACTATGTAGTGAGGGGTTTCTGGGGAACCTACTCTTTTTGGTGACTATGCAGTATGGGTGCATTGCATTGTAATTTTTATAAAATTGTGTTTGTACAAGATTTATGCTTTGAAAATAATTTTGTGAAAATTGTGTGAAACCAGTTTGTGATTGCTTGCACTTTAGAGACACACTGTGCTTTATAGCTTACTCCCCAATAGTTTTCTCTTAGAGATATCTTTGGACCCTAGACGACTTGGTACCCGGAGGATCTCTTTGTTTTATCGATTTTATTTTATCTTCAGTATGGACTATATTATTTTTAAGACTTATTTATTATTATTATTGGGTAAACTTTGATGTATTCGGGAACTGGGGTTATCTTCAGTATACATGCATAATTTTTACATTCGGATGTTTTATTTAATCTTTCGAACTATAAAATTATTGTTGGATTTTTAATAACATTTTGAGATTGTTTATTTGGAAATTTTAATCCTTTTATATTATTAATTTTTTTAGATATCATTTTAACACTTGAGTTTTGACGAATTATGAAGTATTTAAATATTTTACAATTATTATGATTTATTATAAATAAAATTGGTTTCCTGAGGGTAAAGTTTTCAATTGTGACTTCCTAAATTCGACCTTTTTTCTTGGCCGGGTTTAAGGGGGTTACATTTAGTGGTATCAGAGCTAAGTTCAATCTCGGACTATGAGGCTCACATGAAATTTTAAACCGAAAATGATTTTTGCATACATATTAAATATTTTCGGGCAAAATGGGATTTTCTGATAAATTGATATTTTAAAGAATTAAATATATATTTTGAATAGAAACTCCGAGTACCAATTCTGATCTTAGGTAATTCTCTTTTGTAGATAGTCAGATATGCCACCTCGTAGGAGCTTTATATTTGAGTGTGTTTCATCTTGATCTAGATCTTGAGAGATGTGTACTCGTTAATTAGTGACTGCTACGCCAAACATAGAATTACTCGTAATCTTCCCACCTTGTTATATCAATAGGTATTCTTTCGAACCATGTGAATCCTTGAGCTATATTTTTTTGAGTAACCATTATAGATCATAACTCGAATCTTGATCAAGGACTCGAACTTCGGTTAATCGAACAAGTGATCGTGAATGTACCTGTTCCTATGAATTTGAAATCAAAGCCTCTCTAAAAGCCATGTATTGTCATTTTTGACATGATTTGAAATGCTCCTTTAAGTTTCTATCTAAACATGGATGCTTTTGGGAATCTGCCGCTAGGTCTGAAAATTTTGAGGACGAAATTTCTTTTAAGGGCGGGAGAGTTGTAACACCCCAAATTTTTGCCCTAAATTTAAAACCCTAATTTTGAAATCCCTAAAATCAAAAGCCTAGAAATTGGGAATTTAAATATGAAACCCTAATTAAGAAATTTGGGAATTAATTAAATTTTAAATAAATTTAGTGACATTTTTTATAAATAATTAAAATTAGGTACCTACCTTGTAAACCCTAGAAAATAATAAGGGCTTACCTTGTAATTTATCCAAAGATTTGTTTATATATACATGTTATCACCTTGTTTTTTTCTCACCCCTACAGCCGCAATTTCTCATCTCTCTCAAATTGTTCGAACGCATTCCCTTTGCTTTTCTTTTTTTTAATTAATTCAATCAAACCCCGCTGAGTCTCTGGCACCGCTCAATTCAACTCTATCTTCAATTAATTTGAAGATCAACTATTCGAATCAGATAAGTATTCATTAAATTTCGTTAGAATAGTATTTAGGAATAATTCCTTAATCATAGTGATAATAGTAATAGTGTTGTCGTTATGGGTACCAATATAGCTGGACCCCATACTTTTGATTATGAGAGACTCGTCATCTCGTAGGTCGAGTTTGCTTCGGCTAAGGTGTGTTTTCTTCCGGTGCTATAAAAAATGATTTTATTTGTGTTTTACACTTGAGTGATTTTTCTTTATTGTGTTGTGATTTTAAATTATGTTTTCCGTGCATAATATTTTCAGATTGTGAATAAAATTGAGATTTAAAATAAATGTGTTGTGATTCCCTGATTTATTATCGGACTGTGTTGAGACTGTGAAAATAGTGACATCTTTTTACTGTGTTATCATGGGTTGGGATTGTACGGAGGAAGTTCAGTGGTTTTATACCACTTGTGTTGGTGACTATGTAGTGAGGGGTTCTGGGGAACCTACTCTTTTTGGTGACTATGCAGTATGGGTGCATTGCATTGTGATTTTTATAAAACTTGTTTATACAAGATTTGTGCTTTAAAAATAAATTTGTGAAAACTATGAGAAACAGAGTTTGTGATTGCTTGCACCTTAGAGACACACTAAGCTCTTTAGCTTACCCCCCATAGTTTTATTTTACAGATATCTTTGGACTTTAGGCGACTTGGTACCCAGAGGATCTCTTTGTTTTATCGATTTTATTTTATCATCAGTATGGACTATATTATTTTTAAGACTTGTTTATTATTATTATTGGGGAAACTTTGATGTATTCAGGAATTGAGGTTATCTTCAGTATACATGCATAATTTTTACATTCGGATGTTTTATTTAATCTTTCGAACTATAATATTATTGTTGGATTTTTAATAACATTTTGAGATAGTTTATTTGGAAATTTTAATCCTTTTATATTATCAATTTTTTTAGATATCATTTTAACACTTGAGTTTTGACGAATTATTAAGTATTTAAATATTTTACAATTGTTATGATTTATTATAAATAAAATTGGTTTCTTGGGGGTAAAGTTTTCAATTGTGACTTCCTAAATTCGGCCTTTTCTTCTTCGTCGGGTTTAAGGGGGTTACATTTTCACCCTATTTATTGATTAATTTGTCCCATCATGTTATCCTTTGCATGCATTTTAGCATTTTTATCTTTGTATTTGCATTTTCTTAACTTAGTAGCTCTTATCCTTGAATTTATTACATTTTTGTTGCTAATGTTGCTACATGAGTTCTTCTAGAATTGCATCTGGGACTGTCGCTGCATGAGCATTGTTTAGATAGCGTCTAGATTTGTCGCCACATTGACAACTGTCAAAAAAGATAAGATCAAATGACGTTGGCGAAAGGATAAGATCAAAGGACGATGATTTGGCAGTTTTTTATAACAACTTTTGTCTGGACATGATGTCGGTACAATTGTCGTTGCAATACCAGCACATCGAAACAGTCATTGTCGCCACAATGACAACTGTTAGGATAAGATCAAAATGGCGATGAGTTGTCCATTAATACAGTTGCCCTGCATGAAATTCAAAGCTGTAAATCTATAAAGCACACCTATAAACACCCAATTGGAAGATGATAAGGATATATATACATATATTCTTACCCTAAAAAAGGTAAGCTCATATCTTATCATCTTTTTTCCTTGGTTTTGGAGCTTTCTCTTGATGGCTATGGCGGCTTAAAGATTCCATGGGGCAACCGAGGTGAATTCGATGTAGAATTAAGTGGCAGAAAGGAGTGCGAGGCAAGAGGAAGCATCAAGTAGCAATTGAGTTAGCTAGAGATAGCTTTCCCCATTCGGCTCTCAATATTTCTTTTGTTTAAATGCTGATAATTTTAGTTTAATTTCATTTTTTATGAAAATACATTATGAATGTTGTTGAATGTTTATCTTATTAATCTTTTCCTCTATCTTTTGATATTTGGACTTGAATGTCTTTATACACGAAAGTGTTTATTGCAGGTATTGTCAACGAGAGTTGCAGTGACAGTTCAAGTTAACAATACAATCATTACAACGAAAGTTGACTCGATTGATCTTGTATTTACTTATTATCCATCACTGAGAGGTGTGGTGAGTGGGCTCATATAAGTCTTTGATTAAGGGTAGAAGTTGAAATTGGTAAGATATTCATGTGCCTTATTGCACCGACAATCATCTTTTCATTTGTTTCTTGCTATCATTCATTATTCTGTTGGTGAATCACCTAGAGAACCCATTCCCATCATTATATTGTTTCTATTTTAATTTCAATACATTGCTGCGAGATTACCTATATTATTTACCTTTCATTTATTTGACATTGCATATTGCATTTACATTATTTTTCTTACTTATTGCACTGACATTGGTAGACTTTCGAACAACCGTCCTCATGGGATCGATATCTGACAGGAATTACCTATCAACTATACTTCCATCGACATGTGTACGCTTGCACAAATCGTGTGACATTATTTCATCGATCAAGTTTTGGCGCTGTTGCCAGGGATGGTTTTTGTTTGGTGTTTATTTTTGTCATTGCATTCTTTTTCTTTTTATTAACTTTATTTTCTTTTGTTTTGTTATTTTTAGGTGTATTACAAGGAAAGAGAAATAAATATGTAGGGGGATAGACTTCGAAACATTCAAGATTGCATGATGTTCAAAGTGGATGTTTATGGAACACTCTCAGTAGAAATTTCAGAATTGGAAAACAAAATCAAATCCATGCAAATATCAGGAGTAGTCCAAAGAGTCGATGTCCCTGCATTCAGTTGTGAGATTTACGATGACAACCACATTTATAAAAATTGTCCACAACTCGTATGGAAATTTATATAATGTTGCTACACGTAATCAACAGTCTTGGGGAAATTTGAATTTTGGTTAATTTGTTGGGATATTTCGATATGGGAATAATTTCTCCCAATGCGTTTATAATCCAAGACAAGGGAATTACAATTCAATATAGCTACAATACAATAAGCAAACTCAGCTACAGTCACGACACACTCTTTTGCAACCACAATATCTTCAATTGCCACATCTACATGCTCAAGCACCTATGCAGGCATAATATACCCCAACTTCCACATCTGATCCCTGTGCAGCTCTTGCAGCTTTGATGCAAGAGAATTTCACTCGAATGAAAGCAATTGTTCAAGGAAATGTCTCATCGATTCGTGCATTAGAAGTACAACTGGATAACTTGCTTCCACAATGAATCCTATACCACTAGGAACACTTCTGAGTGATAAGGAATCAGATGTACCAACTCAAGAAAGTGGATAAGTGGATCATAACAAAAAGATTACATATGAAGAGATTGTTGATGTACCAGCAAAACCTGTTCCAAGAGTTGTCACTTCTTTGTCTATAGTGCTCAAATCTAATATGTGGACGCAACCCAAAATGTTGGTGCAATCCAAAGTGTCAGCTCAATCTGAAGTGTCCTCACATCCACCTTTGTCACAACATGTTCATGACTACATGCAGGGTCAACAAGATTGTAGTACTTTGTCAATGGAATCTAAGCATGTATCTTTTGAGGAACGAATGATGCTAGATTTAATTCCATTAGAAGAAAGGTATGATTATTTTAGAGAAGATACTCTATCTATGGTGTTTCCTTCCATTATTATTGGTCACCAAAATCTCTACTAATGGAGATGTTTGAAAAGCATGAACAAAGTGGTGGTTGGATGCTTGAAAAATTTTAGAGAATTGATCCTTCACTTGATTTGCACATAATTTTAGCAGAGGATTGCTACGACAATTGGCTAGAGCAGCAAATGTCACAACAATGAAAGCTATACCCAGGTATGATGAAAGTCAATGAGAATGGGGTAATGACATGGTTGGATTTCAAAAATGTTGCTCACATTGAATTTATACCTTCTATAATAGTAGCAAGGTGGAGGGTACACATGGACTTCCAAGGAAAATGAAAGAAAGACACATCTACCAAGATAACTCAAGTGGGAATGGTTGCAATCACATTGGCCCAATTCATTTTGGGCAGAATTGTCACTCGCTGAAGGGTGCGGATGGGCTATAAGAAGTATCAGAAATGACTCTTCAAGGCAACCCCTACCACAATGAAATAATAAATGGTGCTTATTATGGGTGCATTCGAATTTCACTGAAATAAGAGGAGGCTGATGATGCCAGAGTTGACCAAAATTAGAGGAGGCACCTACAGACTTAGCTAAGCTAGGAGAAAAAAAGATGAAGATGGCGATGCTACTACGAATATTGTCACTACATCTCATGCTATGGATGCAACTGCTGAGAACACAATGCTGCAGCAAAAAGAAGAAGCACCATGTAGCCACTTTGGGAGTATAGGAACACTGAGTTAGTTTGTTTTTAATATTTTTTTAGTTTGTTCTGATCATGCATTTCATGTAATTGCTGTTTTCCTTTTTGCCACTACATTTGATCATTGTAATTGCATTTATTTTTATTGTCATAGCATTTTTCATTCTAACTGCATTCTGTTTTCATTGGGGACAATGCAATCTTTAAGTTTGGGGGTATTCACATAGGGTTTGAACTACATCACTATTTTAAAAAATAAATTTTTAAACAAATACAAGGTCAATTTTATGCTATAAATTTTTTTCTTACATTCGATGCTTAATTCTTGAATCATGATTGTCAATGAATTGGTTGGATACATGTGATGGAATATTGTATTAGAATTTTGTTATGAATGAATTCGGTTGCTTGAGTAATGAATTTCTAGCATCATCTCTTAGATCTTAGATGAATCTGCAAAGTTCAGTTGCTGTTATATATGTTTATAGATCATATTATGTGTAAATAAAGAACACTCAAATGTGGGTGCATAATGAAAGTAGCTTTAAGGGGGAACACTCCTTTGCATACGTTAGAAAAACGAATCTAGCCAAAGGCTGTCGCTGCATGAGTGTGCGTTGCTGCAACGAAATACTTTTTGGGGGTTTATTGCACACCATCCTACTTCTCAGGGTCTAGGGTGCATTCATTGTTCGATGTCCCTCATTACATAAAAAAGAAAAGAAAAAAAATATTTTATGCTTATATTAATGAAATAAAGGTTGTTTAGGATGGAGGAATTTGAGATGTAAGGCATGATGCTAGCTTTGAAGAATTGCAAGTTCATTCATTCATACCTGAGTTGTCGATGCAATCTTCTATCATGTAGATATAATTGATTCATTGATGGTTGAGATGATTCAAGTTGCTAGAATGTTCATCAATTGGTTTTCAACCTTTTTGCTTTGCTTGAGGACAAGCAAAAACTTAAGTTTGGGGGTGTGATGGCACTTTAAAAGACATGTGTTTTCACCCTATTTATTGATTAATTTGTCCCCATCATGTTATCCTTTGCATGAATTTTAGCATTTTTACATTGTATTTGCATTTTCGTAACTAAATAGCTATTTCTTGAATTATCCTTTAATTTATTACATTTTTGCTACTAAGGTCGCTACATGAGTTCTTCTAGAATTGCAGCTAGGAGTGTCGCTGCATGAGTGTTGTTTAGATTACGTCCAAATCTGTCACCACATTGACAACTTTCAAAAAAGGTAAGATCAAATGACATTGGCGAAAGGATAAGATCAAAGGACAATGAGTTGGCAGTTTGTTATAACAACTTTTTTAGACATAATGTCGGTACAATTATCGGTGCAATACCAGCACATCAAAACATTGTCGCCACAATGACAGCTGTTAGGATAAGATTAAAAGGATGATGAGTTGTCCATTAATACAGTTGTCCTGCATGAAATTCATAGCAATAAATCTATAAAGGACATCTATAAACATCCAATTGGAAGATGATAAGGATATATATACATATATTCTTACCCTAAAAAGGGAGGCTCATATCCTATCATCTTTTCCCTTGGTTTTGGAGCTTTCTCTTGATGACTATGGCGGCTTAAAGCTTACATGGGGCAACTGAGGGGAATCTGATGCAGAATTAAGTGGCAAAACAAGTACGAGTCAAGAGGAATCATCAAGGAGCAATCGAGTTAGCTACAGATAGCTTTCATTATCCGGTTCTTAATGTTTCTTTTGTTTAAACGCTGATGCTTTTAGTTTAATTTCATTTTGTATGAAAATACTTTATGAATGTTGCTAAATGTTTATCTTATTAAGCTTTCCTCTATCTTTTCATCTTTGGATTTGAATGCCTTTATGCACGAAAGTGTTTATTGCAGCCACTGTCAACGAGAGTTGCAATGAGAGTTCAAGTTAACAATACAATCATTACAACGAAAGTTGCTTGGGAGTACAATGAAAGTTGACTCAATTGTTCTTGTATTTGCTTATTAGCCATCACTGAGAGGTGTGGTGAGTGGGCTCATATAAGTATTTGATTAAGGGTAGAAGTTGAGATCGGTAAGATATTCATGTGCCTTATTGCATCGACAATCATCTTTTCATTTGTTTCTTGCTAGCATTCGTTATTCTATTGATGAATCACTGAGGGAACCCCACTTCCATCATTCTATTGTTTATGTTTTAATTTCAATACAATGCAGCGACATTACCTGTATCATTTACCTTTCATTGCTTTGACATTGCCTATTGCATTTACCTTATTTTTCTTACTTATTGCACTAAAGTTGGCAGACTTCCGAACAAATGTCCTTGTGGGATCAATGTCTGACAGGAACTACCTGCCAACTATACTTGCATCGACGTGTGTATGCTTGCACAAATTGTGTGATGTTATTTCACCTAACAAATGTTGTATTAGTATGATATGGGCTATACCGATACCGACTGCATGAACTGGTGAATATATGTAGCAAAATCAACTCAAAAAGCCTTACAACTTATTCTTAAGTTCATAAAAAGGCTCTAAGAGGTCCTAGATATACATTTTGATCATTTTTGCTACAAATTAACAACATGTTTCTCAAAATACAACATTTAAAACATAGAAAGAAAGGTTTCACCAAGATTCAGCCAAACATTACAAGTTTAAGGCAAAAAACATAGATATGAGCATAAAAGCCAAAAATATGTAACTCATGCAATTGAGACTCCCCTTACTATATGCAATTAAGCACGACAAGGAGTCACACAAACATGCTTGAATCATAAACAAGATTAGACAATTTTGACATGATCAAGCAATTGCATGGAACAAATTTTACCACTTTAACCAAGGTAGGATGTTAAGTCTCTACTTCTTCAAGTTGTCCTTCTCCTTTGCGTGTCAAGAGTTCCCAAAATTTTGACTTTGATCATCAATGCTCAAGCACACCTACAAAAGACAATCATTTTTGTTTTGGTATCCAAATTCCTTTGGATCCATTGGCATTAGTCTAAAAAATTTTAGTTCCCTTAGAAATCCATTTTTCAATGTATTCCCTTTTCTTTGAAGAAATGAGTCCTTTTAGGACCCAAATATTCTTAATCATTTTTCCTTTAAAAAATCTAGGGGAACTAGATTGTCTTTGATAAAAATTGATTTTTAAAATTTTGTTTTAAAGCAATCTCCAATTTTCTTTTCAAAACTTTTGTAAATCAAATTGTAATACCCCAAAATATGGTCTAGAATTTTTTACATTTATTCGAATGTGATTCTAATTGATTGAGAAGTTTTTTTAGAATGAACAATTAGGAGTTTAGGACCAAATTGGGATCATAAGCAAAAAAGAGGGTCATTTTAGAAGGGACAAAAACCTAATTGTTCTAAAATTAGAGAATTGCATCTTAATCAAACATAAACCTTAAGGGCTTGTACACTTGTTGATGGATGATGATGACAAGTGTGGGGGGAAAGGAAGTGAATCACGGAAATTGTGTTATGACGAAGGAAAAACAAGAAAAATAATAATAACTTTCTCATCTTTACTTCCTTCCTATCCTCCATAACCGAAACTAGAGAGAATAGTGAGAGAAAGCTTGAAATTGGATCTTTCTAATTCAAATATAGGCTTTGTTCGAAAGAAGCTTTGGAAGCAAGGTAATCACTTGTTCTTTCTTCAAGTTCAAGTGAGAATTTTGCCTAGATGTGGAGATAAATATAGATATATGTATACATCATGTGAATGGTTAGTAATGCTAGAAATCAAAATGTTTGCAGATTGCTGTAAAACTGTAATGCAGAATGTGTATTTTAAAACAATGCAGATTGGTATTTTAAAACAGTGCAGTTTGTATGCAGAATTGTTATATGCAGAATTGATATGTATGTAGTAAAGCAGTGCAGTTTTGATATTGAAATGCTGTGCAGTTTGATAATTAATGCAGTACAGTTTTGAAAAATGAATTTATGCAGTTCTTGAAAGATTATAAATGCAGTTTTGACATGCTAAATAATGCAGTTTTTGAAGACTAAAATGAATGTGGTAAAACAATTTGATAAAAATGCAGTAATGTATGTGCAGTTTTATGCTGTAAAATACTGTTTTGTAACATGTATTATATGCAGTTTTGAAGTGAGTTCAAAGTATGTTGTTTTGATTTATTAAACATGATGTTTGACACTTTAGAGCATATTGTTTTGATTGTTTAGCAAGTTGTTTGATAGATTAAAGTATTCTGTCATGAAAGTTCACTTGATGTCACGATATGAATTGCTTTGCTACTGTGCTAAGATCACCTTGCTGCCATGTTATGAAATGCCTTGCTACTATGTTATGAAATTACTTAGCTGCCATGGTTAATTAATGGTATAAATTGAGAAACAAGGTTATTCTTAGGAGTATAAGGAAACTAATATATATGATTGGCATTGAATGTGTATGAATGCTATGGGTTTGTTTGGAGTATGTAAATGTGTATATAAAAATTACGGACTGTTTTTGGATGTATACAAATTTATTAAGGGCTGTTTTGATGTGTTTAAGTGTGTGTACTAATGTTAAGGGCTGTTTTGCTTAAATATATAAGTTAGTGGGCTGTTTTATAAGTATATGTGTGAAAATATAGATAATGGGATTGTTTTACACTAATATAAAGAATTGGACTGTTTTATATATTTGTGAATCTTAATGGATTGTTTTGTGTGAATTTGTATGTACATACGAATAATTAAGTAGCTTTTGCAAGTGAAAGATTGTTAGGAATGGTTCTAATACATAATTGGAATCTTTGATATGTTAGAGCAAGAAGGAGTTGAAGCAATAAAGCAAAACTAGACCAAATAGGAGATAAGCAAAAAGGGGGTTAAATTCGAGAGCAAAACTAGCTCGGAACGAACAGTGAGTATAGTTTAAAGTCTCAGGACAAACTAGTAACCTTCTCGAGCATCCTTTGCTATTTTAATTACGTTGTTTTTATCTTTGAATTAAGCAATGTATAAACGAGCGTGGATTTGAGGTAAGTACCTAAATGTTAGGTAATACATGATATGTAATTGTCGATATAATGTTATGCTCATAGTGAGACCTACATATGCTTATACATGCTTATTAAGTAACTTTTATTATGCTATCATTCGATTAAGAGATATGCATGAATTGAGAATCATTTACGAATTGTATAAGTACTTGATATGATAAACAATAAGACATGTCTATATGATACTCTGATTAAAGAGCTATGCTCATTTTTGATTCTGATGTGATAAGATTAAAGTTAAAGCCTTGGTTTCGAGTCAGTCATAGGTATAGTTGGCATGCCATAAAGTCTATAGAGCTCGTGCTTGGGGTGGACTACGGTCCTTATGAGGCGACAGTAGGAGGGATGTGTTTTGGTCATCTGGCGATAGTAGGAGGGATTGGCCAGTACTTTGAGTACCTTTTGTTGGCAACAGTTGGTTGGGGATTCGTGTACCTAGACTACTTGGTTCTCAAGGATATGTTAAAGAGGAATAATGAAAGTTATAAGTTAAAGTAATGTATCCTTGCAATAACTTTCATAACAAGTAAAATGTGTCTATGTGGTTTTTGATCATTCTCTTGGTTTAAGTTATATGTTTGATCGAATTTCTTGTTACACAGGTGTTTTGTTTAAATACTTGTATGTTAAGTAATAAGCTTATAATTGAATCTTGTGAATTCTTTTGGTTAAGGGTTCATACCTTGTTCGAATACTTTAATCCATGAGAGCTTGTGTACCTTGTGTGACAAATAGTTAATGTCTATGATATGCTATGTCAAATGTCTATTATGATAAGTAAATTATGTTTATGATATGCTATGCTTGATAACTTATATGATAAGTAATATATATATACATGAAAAGTTATGTCCAAAAGATTGTGGATTGTTTTGAATAAATACAAATATGTATTGAACTGTTTTGAACCTATATATATGTATACACTTGATTTGTGGACTGTTTTTAATAAATACAAGTATGTATTGGACTGTTTTGAACCTATATATGTATACACTTGATTTATGGACTGTTTTGAATAAATACAAGTATGTATTGGACTGTTTTGAATCTATACATGTATACACTTGATTTATGGACTGTTTTGAATAAATACAAGTATGTATTGGACTGTTTTGAACCTATATATGTATATTCTTGATTTATGGACTGTTTTGAACAAATACAAGTATGTATTGGACTGTTTTGAACCTATATATGTATACACTTGATTTATGGACTGTTTTGAATAAATACAAGCATGTATTGGACTGTTTTGAACATATATATGAATATTGCACATGGATTTGGGACTGTTTCAAATATATATATATACAAGTACATATTGGACCGTTTTGTATATATAAATGTATACTTATGAATTATTTTTACTATGGATGATTTAAACAAAAGATATATAAGTGAAATAGGTTTACTTGACAATCAAGGTTATTAAAGTGATTTCTTGAAATTAAAGAACTAAACAACTACAAGGAAATTGAGTTACTTGTATGCTAAGTAGGAAACAATTTGGTACATTCTAGCTTATGTCATTAATTGACTTAGTTTGGTTTTAAGTTTGGTATGAGAATGTGTCATAAATTCCTTGAGTATGGATTAAGTGAACTTAAGTACCTGACTTACCTCTATGCTTAATAGAATTGAGTTAATCGAACACGTATAAGCATATTTTTGAATCTAAATAGAATATATACACATATATATTATATATATTAGTGAAAGAGCTTTTGTTGTAATATTTGTATTATATTCACTATGACCTTGCTGCCTCACTAAGTGTATACTTATGAAGTCCTTTCACTACTTTTCAGGATAAAGCTGTGTTGTGGTTACCTTTCGAGCTTCGGTCAGATCACAAGTACAAGGAGTATGTTTTCTAATCTTCCTTTTTAAACTCCTAGATGGTGGCACATAGATGTTATTTATGCATAGTGCATACGGTTAATCATTTGATCATTTATGTATATAAGTTAATAAAGTAATTTTTACTTTATGTAAGTGGTTTTTGGGCCTTTTGGTTTCTTGTTTGCTAAACCATGTTTGTGATGATATTTGCATGTTGAATGGTTGCTTGGAGAGTGCTATTTATTATCATGATATTCGAATGATTGCCTGTGGAATAAGCTATATTGTTATAATGTATGAATGGTTATTTATTGGTTAAGACACACTAGGCTTGATGTTTGAAGGATTTATTGATTATAGCTCATAGTTTGGTGTGGCATGTATGTGGTTGTAAGTGGCTTATCTTGTTCTAGTATTGTGTAAGTGGCTGATTTTAGGTTTGAATGTTGCTAATTAATGAGTTAAGATCAGGGATGCACAATTAAGTAACCATGTAGTTCGAATGAAATTTTATATGTGCTCAAATGCTTATTAAGATCTAGTGATGGTCACATGTATGTCAAAATTACGTTGAAAATCTTTCTTATGTTTGCTTTGAGTGTTACCATGTTGAGCAACTTGATGACAGTGGGTACATTTGGATTAACTCACTTTGTTCTAACAAAGATTGAAATATGATAAGAAATAAGTTAGTCCAATTTAGGGTATGTTTCAAATGATGTCAATAGGGTTACAAGGGTTAAATGAAATTGCTTGATGATTATTTTGCATAATTGTCTCTCTTTCGAATGAAATGCTCCTAATTTAGCTTAAATTTAACATGCTAATGCGATAATAAGATGTTTAAAAGCTAAGCTCATTTTAGATGGGTCAATATATAGATCTTTGGTACAACAACTTATATGAATGGTTTTAATTCTTCTTGATTTTTTTATTTAAGTTCATCTTTGTATGTTTCTTGAAAGAGCTTGATGGTTGGTAATTCTCCTTAACTCGGTTTATCCCTATATACTATGAATCTAAAAGAAGTTTAGAACCTAATTTAAGGTCACTCTTGTGATCTAATAAAAAAATGTCCTTAGAATGATATAGAATGGTCTTCATCTTCACTAGTATGTGTTGATTGGTCATATTGTTGATTATTGTTTGTTTGTATTTGTTGGAAACACTTCTTAATTCGGTTTACTTCTAATCTGGGTTAGGGGTGTTACACAAATCTTTTTCTTTTCTAAGATCATTCAATTTTTTGATGATCTTTATGAACTTTTTGAAGCAAGTTTTGTAAATCTAAGTTCTTTTGCTCAAAGTCTTTAAGCTTTGCTTCAAGTTCAATATTGGTTTTAGAAAAGTAAATCATTTTCAATTTTCAATTTTGAAACCATTTTTATTTTTCAAAATATGATTTTCAAATTCTAAAACCAATTCACCATAGGCATCTTGTAGTTCACCAAAAGTATATGAGATTGAAGGCATTGAATTAGAAGTTATCATTGAATCTTATTCGATGGCTATGAGATAAAGGTTGGCTACCTTATCATCGATGGAGTTCTCTTCATCACTTCATGTAGCCACAAATTCCTTCTTTTTATGGCTTGATCCCTTCTTCTTCATCTTTGGACAATCATACATGACGTGTCCCAGCTTCTTACGTTCAAAGCATATGATGGGATCCCTTCTCTTCATTCTTGATTTATGTCTACCTTCTTCTTTCTTGTACTTTATGAATCTTTTTAGCTTATTGAAGAGCTTAACCATCTCTTCATCTTCTTCTTCACTCGATTATTCTCGTCGGCTTATGAAGAGTTAAGAGGAACATTCATCTCTTCACTGTCCTCTTCTTTCTTCTTCCCCTTGGACATCATCATTTCATGGGTTAGCAAAAATCCCATTAGCTTGACAAGCTTGAGCATCTTAAGATTCTTGGCTTCTATGATAGTGGTCTTCTTGGAATCCCATGAATCAAGAAGAGAATAAATCAACTTTCTCACAAGCTTGTCTTCCGGGGTCATCTCTTTGAATCCTTTAACCTCATCCACTATGACGGATAACTAATCAAACATAGCTTTAATGTCTTCTTCCGAGTCCATCTTGAAGTTCTCATACTTAAGGTTGAGAAGTCCAATCTTGGTGTCCTTCACCTTGTTGGCTCCTTCATATGTGACTTCAAACTTGTCATATTTCCTTAGCATTTTCACAAGAAAATTTTTTTTGAACATTCTTCTGAACCAAGTGCACAAAAGAGAATGTGCATCGCCTTTGCATTGAGTTCCATTTTCTTCTTCTCCTCCGCATTCCATTCTGCCTTGCTTCTTTGTGGGATGAATGGGCCATCAAGAACTACATCCCAAAGACTAAAGACATTTTATTGGATGAATAACATCATCCTATTTTTCAAGTAGGAGTAGTTGTCCCCATTAAAGTAAGGAGACTTGGTGATAGGTTGTGCCATGAAATTTGGTTGATGTAGAAACATTGAACACTTCAAGGATTGACTCTATGATGTTAATCCAATGTAGAGATGAAGCTTTGATACCAATTTTTGAGCTTGAATCTATCAACTGAATATTCCAAGAGGGATGAATTGGCTTTATGATGAAATTGGTGGAAGCAAAAGGAAATTTAAAATCTACACAATGATTTATAGTTGTTCGACTTCTCAACCAAGTCTACCTCCACTATCTTAGCTTCCCCACTAAGGGTATACCGTAAATTCACTAATTTGTCTTTCCTTTTTCAAGGCTCAATAAGATAACCTTTACAAACCCTTAATGCTTATACCCCAAAACTTGAGACACTCTCACTCAAAAGAATAAAAATTTAGCAAACAAGGAAAACCTCACAAAGGCAAATGTATTTGCAATTCAAGCTCTCACCCAAAATCTAACACTTGAACAAATATAACAATTAAGCTCGCAAGTGTGTTTTACAATAAAAATGACAATTAAAGCTCAAAATCACTTTCTCTATACATTGAATGTTGGTAGTTGGTTTCTTGTTGTTCCATGGCTGCTTAAAGCTTGCTCTTAAACCCACTTGTAACACCCATAATATTTTATGTTAATAATTAAAAATAAAGTTAGAAAAGAAAAAAATAGAAAAAAGGTTGGGATTAAAGCTGAGAGGATTTGAAACTACAACCTCCTGCCCAACACTCAACCCTCCCATGCTTAACCACTTAGCCAAATGCTCATGTTTGCCAAGTAATGAACTAGATAATTCTTTGAAATAGAATTTTGGGATTTCAGCCCGAATTAAATATATCAGTACGACTCCTCACCTACCATGTTGAATGCCCATTTTGAATCTGACCAAAGTATCAAATCTAGAAATT
This sequence comes from Hibiscus mutabilis, assembly GCA_019671005.1. Lineage (NCBI taxonomy): Eukaryota > Viridiplantae > Streptophyta > Magnoliopsida > Malvales > Malvaceae > Hibiscus > Hibiscus mutabilis. The sequence continues at coordinate 29,280,180 of CM033741.1, forward strand.
TATCAGACATTTCACCTCCCTAATTTCAGCCATCGTCCCTGATCTTCGGCCACTCTCGGTCCGTGGAGTACACCGTGCCACCTTTTTCATCCTCGCCTCGCTCCTATCAAAGCCCCGATGACCAATCACAGAGATCATGTGTCGTTCATCGTAAAGATCCAGTCGATGATTCGTCAGAAATCCTTAGTTTGAGGCCTTTTTATTGATTCAATCGTCATCCAACGTAGGACTATGACACAACTAGTATCACTAGACTCTTCGTGCCATGGCAAAAAAAATCATGCTGATCGATCGTTGTTTTATTGTCGTTAGAGGGTCACTGAAATCTTAAAGAAAACGAACGATTTTCTCTTCTCTGTTGCGTTAACCACCATTTTTAGCCTTGGTATTTGCATTTCCTTGTATCTGATATTTTGAGGGACATCAATGTCAAGTCCGAAAGTGATCAAAAGGGGAGCTCACGGGTCGTTTGATATGGCTTGGAGTCGAGGTAATACTTTACAAAAATTGTCGGTATTGGTTAATGCATGAATGAATATGATTGATCATGTGTTTATAGTTTAATATCTTAAAGTTATTATGATTACGGTAAAAAGATAATAAATTGGATAAGACCTGATGACTCAAATAAGAAATTGATGAATGATAAGAAATTTAAGTTCAGTGTATAATCGATAAAATAGTTAACCTCAAACCTTAAATTCTGATTATTTCTTGCTATAAGATCTAATGTTTAAAATATTTGGATGAGAAATGACAAAAATACCCTTGAGGTGTAAAAAAGACCTAAATACCCCTAGAAATAGAAATGATCTAGGAATTCATACATAATCTGATAGAATCTCCTATTCAACCCATTAAATTTCATATCTATTTGGAAAATTAAGAAATCAAGTTTCTAACCTTCGAGATTGCGAAATGCCTAGACTTCCCTAATTTCTGAATTAACGTCTGAAATTTTTTTTCCTATAAATGCTCTAAATAAATATTTGAAGACCAATTTATCAGAAGTACACTTTATGACTAGATTGTTTGAAATATCTAAAATATCCTTGGGTTTTGAAATGTCTAAAAATATATTTAAGCATCGAAACAACTATAACACTCTAGGGCACTAAAATAACTGTAATACTTCAGTGACTTGGAATAAATGGGGAGCCTTTATAATCCTTAAAATACGGATACAGCTTAAATGACCAAAATGCCCCTAAGGGTTATGAAGCATGACTCGTGTACATCAATCACTCCTGATATTAATACAATATTGGAAGATTTCTGCACGGAATATACGTTTAACTACTCGATGGTAAGTCATGTGGTGAGTTATGAAGGTGACCATTCAGCTATACGACACAATCGGTTCTAAGAAATGAATACCCATGATGTGTCCATGTTTGAATACTTGGAGAGTATCATATTGTTGGGATCTATTTAGTTTGAATGGACTTGAAATCCTGACCAGTCGATAGAAATCTTGAATATTACAAATCACCGTTTTATCATTATTAGGTTAAATTACAAAATTGCCCCTAATAGTCAAATGGCCAAAATACCCTTGTTAGCCAAAATGATTGGAACATTCCTAATATATTAGATATCCTGAATGATCTTGATGTCTCAATTCTCGAATGCCTTGTTGGATTTGTTAGTTCTGACCCCTTTTATTAGGGATCTCACTTTTGAAATCAGTTCGAAATTGTCAGAAGATCAGTGTTCCCTTTCTTGCGTTTACTAAATGTCTCCAAAAAAAATAAATTGATCCATCTGTTGTTTTCCATGTGCACATGAGTATTCTCTTTGGTTTGAAATTAAGACTGTCTCTCTAATTTGAAACATGACTCCTATCTGTCTAGAAATATGCCTCTGTGTCTGATATGAAAATATGCTATCTATTTTTTGATATACTAAAAATAATTGCCTGCTTTATATCTACTGTTACTACTGCTTACTACTAATTAATGTTATTATTACCTAGACTTTTTATTTTTTACTAGGGTACTTGGATAGTGTATGAAGTCTCTACAGGTTTAGCCCTGATTTGGCTCATGATTCCTACTATATCAAGTTCATATGCTTCAGCTAGGGTGATTCTTACTTTATTAGGTTCCTACGCTTCAACTAGGGTGATTCCTACTAGACCTAAGGTATCCTCTTATGATGGCACCTACGCCCAGTGGGCCTGGATTAACGCCTTTATAGATGCAGTTTTGGGGAACTGTATACTGGAGTACGGTTGGAGGGTAGTTAGGTGCTTCATATAAAACTTTTGTTCCTCGTTTACCCTACTGAACAAATCACCGATGACTAAAATTCTATGTATGGTTCTTATCTACTCTCAATAGAACACACTAAACTCCCTAGCTCAACTTCGATAATGTCTCTCTCTTCTGATTCTTTGGACTATATGCATCTTGTCTGGTACTCAGGTGATCAGATAAAGAATAACCTCATTACCTTCATGTATATCGTTGTTACGAATGTCAATTTATAAATGGAACTTGTTGTTGCCTAGACCATCATGTCAGTATATTCATTTTTCCATAGACCTGCATGTGCCTACTGCATCATTTGGTAGTCCTATATTACTGAGCTTTTCCAAGCTCGTGTTATTTTTTTACCATCACAGGTTATAAGGATTGAACATGGTGTAGTTATCGACATTAGTATGAGAGTTCTTCTGACACAGTTTCCAGAGTATGTTACCTATATAATTAGGGGGCATGTATGTCACGTCTTGTTTTTATATCAGTCTGAAACTTGTCATGATTTTTTTCATTGTTTGAATGATTTTTGAACTTATATTTTAATCCAGAACTTATTTTATGGCTTTAAATGGTTTGGCAATTTGTTTTATCTAAACTTTTTTTTAATGTGGGTCGCACCGGTGACCTGAATGTGACACCTTGGATTAGATTGGATTACTCGTATCGGTCTAGGTGTTACACCTCTAATGAGTTCTTGACCGTTACTAGTCATTTGGTGTTGATTAGAGCCGTTGGAGAATTATTTCCAACAATAAATGCACTTATGGGCATCTCGGTATCGGTACGTGGGTCTCGGTATCGGTACCTGCCTTAAGAAGAAAGAGTCATTACAAGCAGTTAATGTAGGGATACCGGTAGGCGATACTGAGTACTGATACGAGTGCTTGCGTATCGATACAGGCTTGGCCATATCGGTACGATCTTTGGCTACTGGAAAGTTTGAAAAATTGTGGAAACAGATAGTGTATCGGTACACGTACGACCGTACCTGTAAGAACTATTGGGTATTGATACGAAGAAGACCTTATCGATACTCATAGCCTGTTTTTGACACTTGGGGTATTTTGAAAGCATTTAAAATGTCAAAAACACTTTGAAAACTTTTCAAACATATTTTTCAAGTTAATGGAGTTTTGAAATATTTTTGCAAATTAGTTTAAGGTCAAAAACATTTTTCATTTAAGTTATATCAAAACAAACATCTCAACATTTTTTTTCAATTCTTATTATTAGGGACCTGATTTTTAAGCTCGCCATGGGCAACCAAAATCTCAGGAACGAGCCTGATTTCAGGAGATAGTATGAATATGCAAAAAGAAGTATAAAAGGGATAAATGTAGCCTGATTAAAAGTCTTAAAGAAAAGCTTTAAGTTAGTGTTAAAAGAATCATAGAGAGGTAAAATGTGTATATTGAATATGTTTAAAAGTGGTAATATATGTGACTTGGTTGTTAACCTCAAATTGTACATGTTATTGGTAATGCATGTGTCTTTTTATGTTTGGTAAATGAAGACATATTATGTTGGTGACTTTTGGTGTTTGGTTAGTGTATCTATGGTGCTCATGGTTTAATAGTTTATGAGTATGCTTTTTGAGGTTAATAGAGGTTCAAAATGGCCTAAATTTTAGTCTAGAGTATTGAATTTCGAAACCTAGAGACCTAGTTTTGAAACCAAATTTTCAAAACATTTTCCATGCTTTGGTATTAAAACTTGGCCTTTGGTTTTGAAACCAGAGTCCTAACTTCGAAACTTGGCACTAAACTTTTAGTTTTTACATTTTAGTCCATAATTCATATCTTTGTCAATTGGTGCCCGATTTAGTCATTTTTTTAAATTCATATTTTTTAAAGGGCAATAGTTTAAAAGCACAATAATTCATTTAAATGAATGTTTTAAGTGATCCTCCAGATTTTTATATACTCTAAGTCCTTAATTTATTAAAGGTTTTCAAAATTATCTTTAATTGTACTTTGGTGTTTAATTGTGTCGTAAATGAAGGATAACTTCACAAAATGGGTTATTTGAACCAATGGTAAGAGTTAAATGAATGTTTCTCTAACAAGTGAACTGTGAGTTAATCCTTAAACTTTGTAAAAATTATAAAATGGTCCCTAACCTAAGGTAAAACAAAAACTTAATGATTATGGTTAAGGTTTAGTAATCTAAAAGACAATCAGCATAGCTAATTGGTTGCGATATGTTTGATTTGTTTTGTCTGGTTTATTATTTTTCGATAATATTTTCGATCTGATTTCTGATTAGATCGGATAGAAATGTTACATAAATGTTGTTGCAGATAGGTTGTCGTCCTTAACTCGAGGAGCACCGATTAGGGAGGCCTTTTTATTGAACCGCCACTAGAGGTGGATGCTCTTGTAGCTAGGGAAGAGCTACTATCTAGCTAGTTCCTAATGATTTCTTGATTGCTTGGTCGTCCGGCGCTACTTTTTGTTGTGCATCTTCTACGATGGTCTATTGTTGTCCTAGTGGAGGGTTTGTCGATCGAAAGTTTCACTCCCTTTCACTGGCTTTTAATGCCTACTTTTGTCATTCCATTCAACCCAGTCCCTCTAAATACCCATCGAATTCATCTGACCGCCAAGGCCCTCCCGTTTGGTGGACCATTATTTTTGGTTTGGATTCTCGGCACCCCTCTTTGCTGCTGTCGGCCGTCGCCACCATCTATTTTCATATCTTCTACACTAGGGTTTCAGGATCCCCTTGGTCTTTGGATTTTATTTTTCTCTAGGCCTGCGTTGATTTGTTTTGTTCTGGGCCTAAATTTGAGCCCTTTGGTGTGTTTTTTCATCTTTGTTTGTTCTCCCTTTTATGATTAATGAAATTCTTGATTTAATAAAAAACGTTAGATGGAGAAACATAAAAATAACATGAATATCATATTTTGTACCGCTGAAAGAGGGTAAATAGATTACTGAGATTATTATTTTTAAACCTTCTCATATCTTAATGTTAATCTCAACCATCAATTTACCCTCATAAAACGGTCCAAACAATTATTCCATACACAGGCGGTGTAAAGTTTTTTTACACAAGCGTGCCTAGTCCAAGGTAAAATCTAAATTGAAATCCCTAACCCTAAACACCTAAATATTAAACCTTAAACCCTAAATTCTAACCATAAATTTTAAATTTTATATTCTACCATCTAAACCCTAAATTTTAAATTCTATATTCAGTTTGGTAAAATTTATTTATTATTTCTCACAAAGAAATTTAGTTAATTTTAGGGTAAACTACACTACATGCCGCTAAACTATTACCATTGACTAGAAAATGCCACTGAACTTCCAAAATGTTCAAATCTAACACTGAACTTTACTTGCTGAATCGTTTATGCCACCTTGTCGTTAACTCTTAACTGGATGTTAACTCAAAACGATGTCGTTTTGCTGGAGAAAAAAATGATAAAACCATACACTTCTGAGGGTTTGAACCTAAGACTTTCAAATACAAAGCTAAGTCTTAACCACTAAACTGTTGAGATATTTATTTTGATATAACAAAGTGAAAAATATTTTTGGACTTGAACAATATTTCAGAAATAATTCAAAGTCCAATAAACTTGAAAAATATGTTTCAAAGTTTTAAAACCTAAAAAATATGTATTATTAATTTTTTTATAATTATAAAATATTTTTGAGTTGATTAAAATATTTTTAAAGTGTTAAAGATGTTTTAATAGGTTTTAAAAAAACATGAAAAACACTTTTGGCATTGTTCATGAATAGGGAGTGCAAGTACGCCCCCTGAAATTTTGCAACGACTCTTTCCTTTTCAATAAGGTACCAATAAGTCAGGTCGAGTACTGCTACCGACAGTTGCAGAAGTGGATTTAAGGCTGGTTTTTCACCCTCCAACGGCTCCAAACCACCCCAATGGATATAAACGGTTAGAATCACATTCCTGACTATAAATACAAGCATTGGACACTTTAAGAAGAAAATATGGACCTCTAAGCCTAAAGTTCAAGAGAAAAAGGCTTAATATGTTAATTTCTTTTTAATCTCATGTAAATCTTTAGAGTTCAATCTTAGTGAGCTTAATTGTGTAAATTCCCACCTAGAGAAGTATTAAGTTTACAAATGTCAAGACCTTGTAATTGGGGGATAGGTTCTATTTGAGCCTTAGAAAAACAAGGGAGAAGGTTCTACCTTATCCCGTGAAAAGATTGATTGTAAAGATTACTCTTGAGCCTGTAAAAAGAAAGAATTCATTAGAGAGTTGGGAAATCCTTAATATGGATGTTAAGGTTATTGGTTCAAACCCTTTGAAGATTTTATTTTAATATTAGGCTTCAAAAGAGCTGCACCAAAACGACGACGTTTTGAGTAAACGTCCTATTAAGAATTAACGACGGAGTGACACAAACGAATCAAAAAGTAAAGTTCAATGTTATATTTAAAATTTTTTGAAGTTCAGTGGCATTTTCGAGTCAGTGATAATAGTTGAGTAGCATATGATGTAGTTTACGCTAAAATTAACTTAATTGATTTGCAAGAAAAATAAATAAATAAATAAATATTAATTTATCGATAAATTAACATTTATTTATTTATCGATAAACTAATAATTTTGATAAAATAATATTTTTTCAGGTCAAGGATATTATAAATGTTGTACTCGTTGGTGTGATTTATAATTGGTTAACTATATTTATTTTTTTTAAATATATTAGTATTGTGATTGCTTTAGAATTAGAATATTATAATTAGGTCAGTGATGTCTTTTAGGATTAGGATTTTATAACTAATTTTAAATTATCATTAGCATTAGAGTTCTAGAACATGTTTACTACTTATTGTTTATAAATTCAAGTTTTGATAAAAAAAATTGTGATAATTTTCTCTTTATTCTTTTATGTTGGTCCTTTACCATTGCCGCATATATCTACTGGTTTGGTCCTGCACTGTCGTTTCTGCCTTTCACTGAAGGTCATTAGTCTCTAAGCGGTATCAATTTTTCCTCGTCTTCCCAGCAATCTTTTTAAATTTTCTTGGACTCCAACCACTATTACGTATTTTCTCAACATCCAACTTAATTTTGAGGAAACAATGATGGATTGAAGAAAAGAGAGATCAGAAAATTATAAGGAAAGACCGAATTCAAGGAGGCTGGAAAAACATGCGCTCAATTGGTTAGATATTCCTTGTGATATCGTTGAATGTATAATTGGACATTTGTGTTGGACATATCGAATCTGGATGCGAGCAGTTTACAAGGCTTGGTCAGTCCCTAGCCCTCACATTAATCCTACATTTAAAAGGAAAAGATAAGGTGATATAAAAGCGGTGGCGTTACAGATCCTATTAGACATGTCTTTTAAGAAGAGGATAATGGCTCCGTGACAAATGGCATCATAGCCAAATTTCGCACACAATCTAGAGTGATGGCGATCAACAACTGTTCCGACACCAAGTATGAAAGCCGACGTGAGACACGGAACACAACCAAGGCGAAAAGATAAAGCTCGAAGGTTAGGATAACAACACCTGAGGAGAAGGTCACCCGCCTTGAGAAATTCATGTACGACTTGAGGGAGAGGCTCAACGTGGTTGATGTCCGCTTAGAGGAGCTGGAGACAAAGAGTGACAAACTCAATGATGAGTTCCAAGGGCTGCTCAATGAGATAGTAACATGTCAACCAACAAGACAACTCGCTCAAAGACGAGGTTGTTGCGCTCAAGAAGATCATGGAGGAGCTTGCACATCAAGCCTATGTGACCGTACTCAAAAAGGATGTTGAAGAGCTCAAGGAGTGCTGCTCGTGTATAAGGAAACTGTAATTAGTGGCATGATCACTAGCACACCAAAGGGTTGAGTCGACTTCCCAAAACCAAAGGAGTTCAAAGGGGACAAGAAATGCCCAAGATGTTAAAAACTTCATTTGGGGAGTGGAACAATACTTCAAAGTTGTGGGTATCGTGGAGGATACCAAAAAAGTAAATACTGCATTAATAAATTTAATTGATGTCATTTTTTATGGTGGCGACGTAGGTGCACAGATGAGAAATGAGGTGGCACCACGGTTAGAACATGGAGCAAGTTCCAACCCGGGTTCAAGTAGTAATTTTACCCGAAGTACACGCAAGATTAAGCTCGGTCCAAACTGAGGCAACTTAAGCATACGAGCACAATTCAAGAGTATGTGCAGGAGTTCAGTGAGCTACAACTCTAAATCCCAGAAATGTGTGACAAATTTGCACTTTTTGCTTATTTTGATGTGTTAAAGCCCTGGGTCAAGCCGAGTCCTTGCTCGAATACTAGAAAATTGAGTCTCTCAAGACAAATCCAAAACCCATGGATAATGGTTGGCGGATAAAGAGACGACGAACAAGGTTGGAGTCGAAAAGCCTTCGTATAGAAATGGAAAGCGATCAAACAACAAATCCTACAAGTTTACCAAGCCATGAGAGAATCGCAGACCAGTTAAGTGTTTTTGTTGAGATGGTCCACATTTGATCAAGGACTGTCCTAAGAAGAATATTCATAATTACCATAAGAGACGATGAGTCAGATGAGGAGCTGAGACTTGGCGCGATTGCTTCGTACAAGACAGTCAAGCTGAGACTAGAAGAAAAGCAACTGAAGTGCTACCAATGTAAGGGGCCACATATGTTGTGAGATTTCCTAGAACGAATCAAGCAGTCTACCATAGAGGAAGACAAGCCCGAATGCAGCGAGGCTTTAAGGCTTGGAGGCAGTCTACCAAGGCGTGGAAGGGCCAAAAGCAAAAAGGGTTGATGTTTGTAGACATCAATGTTGTGGTTAAGAGGAGAAGTGCTCTTATGGACACTAGAGCTTCTCACTTGTTCATGTCAGAGAAAGCTGATAAGTTCATCGAACAATCAAAATCAGCCAAGAGGGGGTGAATTGGAAATTTAAAATTTTGAGAAACAAAAATGCAAAAATAAAAATTACAAGTGAGGATTTATAGTGGTTCGACTCCCTCAAAGGAGTCTGCATCCACTATCTTAGCTACCACACTAAGGTTTCACAAATTCACTAAATTTGTCTTTCCTTTAAAGACAATGAGTAATCTTGCAACACTCATCGAGATTTATACCAAAAATCTTGTGAGACCATTTCCTAAAGTAAGAAACAAATAAGCAAACTCAAGAAACCTCACAAGGTAGTTGTTTGCAATAATTAAGCTTTTTTACAACCCCAAGCACTTGAAATGAAACAAAACAATAAGAACACCCAAGTGCTTTTACAAGAAGATATGAAATATAGCTCTAGTAGACTTTGGATTTTGCTTGAATGCTTTGGAATTGTTATCTTCTTGTTGAAGAAGCTTTTGAGACATATTTTTGCACCCTCTCACTGATTTCTAACCATTTGGGTTGTTGGGGAATTGAATATAGCTGTTGAGTGGTGTTTTTATAGTAATAAACATTGTCTGGTAATTGTGGGTATCAGTACGCGGAGGCTCGTATCGGTACCTACCCAAAGAAGAAATTATGATTATCTAATACGGGCGTACCGATACGCAAGGTCGTATATCAATATGGAGTAAGGGCACCAATACTAAAATTGCTCACTAGAATTTCAAAAGAGCTCAGCCTATCGGTATACCATAGGCCATACAGGTACTCACTATGTTAAAACTTAAAATTAGCTCCAAGGCTTATCGGTACAGGGTTCACCATACTGGTACTGACAAAATGTTCATAAGATTTAAATAAAGGAACATACCGGTACTCCTTAGCCATTTTAAAATAGATTCAAAAATCTGTACTGGTACGCAAAGGTCTGTACATGTACTCCCTGACCAAAATGACATTTTGAGTACCAAAAGACTTAAGGAAAATTTTAAACACAATTTAATTGACTTAGAAATAATTTTGCTTTAAAGTAAGTCAATTTTGATCAAATGCTTGTCAACTTAAACAGATGTGAGTAATTCCAATTACCTTAAAATTTTATTTAAATAGAATTTATTAACTTAAAACATTTGTTATCAAAATAAAAAGCATAGGTTTAACAAAAGTTGTTTAAAAACTTGGTCATAAAGTTGAAAAGTCAACCAGGGTGGTCAAGACCGTCAATTCAAAGGTTTTTCGACATTCGATTGGCACGAGTCATGGAGTTGCACATTGAAGAATGAAAGGGCAAAGAAACATTCGAGGTAATACACTTATATGACTATGACTTTGTCATTGGTTTAAATTTCCTTGATCTACTTAGTGCACTTATGGTACCTTTTGTCGACTATGCTTGCATTTTGGACCCCCGCCAACAATGCATCGATACATTTCATCGTGACACGAGGGTTGAGACCAAGGTGCTGAATGATGTTCAACTAGCCAAGACATGACTTGTTGGCTATCACTAGGGAGACGACCTTGGAAAGGCTAGAGGAGCCAAATCCTTCCCAAGACATGAAACCTGTCGAGGCGCAAGGGAGACTACCATCAATGGGCAAGGTGTATTGGCCATTGAACTTCATGGAAAAGAAGTGGCAATGCGAGATAAGGCGCTAGACTTCGAGGAAGACGGTTGATGAGCAAAGATTTGCCACAGATATTAAGTTGGAGGAGGCACATCTCAGACACAATAGTCATTTTTTCAGTTTGATTTGCCGCCTCTATTGGGTGGAAGCGAAAAACCTATCCCATCAGGTTCCAGAAGTTCAAAGACTTGACGGCGACACAAAAGGCCTTTCAGAATTCTGAGAGTTCACCTAGTGTTCAATGTAGTGACATCAATATCTAGGCCCTTGTTCGAGAATCATAAGGGTCCACACTGAAGCAAATCAAAAATTGTGAGAGAGAGCTTTTGCCATTGAGATGTACGCAATGATGGTGAGAAAGATGATGTTACATGGTGGTAGAGACCAATGCGATCAATCCTTCTAGGGGAAAACCTAGACCGATTACGAGTTGGGAGTAAGCCAAGGTTCCAAGGGAGATCCAACCAAGCCAAATTCATTTTGAGTTAGAGATGAAGACATTGGTGGATTGGGTAGGGGAGAATGCCACGACCTGCGAGTTAGCAACCGTCATATGTGCAACAGAATGCCCAAGAGGTTCTTTGCAAAAATATTGGGCTAGCCTATAAGACCACCTAACTTGGCTCGACCATTGGAGACTGATAGAAGGCCCGATCACATTGATCCTAGTAAATTAATAGATAATATCTTCCTAGGGCATATTCTAAGGAATAGGAATATCCACCAATTTGAACATCCATGTGAACGCGAACCTAGGGAAAGTATTCCAAGGTGATAGATTTTTCATAGTTAGCTAGGATGTGATAGGTAGCTTTCAATCTGAGCCGTTGATGTAAATCGGTCTCGGTCATTCATTGTACGGGGATTCAACTATAAACAAAGACTTTTCTCACTTCATTTGTAATAATCCACTCTCTGAGTAATACGAGGCATTTGAGTACAACCTCCCAAAAATGTGTCATCTTTGTTTTGGGTTCGGATTTTCTGCTAAGCCAAAAAATTTATGTCCCCTTATGTTCTCCTGGTGATATTTCATGGAGGACATTGGAGTTTAATAGTGGCACTGGATCTCGTGATTCCAACTCTGTACTTAGTGTTGTTTATGCCAATGGATTTTTCTATTGTGTTTTCTCACGAGGCCAATTGGGTGCCTTCAATGTCCAACTTGAGTATTGGACCATATTAGGTGCTCCTTTTTCATCAGGATATTTTTCCTTCCATCTTAACCTCATTGTCACTGATGCAGAACTTTGGGTATTTGATCTATATCATTTTAAACTTTTTAGGTTTGATTTTTAGAGATGCATTGGGTTTATGAAAACAATTTGAACAATCGTTGTGTTGTTTATCGGGCAATCTTTTTTTGTTGTTCCAGCTGTTGGGGAAACAAGTGACTTAGCAAATACCACATGTGGTAGAGGTAAGGAGTAATATCTCTACCGTAAATGTGTTGAGGCTACGAAGTGTGCAATGACTTGGATTCATCTTCCGTCTAGTGGTATTTGCACAGCTGATGATTTGATTAATGTTGTCTAGTTGAGTGTTGCAGTGTAAGTTTCAATTAAATTTTAAAGATAGATGAACTGTGTTTGAAATTCAATTGAACATCTCTTGTGGTTAATTTAGTTTAGTTTAGTTTAGTTAGGACGAACATGATGTTATTGAATGCCTGTTATATTGCTTTAGTTTTGAACTACGGATTTTAGATTGTTGCCTTTATTTACCAGAAAAGCTTGTGATTTGCTGTCTTTCCTTTTTATGTAGGACTGATTGTTAATTGTCTGTCAAAAGTATCTAGAAGTGTTTCCCATTTTGTACTGGGTCTGAAATAATTTGAAAGAATATACAGAACTTGTCTCTCTCAAATAGTTACAGATAATCAACACGAATAAATGGCCTAAACTATTATTAAAATAAGAATACTATAGTGTAAATTGATGGCTTTCATTTGATTGACCTCAATTGCTTAATGATTGTCCTAGGAACAGATTCATGCTTAAGCCTTGGAACTGTCAATTTTACACCTGGAAAGGTTTATTATTGAGCTTTCAAAGCTCATTCCTCGATTTTTACCCTCTCTCGTCGATTAGTAGTTCTTGAGCATTTGTTTGGTAATATCAATTTCGAGAGTTTCAGTAGCATCACTTGTAGAGTACTATACTTGTATGTTATTGGACATGTATGTCATTGCACTTGGTCTTGATATTTGGATCATATACAGACACACACTTTGGAAACTTGAATTTTTGTCAATATTTTATTTCTAAATGGTCTTTCAAACTCTAAATTATTTTGCCTTTTTATTTTTTGGGACGCTCTTACAACCCGAATTGACTCTCTAAATCTTTCGGGTCAGATTTATAATGTTACAATTGAACTATGAATATAATGTAAAACTTTGATGTGTCATAATTCTGTACTCGGGTGTCCTACATGTTGGCAAGTGATGTAATCGACTTGTGGTCGTTTTCATCTTAAAAAATTTTGTTTTGACCTTCAATTTTGAATTTTTCTAGCTTTTTTCGAAACCTTTTAGCCTTTGCCTTCAATATTTTTTTAACTTATTGGGCTTAAATTTTTTTTATTTTTCTATAATATTCTATCAATTTGATCCCTGTTACTTACATATTCTATCAATTTGTATAATTACACATTGGGTTCTTATTACTTAAAATTTTATATAATTACACATTTGGCCCCTGTTGCCTACATATTCTATCAATTTGGTCCTAATTTTAATATAATTTAATTTTAATTTTTTAAATTCAATAAATTTATTTCAACCAAATAGGTGTCACCACCAGATTAATTGATAGAAAGAAGGTTGGCACTGATAAAACTTGATCTCGGGGCCTTTAGGAGAAGCTCAATCATCTCTACCACTAAGCAAACTGCCACAATTGGTATAGAAATTACAACAGATTATACATGTTCTAAATTGCAAACTCTATTCTTTTTCAGCTTCTTTTCAATCATCTCCAATGCCTTTTTTTCATGCTTAATAGAACTGAAAACATAAAGCATATAAGGAAAAAAGGGTTATATTCAAATTAAAATAAACAAGAAAATCAAAGGCTAACATGACATACCTCCCAGCAAAATCTATAATCCTTTGCTGCTGATTTTTGTTTTGGCGATGCTTTGGAGCCAACTGAGCAATCAGAATTCTAGCAACAAGGTTCATCTCCCCCCCCCCCCCAATTCAAAACCTGTAAAATGCATTGAAAAGTACGCACGAACTCCTTCGCCTATCATAGTCAAAATTTCGACCGGGTTTTCTTGATTAGACCGCAATTAATTCATCAAACAAAATTAAATTCTCAATTATCATCAAGAAAAAAGAGGAGAATCTAGCTTAATCTCGCGTTAACTAAATAGCTTAAGAAAAAGCAGTAACGTTTCACCTGAGTTTTAGCTCCGAAGATAAGGCTAACGACGTCGGCTTGAGCTTGATATCTAGACGGAGAATTGTAATCATTCATTTTTATCCGGCTATGTATAATATAATATTATTATTAATACTAATATAAGTGTTTGAATTTTATTAATATATGTATGCTTATAGGTTTAATATTTATCATACGTATTTATGTGTGCATTATTATTATTAATATTACTGCATTATTAATATTAACACTACTAATATGTATGCATGTGTTATTGATTAGTGGTTGCATGTATTATATATAATGTATTTATGTATATTATATATGTGATATGGTTGTATGTATTTATAAATATATGTATGTGTTATGTGTATATGTATGTTATCTATTGCATGTTCGTATATATTTGGTTAATGTATGTATACGTATTTATGTATGTGTTATTATTATTATTATTATTATTATTATTATTATTATTATTATTATTATTATTATTATTATTATTATTATGGGCTGAAGGCATTAAAAGAAAACAGATCAATATAAAAATTTAAACCCAATATTTATTAATGTTCAGTCAAATTACAATTTAAACAGGCCCAAAAAAAAGAAACCCAGATAATAAATACATTGGCCCATTCGGCCAGATCCAAACTCAATATCTAAAAACCTTAAAAAAAATATTAGAAACCTTAATGCATATATGATCTAACATCATCTTCTTATGCGCAGCCAATTGTGGACCGTTGGATTAGATTTTGATCCAACGACCATGATCAAAGTACGAAGACCCCTCAGCTGCAGCTTATGATGCACTCGTGAGCTGTTCGTCTCCCCACGCACGCGTGCAGCCCACGCGCAAGACCATCCTCCTTCCCACACACCATGTGGCAAGATCATGGGATGCCACGTCAACCTCAAGATTCCATCTCGACCGTCCATCTCCCGAGTAATCTCAGCTGTTGGATCGAATCTGATCCAACGACCAAGATTGGATCTGCCAAAGGGAAGACTTCATCAAAAGTCCACTCGAATTTTACGCTGCTGCCTCACGTCTCTCCACTGCCTCTCAACCACCAGTCATGGCCGAAAATAATAAACAAAGGGGAAAGCATCAAATCAAAATCAACAACAGTAAAGGCATTTATTTGGTTGATTCTTGTAAGCAAAAAAATCAAATCAGAGAGCATATATATATGTATATATATGTGTGTGTAATCAGATCCCATTATACTCGAAGTTTTTCGGATGAAATAAAGAAAGGAGATTTCAGAGCAAGATATTTTTCTTTCATTGCATGCAAATATTCGAACCAAAAAAATAAAAAAAAACAATAAAAATACAAAAGAAGAGAAAGGATTAGAATATGCCTAGTCGATTTGAACCCTTCTTCATCGTGACAAGCCTCATGGGTGAATCGGCTGAAAGGGAAAGGCCGAGATGGTAAAAAGGGGAGGAGATGGTAAAAAGGGGAGTTTTTTTATTTCGAGTTTCAAAATAAAAGGGTGATTTTGGGGATTTTAATCTGGTCGGCTCTAAAAAAAGAGCGTTTTTTATCTTCCCCGCACCGATTAACGGTGGCCGAGGGCTGAGGGCAGTGGCCGGAGTAGCCAAACCACCGTCAGTTTCTAAAAATGAGGGCGGCCAGATGAGTTTCATGGTTTTTCAAGGTTTTGGTTTGAAAGAATATAATAGAGAGGAGTGTTTAATTTTTAGAACAAAGTTTTTAAATGGCTAAAGGGTGGATTTTGAGTCGGATGGGTCTATTTATAGACTATTTAATTTTAAAATTGGGTTAATAGTGTTTTAGTCCCTCTGCCTCTAATCTTTTACAGCGGTACCCTTCCACATGGTCTAATTATTTTGTCAGTCCTTACTACTTTCAAATGTTTTTTAATTTCATTCCCAAATCAAATGAAATCAGCTTTTAAAGGGAAAATACCCTAGTAGTCCCTCTGCCTATTTTTCTTCACGATTTTGGCCTTCTGCATGGGTAAATTACCCATCCAGTCCCCTTATGTTTTAATTGGTTTTCAATCAAGCCCCGAATCTTTAGTTTGCTTTTTAAAGGGAAAATTGCAATTTTGCTCCCCTTTTCTTTTTTCACAGCTTGCAATTGGGTCTCTTTTCTTTAAATTAAAACTGTTTTTAAAAGGGTTAAATTTGTTTTAGGTCCCTGCCCTTGTGTTTATATTTAATTCCAGTCCTTTATTTTGTGTTTTTGTTTAAATGTTATTATATATTCGATACATATTATTATGTTTTTTATGTTTAATATATTCTTGCTCGTATGTTTTTATTTGTTCGATACATATTATTTGTGGTTGTTTTCATGATTTATATTTATTTATATGTGAATATTTATTTTAATCCTTTTTTATGTTACATTATATTTGATATATGTTGTTCTAATATTTTTTAATTGGTTATTAGTTTAATCCCTTGTAAATATATGTGTATGCTTGGGAAAATATGTCAATACATATGTATTTTTAATATATTAGTATATGTATATGTATTATGTTATGTATATACTAAATAATATTATATATTATGTATTATATTATATGCTACATATATTATATTATTTATGCAATTTATATTATATGTACATGTTATAATTTATATTATACATATTATGTTATTTTGTATATTAATGTATAGTAAATGTTATATGTTGTATATATCATGTTTATACATTTATGGATGTTTTATTTTAATCATGTATATTTACTTGTCGATATATGCACATGGGTATTTTTTTATTTAATATTTGTTTACCCTTTGTTAATTTATGTATTTTAAATTATCATGTTTATATTTCTCACATATAGTATTAGGTCTTTATTCTGGTATTCTAGTGGGAGTGTCATCCTGGTCTCCAGGTGTCATCTCCTTTGGTACCGTGGATATCGAGACAAATTTAATATTCGAACAATGCATTTTAGGAATTAATTATTAAGTTAAATCAAATTTTGTATTTTTCTTAATAATTACGATACGAACCCTTAGATACCAATTTTTGGTGTAGCGGGGTGCTAACCCTTCTCCGTACGTAACCGACTCTCGAACCCAAGTTTTTGAAACTTTGATTTTGTTTTACGGTTTTCGGCCTACCAAAGTGGAATGTGGCGGCTCCATGTTTTTTTTAAATACAGGTTTTTCAAAGAATTTCCCCTTTTATATAATTTTTCAATAAAAGCGGGAAACACCCACAAATACGATTTTTTTATTTTTTGTAGCGGCCAAAAAAATAGTCGCTACAGCGTGGCGACTCAACTGGAGATAATTTTTTATTTTCAAAAATAAAATGAGAGTTAAGCCTTAGTTAGGTTTGTGTCGAAATTATTAAGAAAAATTTAAATTCGATTTAATTTAATTTTTAATTCCTAAGTCTTGTTTGTTTACCTTTTTTGACATCATATAGTAGTCTTAGAACCTTTAGGAAGGAGTGATTACTTTGCTTCGTGGGATTTTCACCTCCGTATAGTGTTGTAATTCACTCCTGGAATTCGATCTTTATATTTCGTGGGGTCTACACCCCCGTATGGTATATGGGTTGTATTCCCTCGAATCGATGTCCAAGCGACAGTTCGAGTACTTTTTTCTTTAGAATTTAACCGCATATAATGAGACATAGAGCCTACCTATTAGAGCCATGCCGGTACTCTGTCTGTTTAGCGAAAAACCTGTTTAGATTTTTTATTCGCATTTTTGTTTGATTATGCATATTTTAATTGCTTGATTTGAGTGCTTCAATTGTTTATGTTTATTAGTTGACCATTTATTCAGATTATTCTTGTCATGCTGCCACAATTTTCTTTTTGTGTTTGTTTTGCCCCTTTACATTTTTGTGCATCGTATTCTTATGGCATACAATAAAGGTATTTATTTTGCAAGTGGCCATCGCTGTAGAAGGCAATCATAATGGATAAGAAGTCTCGTATTCAGATAAAATGAGCAAATTTTAAGCATTTTCAGAAGAATAAAGAGGGTGAATCATCTAAAGAGTTTGAACCAGATAGGGTAACTGATACTCATATTGGGGATGAGCGAAATAAAGTACAAGAATTAAAGAGGCAGATGGCTGAGATGATGAATCTGATAACCGCTATGGCTAAAGACAAGGGGTCTATAGAGCGAGAAGAAGAGTCAGTCAAGAATCAAAATAAACATTTCGATGGTCAGAAACTCACTCCCAAGAAAGATAATATCGATAAGTATGATAATTCGAACCCTTTCGTGATTCGTGTGAAGAATTCAATGGGAAGTACATTCGAGTCGTGCTCCCGAAAAACAGATGTAGGTCCAGAAAAAACTCGAAAAGAAAATGATGTAAAGAAAAACGTCCTAATTCCTATAAGGTACACCAAGCTGCTCCCAATTTTATTGAAATAAACCTTATCACCTCAATTCAGTCTGTTACGAAGGAACCACCTTACCCGAAAGGTTACAACAGCCGAGCCAGGTGCGGTTACCACTTAGGAAGTTTGAAACACACTATAGAGAATTGTGGGGCCTTAAAAAACTGAGTTAAATATCTTATTAATATAAGAGCGTTGAGTTTTGAATATGGAGGGCCCAGATTCTACAATGAGCCAACGCTCACTCGGGGGGGCAAAATCAAAAGAGAGCCAATACCCATAATAAGGTTTGAATAATACGGAAGTAAATTATTCAAGGGACTCGAGTTCAAAAATCGAGGATAGGGCATCCCATAAGAAGAGCACTCGTTCCAGTACAACCAGCTCAAGCAAGAAAGAAAAGAATTAAGCGAAAAACTAAAGAGTTTACAAGATGAGCATCAGGAGCTTCACTACATGTTTTGAAATGCTGGTTTAGGTAACACTTTTGAAGAGTGGAATAATGGAATCATGCAACTGAAGAACGATTTGGGGCATTGGAAGCGAAAAGGCCAGGCTAGTAAAAATAGAGCTCGATTATTGTCACAAAAGTTGAAAGAAATCGAGGAGCGATATGATACCCTCCAGAAAGAGTTACAAGATAGTCTAGCTATGAATGAGATTTTGAAAGAAAGTCTGCAACAGAGTGAGGCCAAATCTAACACCTTTCAGTCAGAGAATGAAGCACTCAAAGAACAAACAGAAGAGCTTAGGACTTATTTACGTACGAGCGAGATTAGTGCCGAAGCCTACAAGCAAGCTGGCAATAAAAGAGTTAAAAAAGTAACTCTCCATCTACGAAAAGTTGAGTGAGAAATACAAGAGAGGGACAAAGACATAAAGAATGTCATCATCCAAGCGCGTAAAGTGGCTCAACAAGTAGCAGATATGGCCGACGCAGCAATGCCATTGAGTCAGAATATGAATCTCATACTGAACCATGAAGGAAAGATGACTCATTTGTTGGACGAAGTCAAAAAGTTATGAGTTAAGGCCCATTAGTATTTGTAAAGCTTAGAAGAATATCTAATCTAACAAGCCTTTTTGTTTAATGAAAGCCTTTCTACGATGATCATTTTGCAACTAATACCTTATTACATTCATGTTTGCATTTCGTTAATTCAAAAATATTCCATATTAGGGGATTTTTTATAAAAGGGAAGATGTTTTGTAATGTATAGAGATTGATAGTACTACGGTTGGAGAGCATGAAGCAAATAGAGAGGAGATAGAAGTGGGGCACCGAGTATACACTTAGCTCTAAGAGGGGTGGCTAATAGATGTCTGTAGAATATTGTCAATCCTTTGTACACAGACATCATATCTTTATAAAAATCCTCCTAAAGGACTATTAGCGAATCAACACCTCATTTGCATTCATTGTGATAGTTCATACTTATTGTTTGCCTTTTACATTTTAGACATTTATGATACATTTCATGCATTAATTAATTAAATAATAAAATTTTACGGGTTTGATGGCAGTATTCGAGAACCAGTTGAAAAAAAGAATGGAACAAAGACTCGAGCAGTTAGAAGATAGGTTCGAGAAAGAAATTAAAAGTAAAAAAAGAAAGCTAGACGCTTTCAATACAATATATTTTTGTTTAGTCCCTAACTTGGTCATTCCTCCGAATTTCAAGATTCCCAGATTCGTACAGTATGACGGTACAAGTTGTTCGAGGGTTCACTTGACCATGTTCTGTAGAAAGATGGAGGGCTACATAAAGAATGAAAAGTTGTTGATCCACTACTTCCACGATAGTTTGGCGGGACCCGCTGCGATATGGTACAACTGATTGAGAAAAAATCATATTCGTTCCTAGGGCAACATAGCCAACACCTTTTTGAGCCAATATAGGTATGCTGTAGACTTGGCGCCAAGCAAACAATTTCTTCAAAGCACAAAGATGAGACTAAATGAAAACTTCAAGGATTATGCTCTAAGATGTCGAAGTTTGGCGGCTTAAGTTCAGCCTACCATAAATAAAGACAAAATGACTTCCCTATTTCACGTGTCATTTCCCCTTCCTTTATTTGATATAATGTTAGGGAAATCGAGAAGCAAATTTGAAGAGTTCATGGCGGTGGGAGAAAAATAGAGTACGTAATCCAAGAAGAAAAATTGGGGTCTAAGTTTAAAGACCAAACTAATGAGGAAATAGAAGAAGAAAAAAGTAAATGAGTGTTGTCTCCAAAGCACTCATAATCGCACAAGAAGAAGGCCCGCTGATCCTTCTGAGTCATCAAGAAAATTTCCCAAAACAAGTGCAGACTTGGAGGTATTTGGGGTACCCGTTTCAGATTTATTTCCTCATTTGGTTGAGGGTCACCACATTATTCCAGACCGATGAAGATTACACCTAATTCATCCGCCCATAGTTTTGACCCGAGAAGTACATACGATTTCTATATGGGGGCACTGGGGCATCCTACCAAGAAGTGTAGACCATTGTGGGAAGAGATCAAGAAGCTAATTAGCAATGGATTTTTGGCCCAAGAATTGGTCCAGCAATGGAAGGCACAAGAATTGGGGAAAGTGTTTTTTGACGTCGTCTTGGTGGGACATCTTTGCATTTAGGAGTGTCTTTTGAAGTAATGCATAGAATCAAATCTGCTATCATTGGCCCGAATGTAGCTGAGATATTTTTGTAAAAGGGGCATGTGTCATGTTTGGTGATTTTCATTCCAATGAAAAACGTATTCTTACTTAACATACAATGTCCTTGAAAGCATGTATATGTATGTATCTTCTTGCCCTTGTAGGTCACTGGATATCAATTGCAAGATGTGACATCGATTCTGAGATCAATCGGATGTTGTGATAACGACGAGGTCTAATTTTTCCCCTAACAGACTCTGGTCAGCAATGCAAGATTACTACTCATTTGATGACATTCGGTGAGGAAAAAGGTCCAAAAGTTAACCATACAGAGTTGCCTGAAATTGAAATTCTAAGCGTAGACTTATATGCTCTAATGGATTATAATTAAGAATTGAAATATAAGTATATGTGCATAAAATAAAAGAAAATAATAATAATGAATGAATAGAGAAAAAACACTGCTATGTTCGAAGCCTAGTAATAGGCATGTTCGAATAAGAGTGTGGAAATTTTGGGACACTTTGCTGAAGTGATAGGATAAATAAGGTTGCAATGCACCATCCAAATAAAAAAACCTTAGCATCATGAGTGATGGTAATATTTTTAAATCATGACTATGTCGAGTAACTCGGGGTAGTGTTGTTTGCTCCATCATTATCCTCGAGACAAAGGAATGTGATGAGTTGATTTCCCTAAAAAATAATAATGAATAAATGAGGGGAAGGAATACGAAGAAAGAAATGAACAATAACATAAGTATAATCGGCAGCACACACATGCACCAAAAACTTTATTCTTAGAATGATGTTTTTGCACTCTAAGGGTTAAACAAGTCTATTTTTGTAACACCCTTAACGTATACTCGTAGACCGAATATTCACTAAAAATGTTACAGAGTTGTTAAGAAAACTTGACTAAATTTTTTTATCAAACATTATCTTGTAGTCTAACCCTTTTCGAGTTTAAATTAAAAATTGTGTTAGTCTATAGCAGCTAGTTTTAAACCTTAATTGTTTTATAAAATTTATAAATATGTTATTGAAATAAAAATATAATTCAGGGAGAAAACTATGTACCCTGCCTAGACTCTTTCTTGATTTTAAAATTATTATGCGAATAGGGTTAAACTATATTTAACTATGTCATAAATCTTAATCATTTGTAGTAAACCATAATCTAATTCCATACATTCGTATTAATACGTAAACATATTATAACTTAAGTTTACAAAATAGTTTGTCTCTTTAAAACTCACATCCATACATGTACATGCCAACTAGACATCAACCATAATTTAAGATGTACATACCATGATTATTAATGTAACTTGAATATCTTGATTTAATAGCTCCTCTTGCTATTCTACTTGGGCGAACCTACGTGTGAAATAATCACACGCTAAGTACGAACTTAGTGAGGCAATAATCTTATTTAACAAACATAAAGTAAAGTACTAATTATCATATCAAGTTCTCTACCTAAGAGAGAATAGTACTATCAAACTTTTCATGGTCACTATATTTTCATATACATATTATAAGTTCCTAACTTGCTCATGGTTCCAATGCTCTATCATCATAAAATTAATCATATACATGGTATACTTCGTATATATAACATAATTCACATACGTGGTATAATTCACATAAGCAACATGATACACATACATGACATGATTTATATACATAACATGATTTATATACATGACATGGTTCATATACATAACATGTTTCATGTTCATGGAATGATCCATTTATATAACATAATTTCTTATACATGACATATTTCATTTGCCTGATTCTCATACATGGCATATTTCATTTACTTGACATGATTCTTGTTGCGCGTAATAAGTGCTACGCAAATGTGCAAGTATACACGTCGCAAGTTATAGTATAAAAGATATCGTCTCCACAGGGATTGGTGCCACTTCAAGAATCTAGTCTCTTGCACTGTAAAAAGTAAAAACAAAAATAAAGGATTATGGGAGTTTAACTAATAACTAAACTAGAAAGCAATAAAGTAAAAGAAAATATGAGATCGAATGAGAGAGAGATAGGCCAGGTTTATCGTGAGTTGAGGTGTGATAGCCGATTGGATCGTTTTGGTAAAAAAGTGCACGGGCAACTCAGTTGCCGTGGCAACTTGCACAACGGGGTTGCCTTGGCAACTAATCGATGGTTGCCTGGGAAACTACTTGAGCGTCTGGGCAGCAACCTTCAAGGTTCGGCATAGCGTTCTTCAATGGCTTCTTCATATCCCTAAGTCGAAACTCTAGCTACCTGTGCATGCCTTGATAATACATCCCTGCGTGAATCAAGGGTGAACAACAACCAATCTTGCGCTCCTCTTAGCCGTTGAAATCCTTAACTTATTCCTAAGCCAGATTAATCTTCACCATCAATAGATTGAATAAAGATCATATTCATTCGTTTCTTGAATCTAACTCTCCCGATATTAGATAAATAGATGAAATCACGAGATCCTCTCCCAATTCACTCGCAAACAAGAATAAGAACCAAGAATGAATAAACCTTGAAATAGAAAAGTGCAAACTCTTATTACCTAAACAAAAACCAATAGTTTCTCACAACCACAAAACACAATAACCATAGCCAAGTAGATTTAGTTCATGGCTAGGTTCCAAAGAAACACAAGATAAATAATTCCTAGCATGAACCCAATCGAACAAGAAAGAAAAGGATGAAGAAGGAGGCTTGTCGAAATCCTCCTTGCCCTAGATGCTTGTCGAAAATTCTCTCCTCTTGCCCTCCTTGGACTTGTCAAAATTTCCCTCTCTTTTGCTCTCCATCAATTGTCGAAATCTCCATCTTATTTATAGGGCTAGGCCAAAGTCCTTCTTTGAGGAGGAAGTTAAGTTGGAATTAAATTATCTTTAAAGAATATAATTCTTTATTATAATTATATCCCCACTAGAACTTCTCCTATCTTCTTGGAATTTAATTCTTCTTTAATCTCTGCATGGAAATCAAATTCCTTTGGGTTTGGGCTTTGCTCCACGTCATCTTGGGCTTGTTTAGTCATCAATTTCGACTACCATATCACCTTTGCTCTTGTCGACAATTGCCATGGCAACTGGCTCGGCGTCTCCTTCATGCATTGCCCTGGCAACTAGCTCGGCGTCTCCTTCATGCATTGCCCTGGCAACTAGCTCTAGTCTTGCTTTGGCAAGTGATCCTGATCATACACACAAAACACACCAAAGCAACATCTTTTCCCACAAAAACTACCAAGTTATGTAATCAAGCTCAACGATGGAAGGAAACATAGATTAATGCATGAATGGCTACTTATGCAACTAATATGAGCCTAAGTCTAACAATATTATGAGTAAAAAGGGTAAGAAAAATAGTACTTTTGAACACTTATCACACCCCCAAACTCGAACTATTGCTTGTCCTCAAGCAATGCAAACTCATAATTACCTGCCAAGACTTCAACTTTCACAAACTTAGCTTTGAACTTGATTTCAATTATCTGAACCGGGGCACAAAGTATGATTGGCTTTTTATTTTTCGAAAAATTTAGGAGTTACTTGGAATCAAACTATAATGCTTGTGAGTGTGTGCGGAGTTGTGTGCAAGTTGATTTTTCAGATTCTATGCAAACAAGAGATTTTCAAATTACTTCATTGGGTTCTTTTTAACATGTTTTTACTAGAGCCAGTTTTGGGCACCTCTAGTGTTGTGTTTTTAGTTTCCATAAGTTAATTTATTCGACTAGAGCCGGTTTCGGGCACCTCTAGCGATGAATTTTTTTAGCACATACTAGAGCCAATTTCGGGCACCTCTAGTGATCAATTTTTTTAGCACATGCTAGAGCCAATTTCGGGCACCTCTAGCATTCATCCAATTTTTATTCTAATCCCCCAATTTGTTAATTATCAACCTAAGTTCACTAGAATTCCTTAAATCAATCAAACCACAACAGTGTTTCATCAAAATTAGCATCATAGTAAATTTCTAAGTTTTTGCATGGTTATCCTAGAATAAAAATTCTATCAATTAAGTGCATTGGCAAAGTCATCATCGGATATTCATCAAATCTAAGCAATTCTTGTTCCAATTAAAGGCATGGCAAGCAATTTATGTATCCTAAATGTAATACTTAAGATGAATGTAACTAAACATGGTAACTACTAATAACAATCCCCCCCAAACTCGAGTGAGGCATTGTCCTCAATGTATGCATAAAAATAACGAAAAATAAAAATAAAAATGCATACGAGGACTTACTCCGAGAGTTCATCATCGTAGATGATTAGTTTCCTTTTGGTCGGTGTCTTGATTCTCTTGCTTGAACGCGATGGTTGTTTTCTTGTTGCTGGTGGTGGAATCGATCCTCGTACGGGATTGTCCTCATCGTCCTCTTCATCAATGTCATTGGCTTTTCACTTGGATAAGTCAATTGGTGCGGTTTTTGTTGGTGCAATGGAGGACTCATCCGAACCTGAAAAATCAGAAAATGATTTCGTAGGAGTTGATTCGGGCATAGGTGCTTTACCTTTGGCTTTTGTAGTGGTTGTCGGGATGTCTTTAGCTTTGGTTGCCGTGGCATCTTCAGGGTTGGTTGCCGTGGCGACTGTTTCATTGGTTGCCGGGGCAAGGATCTCGGCGGGAAAGATTGGGAACGACACGCGATTGTTCGGGTACTTTTCTAGGATGACTTGGTTGATGGCATTGTTGTGCTCCTTCATGTACCGCATGAACATTAGTTGCCGGTCTTCAATTTGCCTTAGGTGGCTTACCAATGGGTACAAAAGTGCTTCAAAGTGTCCCGGGGTTGTTGGCCGAGTTGCCCAGGCGTTAGGTCCTTGGGCATCAGGGATTGCTGGGGTGGCAGAAGTTGCCATGGCAATTGGAGGCCTTGAAGAATCTCCCGGTGCCTCTCCCATTAGCTTTCGGATTAGTGCTTGATTCCAACCATACTTGGGTAGGGCCTTTTCATCGGTGGACTCACTTGGGACATACATCTCCTTGCAAAGATTAGAAATTAAGCAAGGGAAGAAAAGAGAACCCTTATCTTTTGAGCTGCATACAAAAATCTCATCACAAATAATTTTTCCAATGTTAATGATGCGATTATGCAAAATAGAATGTATGAGCAAAAGACGTGGTATATCAACGGTAGTATTGTGTGTGGTGGGCATTAAAGAAGTTTTGACAAACTTATTCCATAGTTTTGCCTCGGGTTTAAGCCGAAGGCGATTTACTGTGCCCTTGTATTTACCGTCGTTCCAATGAGT
Organism: Hibiscus mutabilis; assembly: GCA_019671005.1. Lineage (NCBI taxonomy): Eukaryota > Viridiplantae > Streptophyta > Magnoliopsida > Malvales > Malvaceae > Hibiscus > Hibiscus mutabilis. The sequence continues at coordinate 29,306,580 of CM033741.1, forward strand.
TCCCGGTTGAGTGAGTTCTTGAAGCACCTTGTCGAGTTGCTTGGGAGTGATTTGATCAACGAAGGCTTGATGCTCGTCCTTCTCAATGTAAAGCCCGTAAAAAGTGTTGACATTTTCAGGACTTATGAGTATGGCCTTGCACGAACAAAAACATAAGGATTATCCGGGTTAGGTGAGTGAGCATAGAATTCTTTTCTCCATGAGATGTTACCCGGTTCCGGTTGATGGCAAAAGATTTGCTACTTTTGACGTGCAATCCTCTCGAAGATGAATGGTTCAAGACCGAAATCTTGATGAGAGTTGGAGTATTCAAAGCCTTGTTCTTCATGAATCTTCTGGCTTTCAAACTTGGATTGAAATATTTCTTGAACCACCGGTGTAGCAAACTTCTTGTATCTTGGTTCTTTGGAGGAACTTGGATGAACTAAAAATTTAATCTTGGATGCCATGGATGATCTTGGTTGTGAGTTTTGCAAAAACAAAGAAAAGAAAAGAAACTAAAAAGTTGCAAGATAGAAAGTAGGAATAGGTTAAGGGTGATGGGTTTTATAGAAAAGATAGGAGGAAGGATGAAGAAGGAGGCTTGTCGAAATCCTCCTTGCCCTAGATGCTTGTCGAAAATTCCCTCCTCTTACCCTCCTTGGACTTGTCGAAATTTCCCTCTCTTTTGCTCTCCATCAATTGTCAAAATCTCCATCTTATTTATAGGGCTAGGCCAAAGTCCTTCTTTGAGGAGGAAGTTAAGTTGGAATTAAATTATCTTTAAAGAAAATAATTCTTTATTATAATTATATCCCTACTAGAACTTCTCCTATCTTCTTGGAATTTAATTCTTCTTTAATCTCTGCATGGAAATCAAATTCCTTTGGGTTTAGGCTTTGCTCCACGTCATCTTGGGCTTGTTTAGTCATCAATTTCGACTACCATATCACCTTTTCTCTTGTCGACAATTGCCATGGAAACTGGCTCGGCGTCTCCTTCATGCATTGCCCTGGCAACTAGCTCTAGTCTTGCTTTGGCAAGTGATCCTGCACATACACACAAAACACACCAAAGCAGCATCTTTTCCCACAAAAACTACCAAGTTATGTAATCAAGCTCAACGATGGAAGGAAACATAGATTAATGCATGAATGGCTACTTATGCAACTACTATGAGCCTAAGTCTAACAATAATATGAGTAAAAAGGGTAAGAAAAATAGTACTTTTGAACACTTATCAATTCTAATACGTGGCATGATTCATATACGTGTTTTCATTTATATATACATGACTAATTCATATATATAACATGATACGTATACATGACATAACTTATATGCACGGTATAATTCATATGCATGGCATAATTCATATACATGGCATAGTTCATATACATAACATAATTTGTATACATGGCATGATTCATATACATAGCTTATTTCTTATATATGTGACATACTTCGTATACATGGCATAGTTTATGTGTTTGGCTTGATTCATATACTTGGCATAATTCACATACATGTCATGATACATATACGGGGCATAATTCGTATACTTGACACATTTCATATGCATAACGTGATTCATATTCATGACATGATTTCGTATACGTAACATGGTTCATTTACATGACATGATTCATTTACGTGACATGATCCTTTTTTCATTGCCCAAAGTCCGCTATATGAGATTGAGGTACGTGAACCATCTTGTAATGACACCGTAGTATCAAATGTAAACGTAAAAATGAGTACATACTCGGGGATGCTCTTTGCTCCCCATAAACATAAAGCACCTCGTCAGTGCACTCGGGCACAGTGGGCGTAGATCCCCAGGGTGCAGCACCTCGACAGTGCACTCGGGCATAACGGGTGTAGATCCCCATGGTGCGTGTGACACAATCATTTTGTCATAATTTCCATTTAATAACATGAAAATAAGGGTGCAGCAGCTAAGGACTCTATGACATGCCAACTATACCATGGACTCTCATACTCAATACTTGGGCATTTCTTTCATTACCAAATCTATTATCATAAATCATATAGATAGAAATTTCATATTCATATTTCATCGTAATTGTTCATGGTAATCAATAATCATCATAATTAATCATATAAATAGACATTCCATGCTTCATCATAAATAGTTAGGGCAAACATAGATCATCATATAAATAAACAATTCATATCTCATACTTCAACATATTTGATCATGGCAAACATAAATTAACATACATATATATAGATAATGCAATATCGTTTTAAATTTTAGGTCGACTATTCGCAAGTCTTCCTAATTGTATTTTAAAACATATAAATGCACTCACCTGGGCCATGAATAGTATGCCTCACTAAGCTTACTCGAGGTTCTTATCTTTCTTTTTATCACTGGTTCTCTTTCGATCTCTTTTAGAACTGTATAAGACCAATCGAACATATACATTATTTCCCTTCTATTAAACTTAAATCTAATATTGCTAGCTTGATTCTTAAACAAAACTATTCAAATATGAATTTTTTTCTGAAAATTTCCCCAATATTTTACAAAGTTGCCGAAATGGTCCCTAAGTCTTTAGTGGCCATTTTGAACATTAAACAATTGTTCAAACCCATTTTTTAAACAATTTATATAATTAATTATTTATTTTGGACTATTTCCTTTTTAGTCCTTCAACTTTATAAAACTGACACTTTAGTCACTAAATTACTTTTGTACATTAAATTAATGTACAATTAAACCTTTCACTTAATTCTAATATCCTTATACATTTTCTTTAACTTCCAACTTTATTCAATTTAGTCCCTAATCAACCTTTCATTTTGAATTTGGTCCATCATGTTTTCCTTTCTTGACATTTCAGTCCTTCAATTTTCATAACAGGCTTAAATCTTCAATTCTATCAATTTTCCATAAATTCAAGACCAATCCCTTAACTCTGTTGGCGCCATCCTATATAGTACCATTGATACCAGTTCAATTCCAGGGTAAGCATCAATCTCAAACTATATTTCCCTATCCAGAGGCAATACTGATAACTCGTCCAGAAATGTATCAGGAAATTCCTTTTCAGCCAGGATGTCTTCAAACTTTTTAGGTAACTTTTACGTATCTTCCATACAACCCAAACATGTTTCACATCTATTTAATAACAACCTTTGAGCTGTTGTTGCAAAAATTACTGACTTTAAACAGTCAGTTCTTTCTCCCACAAGGATTACTTCAAAACCATCGGGTCCTTGAAGTGCCAACCTTTTCTTCTTATACTTCATATTTGCATCTTATGCAGATAACCAATCCGTTCCAATAATGACTTCGAATTCATGGAATGGAAGTTTCCTTAAGTCTATCGGAAACTTATTTCCTTGAATTTATATTAATCCCGAATTAAATAAAATAAGCACATGTTCTTTCCATAGTCTTTGGCTTATTCACAACCTCTTGGAAATTTGATAAGTTCATGCCCAATAAAATCTCCTTGGGCCTTAGACAAAGCTTCTCTATAAAACTTTCACATCGAGACCTTTCGATCGGCATCAATTTAACTGCGTGCCAACTCAGTCTATTAAAATCTAACTCGTACTCATAGATAGTACGAATACCTTGTTTCAAACTTAGTACTGCTACAACATTTCTCTTTTAACTAATTGCCAACATTCTTGGCTTTAAACATTTTCCTTTATTCTCTTGATTCCCATATTCAAACATTTATCGTAGTCTATCAATACTTAACATCATCTATTTTTATTGAAACTTATTCATATTATTGAGGAGCATTATCAAGTTACACAGTAGTACATTAGTAACATGACATCCTAGGGGCATGTACTTAAACTTTAAATCATATTAAACTCGATTTAGCCTCCAGAATCGGCTAAACCTGTAGCTCTGATACCAATAAATGTAACACCTTTAACGTATACTCGTAGACCGAATATACACTAAAGATGTTACAGAGTTGTTAAGAAAACTTGACTAATTTTTTTTTATCAAACTTTATCTTGTAGCCTAACCCTTTTCATGTTTAAATTAAAAACTACGTCAGTCTATAGCAGCTAGTTTTAACCCTGAATTGTCTTATAAAATTTATAAATGTGTTATTGAAATAAAAATATAATTCAGGGAGAAAACTATGTACCCTGCCTAGACCCTTTCCTGATTTTAAAATTACTATGCGAATAGGGTTAAACTATATTTAACTATGCCATAAATCATAATCATTTGTAGTAAACCATAATCTAATTCCATACATTCGTATTAATACGTAAACATATTATAACTTAAGTTTACAAAATAGTCTGTGTCTTTAAAACTCACATCCATAAATATACATGCCCACTAGACATCAACCATAATTTAAGATGTACATACCATGATTATTAATGTAACTTGAATATCTCGATTTAACAACTCCTCTTGCTATTCTACTTGGGTGAACCTACGTGTGAAATAAACACACGCTAAGTACGAACTTAGTGACGCAATAATCTTATTTAACAAACATAAAGTAAAGTACTACCTATCATATCAAGTTCTCTACCTAGGATAGGATAGTACTATCAAGGTTTCCATGGTCACTAGATTTTCATATACATATTATAAGTTCCTAACTTGCTCATGGTTCCAATGCTCTATCATCATAAAATTAATCATATACATGGTATACTTCGTATATATAACATATATCACATACATGGTATAATTCACATAAGCAACATGATACACATACATGACATGATTTATATACATGACATGGTTCATATACATAACATGATTCATGTTCATGGCATGATCCATTTATATAACATAAACATAAGGGTGCAACTGCTAAGGACTCTGTGGCATGCCAACTATACCATGGACTCTCATACTTAATACTTGGGCATTTCTTTCATTACCAAATCAATTATCATAAATCATATAGATAGGAATTTCATATTCATATTTCATCGTAATTGTTCATGGTAATCAATAATCATCAAAATTAATCATATAAATAGACATTTCATGTTTCATGCTTCATCATAAATAGTTAGGGCAAACATAGATCATCATATAAATAAACAATTCATATCTCATACTTCAATATATTTGATCATGGCAAACATAAATTAACATACATATATATAGATAATGCAATATCATTTTAAATTTTAGGTCGACTATTCGCAAGTCTTCCTAATTGCATTTTAAAACATATAAATGCACTCACCTGGGCCATGAATAGTATGCCTCACTAAGCTTACTTGAGGTTCTTATCTTTCTTTTTATCACCAGTTCTCTTTCGATCTCTTTTAGAACTGTATAAGACCAATTGAACATATACATTATTTCCCTTACGTTAAACTTAAATCTAACATTGCTAGCTTGATTCTTAAGCATAACTATTCGAATATGAATTTTTTCTGAAAATTTCCCCAATATTTTACAAAGTTGCCGAAATGGTCCCTAAGTCTTTAGAGACCATTTTGAACATTAAACAATTGTTCAAACCCATTTTTTGAACAATTTCCATAATTAATTATTTTTTTCGGACTATTTCCTTTTTAGTCCTTCAACTTTATAAAAGTGACACTTTAGTCACTAAATTGCTTTTGTACATTAAATTAATGTACAATTAAACCTTTCACTTAATTCTAATATCCTTATACATTTTCCTTTAACTTCCAACTTTATTCTGTTTAGTCCCTAATCAACCTTTCATTTTGAATTTGGTCTCTCATGTTTTCCTTTCTTGACATTTCAGTCCTTGAACTTTCATAACATGCTTAAATCTTCAATTCTATCAATTTTCCATAAATTCAAGACCATTCCCTAAATTTTCTTAAATTGCCAAATTAGTCCTTCAACTTTGCAAAATGTTCAATTTGGTCCTAAATTGTCAATTCAAGCTTGAAATAATATTTTCTATTCATTTCCATCATCAAATAAATTTTGAAAATTTAGTCCTTAATGTTCCATAAAAATTCAAATTGGTCCCTACTAGGAATTTAATCTTCAAACATCAAAATTAAGTTCTATCATCAACATAAAGCTTCAAACAACCAAAATCCTTCAATGTCATCATCAATTCTCAAACCCTAATAAATCCCTAAATCTCAAGATTAGGGTTTATAACTTCCAACATGAAATTAACTTGAATTCAAGCTTGTTTTCATCAAGACTAAGCTTAATTCATCATTTACTACATCAATTCTAACAAAATTCCATGAAACCCTAATTTCTCTCTCTTCAAACCCTAACTTAAAATTCATAATTCCATGAAATTTTACTATCAAAATACAGAGAATAAAGAGTAGATCACTTTACCTCAAATAACTTTGCTCGAATTCTTGATCAAAAGCCTTGAAAATGGCTAGGAAATTTTTTTCTCCTATTCGAATAGCTCCCTTGGGGATGAAGATGATTTTGTTCAATCTTTTATTCCATTTAATCTATGTGTAAATGTAAAATGAATTTTAAATTCATTTAACTAGTGAAATTACTAATTTGCCCTTTTATTATAATGGCCAAGATTCAATCTCATCAAAATCAATGGCCATGATTTAATCCATGTGTAAATCTTCTTTCGAAATTGCCCTCAATGGTCCAAAATTTTTCAAAAATGCCATTCATGGCAAATGACCAATTTACCCTCCAACTAAACTTTATTTACTTACATGACTTAAAATTGCCATTCCATAAAATTTGAACCAAATTGATTCCATTCTAACCAGCCTCCTTCCCAAAATATCATAAATTTTTATTTATGATATTTATTCGATCCAATTATTCGAATTTTACTCACTACGATTTCCAAATTTTCTTTCTTTGAGCTTTATAACCATTCCATCATATTCTAACTAAATCTAGTTAGAATCCCATCAACATTAATAAAATATTCATAAAATAATATTTTATGAATTTTCAATAATCCATGGAACTGTCTTTAAAATTTCAATTCGATCCGATATACCGATAATTACCGAGATTTTTTATCAGATACATTTCCTCTCAAAAATCTTATCTTAACAATCCACTATGAATACTAGTGATTCAAACTAAATCCTTTTTATCAGTCAAAATATTGGATATGGGACCTTCCCATTAGGTCACCCATCCATGGACTACTCTGGCATGAGCACGCTTAATAATTTTATTCGATCCAAATTCGAATAATATAAGCCTCGTATGAAAAATCTGGCAACACAGAAATACCACTCTTGGGGGTGAACTATCCATTTACGGGGTTAACTTACATAACTTTTGGAAAATACTCTTTGGTCCCTAAACTTTTCCATAGTTTACACTTTAACCCCTAAACTTTCAAAAAGTACATTTTAGTCACTAAGCAAAAATTGGGATATTACAATTCCTCCCCCTTAAGAAAATTCATCCTCGAATTTTCAACGTTTACCTGTTTCAAACATCTTCGTATTTTGATTATTCATTATTTCTTCAATTTCCCCAAATAACTTTTTATACTTTATGTTCTCTCCAGAGGATCTTATCCATTGAAATGTTCTTGTTCTTTAATTCTTTGACTCAATATGCTAGGATTTTCACTAGTTCTTCTTTATACGTCAATTCTGGTTGCTGATACCTCTGAAGCATAAATACATGAAACACATCATGAATCTTACTCAAATTAGAAGATAAAGCCAATTGATAAGCCATTGGTTCCTTTCTTTTTAGAATCTCATATGGCTCAATAAATCTGTGACTAAATCTTTCCATTTCAACCAAAATGTAACACCTTCTTCCATGGTGGAATCTTTAAAGACACTTTTTTTCTAACTTCGTATTCAATATCCTTTTTCTTCTTATTTGCATAAGCCTTTTGTCGATCCACGACAACCTTAAAATTTTGCTGAATAATCTTTACTTTATCCTCCATGTCTTATGTTAATTCAACTCCTCCAACTTTTGAGTTATACTGAACATTTCTATCTTGTAACCCAAACCGAATTAGAGAAGTTTGGTATTTTCTTCTATATGCCACCTTGATACTTACTTGATAACTATTGTTATAAGCAAATTCAGTTAAGGGCAAGTACTTTTCTCATGATTTTGCAACTCAATTATACAAGCTCTTAACTTGCCTTATAGAATCTGTATGATCCTTTCTAAATGCCTATCTACTGCGGATGAAAAGTTGTACTAAAATTTAATTTAGTACCTAAAGCTTCAAATAACGTACCCCAAAACCTTGAAGTAAACCTTGGGTCTCTGTCTGACACTATCGATGATGAAACACCATGTAGTCATACTATCTCTCGAACATAAAGTTCTGCATATTTATCCAGCGAATAATCCATTCAAACTGGTGTGCAGCTTGTCTCCTCCTTTCAAGACATCCTTCATCCATAGACTGCAAATCTTTGAATTAATCCAATAAAGTTGACTTTAAATAACATTCTGCTGTTAAGGAACCATCTCGTGCCACATACAATTGTACATTCATTATGCGCAGAGCAGATAATGTCTTCTGGCTAAGAGCATCTGCGACTACATTAGCCTTTCCAGGGTGGTAATCGATAACCACATCATAATCCTTTAAAAATTTAATCCACCTTCGTTGTCGCATATTCAGATCCTTTTGCGTCATCAGATACTTTAAACTCTTATGATCCATATAAATATGACACTTCTTTTTTTACCATATAAATAATATCGCCAGATTTTCAAAAGAAAACTATAGCTGCCATTTCCAAGTCATGTGTTGAATAGTTCCTTTCATGAGTTTTGAGCTGCCTTGATGCATAGGTTACTACTCGACCTTCTTGCATCAATCCACAACTTAAACCATAAAGAGATACATCATTATACATAGTATATTCTTTTCCTGGTTCTGGTTGAATTAAAACTGGTGCTTCAATCCGAACCTTCTTTAATCTTTCGAAACATTCCTAACAACCAGAACTTACCTTTAGAAAACTTGGCATAAAAATGCTAATCTCTTAAAGTTTGTAGTGCCATACAAAGATGGTAATCATGCTCAACTTTGGTCTTTGAATAAACGAAAATATCATCTATGAAGACCACAACAATCCAGATAGGGTTGGAATAACCTGTTCATCAAATCCATGGGTACAGCAGGGATATTTGTATGTCCAAAAGGCATTACCTGAAACTCGTAGTATCCATAACGAGTTCTGAATGTTGTTTTCGGTACATCTTCTTCTTTGTCTTTAAGTTAATAATACCCGATCAAAGATCTATCTTTGAGAATACTGCTGCACCTCTGAGCTGATCAAATAGATCTTCAATCCTTAATAGGGGTACTTTTTCTTAATGGTTACTTTATTCAACTGCCGGTAATTTATACATAATCGTAGGGAACCATCTTTCCTCTTTACAAATAGCACCGGAGCACCCCATGGTGGTATACTCAGTCGAATGTAACCCCGGTCTAGCAATTCTTGTAATCAAGCTTTTAGTTCCCTTAACTCTGTTGGCGCCATCCTATATAGTACCATTGATACCGGTTCAATTCCAGGGTAAACATCAATCTCAAACTGTATTTCCCTATCCAGAGGCAACCCTGGTAACTCGTCCAGAAATATATCAGGGAATTCCTTTTCAGTCGGGATGTCTTCAAACTTTTTAGGTAACTTTTACGTATCTTCCATACAACCCAAACATGTTTCACCTCTATTGAATAACAACTTTGAGTTGTTGTTGCAAAAATTACTGACTTTAAACAGTTAGTTCTTTCTCCCACAAGGATTACTTCAAAACCATCGGGTCCTTGAAGAACCAACCTTTTCTTCTTATACTTCATATCTGCGTCTTATGCAGATAACCAATCCATTCCAAGAATGACTTCAAATTAATGGAATGGAAGTTTCCTTAAATCTACCGAAAACTTATTTCCTTGAATTTATATTAATCCCGAATTAAATAAAATAAGCAAATGTTCTTTTCGTAGTCTTTGCTTTTTTCACAGCCTCTTGGAAATTTGATAAGTTCATGCCCAATAAAATCTCCTTGGGCCTTAGACAAAGCTTCTTTATAAAACTTTCACATCGAGACCTTTCGATCGGCATCAATTTAACTGCGTACCAACTCAGTCTATTAAAATCTAACTCGTACTCATAGATAGTACAAAAACCTTGTTTCAAACTTACGACTGGTGCAACATTTCTCTTTTAACAAATTGCCAACATTCTTGGCTTTAAACATTCTCCTTTATTCTCTTGATTCCCATATTCAAACATTTATCGTAGTCTATCAATACTTAACATCATCTATTTTTACTGAAACTTATTCATGTTATTGAGGAGCATTATCAAGTTACACAGTAGTACATAAGTAACATGACATCCTAGGGGCATGTACTTAACTTTAAATCACATTAAACTCGATTTAGCCTCCAGAATCGGCTAAACCTGTAGCTTTGATACCAATAAATGTAACACCCTTAATGTATACTCGTAGACCGAATATACACTAAAGATGGTACAGAGTTGTTAAGAAAACTTGACTAAATTTTTTTTATCAAACTTTATCTTGTAGGCTAACCCTTTTCAGGTTTAAATTAAAAACTACGTCAGTCTATAGCAGCTAGTTTTAACCCTGAATTGTTTTATAAAATTTATAAATGTGTTATTGAAATAAAAATATAATTCAGGGAGAAAACTATGTACCCTGCCTAGACCCTTTCTTGATTTTAAAATTACTTTTAACTATGTCATAAATCATAATCATTTGTAGTAAACCATAATCTAATTCCATACATTCGTATTAATATGTAAACATATTATAACTTAAGTTTACAAAATAGTTTGTCTCTTTAAAACTCACATCCATACATGTACGTGCCCACTAGACATCAACCATAATTTAAGATGTACATACCATGATTATTAATGCAACTTGAATATCTCGATTTAACAGCTCCTCTTGCTATTGTACTTGGGCGAGCCTACGTGTGAAATAAACACACGCTAAGTACGAACTTAGTCAAGCAATAATCTTATTTAACAAACATAAAGTAAAGTACTACTTATCATATCAAGTTCTCTACCTAAGATAGGATAGTACTATCAAGGTTTTCATGGTCACTAGATTTTCATATACATATTATAAGTTCCTAACTTGCTCATGGTTCCAATGCTCTATCATCATAAAATTAATCATATACATGGTATACTTCGTATATATAACATAATTCACATACGTGGTATAATTCACATAAGCAACATGATACACATACATGACATGATTTATATACATAACATGATTTATATACATGACATGGTTCATATACATAACATGATTCATGTTCATGGCATGATCCATTTATATAACATAATTTCTTATACGTGACATATTTCATTTGTCTGATTCTCATACATGGCATATTTCATTTACTTGACATGATTCTCATACGTGACATGATTCATATACGTGTTTTCATTTATATATACATGACTAATTCATATATATAACATGATACGTGTACATGACATAACTTATATGCACGGTATAATTCATATGCATGGCATAATTCATATACATGGCATAGTTCATATACATAACATAATTTGTATACATGGCATGATTCATATACATAACTTATTTCTTATATATGTGACATACTTCGTATACATGGCATAGTTCATGTGCTTGGCTTGATTCATATACTTGGCATAATTCACATACATGTCATGATACATATACGGGGCATAATTCGTATACTTGACATATTTCATATAAATAACATGATTCATATTCATGACATGTTTTCGTATACGTAACATGGTTCATTTACATGATATGATTCATTTACGTGACATGATCCTTTTATTATTGCTCAAAGTACGCTATATGAGATTGAGGTACACGAGTCATCTTGTAATGACACCGTAGTGTCAAACGTAAACGTATAGATGAGCTCGTACATAGGGACCCTCTTTGCTCCCCATAAACATAAAGAACCTCGTCAGTGCACTCGGGCACAGTGGGCATAGATCCCCAGGGTGCGTGTGACACAATCATTTTGTCGCGATTTCCATTTAATAACATGAACATAAGGGTGCAGCTGCTATGGACTCTATGGTATGCCAACTATACCATGGACTCTCATACTCAATACTTGGGCAATTCTTTCATTACCAAATCCATTTTCATAAATCATATAGATAGGAATTTCATATTCATATTTCATCGTAATTGTTCATGGTAATCAATAATCATCATAATTAATCATATAAATAGACATTTCATGTTTCATGTTTCATCATAAATAGTTAGGGAAAACGTAGATCATCATATAAATAAACAATTTATATCTCATACTTCAACATATTTGATCATGGCAAACATAAATTAATGTACATATATATAGATAATGCAATATCATTTTAAATTTTAGGTCGACTATTCGCAAGTCTTCCTAATTGCATTTTAAAACATATAAATGCACTCACCTATGCCATGAATAGTATGTCTCGCTAAGCTTAGTCGAGGTTCTTATCTTTCTTTTTATCACTGGTTCACTTTCGATCTCTTTTAGAATTGTATAAGACCAATCGAACATATACATTATTTCCCTTGCGTTAAACTTAAATCTAACATTGCTAGCTTGATCCTTAAACATAACTATTCGAATATGAAATTTTTTTTCGAAAGTTTCCCTAATATTTTACAAAGTTGCCGAAATGGTCCCTAAGACTTTAGTGACCATTTTGAACTTTAAACAATTGTTCAAACCCATTTTTTTGAACAATTTCTATAATTAATTATTTATTTTGGACTATTTCCTTTTTAGTCCTGCAACTTTATAAAAGTGACACTTTGGTCACTAAATTGCTTTTGTACATTAAATTAATGTACAATTAAACCTTTCACTTAATTCTAATATCCTTATACATTTTCTTTAACTTTCAACTTTATTCAATTTAGTCCCTAATCAACCTTTTATTTTGAATTTGGTCCATCATGTTTTCCTTTCTTGACATTTCAGTCTTTCAACTTTCATAACATGCTTAAATCTTCAATTCTATCAATTTTCCATAAATTCAAGACCAATCCCTAAATTTTCTTAAATTGCCGAATTGGTTCTTCAACTTTTCAAAATGTTCAATTTGGTCCTAAATTGTCAATTCAAGCTTGAAATAACATTTTCTATTCATTTCCATCATCAAATAAATTTTAACAAATTAGTCCCTAATATTCCATAAAAATTTGAATTGGTCCCTACTAGGAATTTAATCTTCAAAAATAAGAATTAAGTTCTATCATCAACATAAAGCTTCAAACAACTTAAATCCTTCAATATCATCAACAATTCTCAAACCCCTAACAAATCCCGAAATCTCAAGATTAGGGTTTATAACTGCCAACATAAAATTAACTTGATTTCAAGCTTGTTTTCATCAAGACTATTCTTAATTCATCATCTACTACATCAATTCTAACAAAATTCCATGAAAACCTAATTTCTCTCTCTTCAAACCCTAACTTAAAATTCATAATTCCATAAAATTTTACTATCAAAATATAGAGAATGAAGAGTAAATCACTTTACCTCAAATAACTTTGCTCGAATTCTTGATCAAAAGCCTTGAAAATGGCTAGGAATTTTTTTTCTCCTATTCGAACAGCTCCCTTGGGGATGAAGATGATTTTGTTCAATCTTTTATTCCATTTAATCTATGCGTAAAGGTTAAATGAATTTTATATTCATTTAACTAGTGAAATTACTAATTTGCCCTTTTATTATAATGGCCAAGATTCAATCTCATCAAAATCAATGGCCATGATTTAATCCATGTGTAAATCTTCTTCCAAAATTGCCCTCATTGTTCCAAAATATTTCAAAAATGCAATTCATGGCAAATGACCAATTTGCCCTCCAACTAAACTTTATTTACTTACATGACTTAAAATTGCCATTCCATAAAATTTGAACCAAATTGGTTCCATTCTAACCAGCCTCCTTCCCAAAATATCATAAATTTTTATTTATGATATTATTTGATCCAATTATTCGAATTTTACTCAATACGATTTCCAATTTTTCTTTCTCTGAGCTTTATAGCCATTCCATCATATTCTAACTAAATCTAGTTAGAATCCCATCAACATTAATAAAATATTCATAAAATAATATTTTATGAATTTTCCATAATCCTTGGAACTGTCTTTAAAATTTCAATTTGATCCGATATACTGATAATTACAGGGAATTTTTATCGAATACATTTCCTCTCAGAAATATTATCTTAACAATCCATTATGAATACTACTGATTCAAACTAAATCCTTTTTATCAGTCAAAATATTGGATATGGGACCTTCCCATTAGGTCACCCATCCTTGGACTACTCACGCTTAACAATTTTATTCAGTCCAAATTCGAATAATATACGCCTCGTATGAATAATCCGGTAACACATAAATACCACTCTTGGGGGTGAACTATCCATTTATAGGGTTAACTTACATAACTTTTAAAAATTACACTTTGGTCCCTAAACTTTTCCAAAGTTTACACTTTAACCCCTAAACTTTAAAAATTACATTTTAGTCACTAAGCAAAAATTGGGATATTAAAATTTTTGGGGGCGGGGCAAATAATGAGAATTGAGAAGGAGTAGTCTTTTGTAGCAATGTGATAATCATGAGGATGAACCGAGTCACATCAAGGGGATTTTACAACTTCAAATCGCCACAACATTCAAAGTCTTTATAGACAAAAGCTATGCTTGAAATGATCACCGAAAGGTTGAATCTGAGACGCTCTTTCACTTAATATCCAGAGCTCCTATTCTGTTTTTTATTATTAAGATTTTGGTTTCAAGGTCATGTATGTTAATCAAAAGGGCACCCTTCCTTGGAATGACGATCAGCAAACTAACAATTTTAAGCAACAAGGATTTCCATGTATTACTTCAAGGATGAGATTCAAGAACGTGGATGCAGTTGATAGACCTAATGCAGAGTGATGACCCATCAATGATTGTGATGAAGGTGAAGGCAAGAGTTCATATGTCAGACAGCTCAGAGGCTTAATGCAGGTTTCAGCTAGATAAGTTGAGTGGTTCAAAGAAATGAAGAAAGAACCTAAATGAAAATAAGATCGCGAAATATGAGGAAAAGTTTAGGGGGTCTAACGTTAATTTTCCAAAATTTTTGACACTTTTCAAAAAAAAATTGATTTCCTTATCATTTCTTCCAAACATTAATTTTCAAAAATGTTTGGCATTTTTTTTCAATTTTTGATTCTTTTAATACTTATCATTTCTTCCAAACATTAATTTTCAAAAAAGTTTGACATTTTTTTTCGAATTTCAATCCTTTTAATACTTATCATTTCTTCCAAACATTGATTTTCAAAAATGTTTGGCATTTTTTCAAATATTGATTCTTTTAATACTTATTATTTTCCAAACATTAATTTTCAAAAGTGTTTGACATTTTTTTTGAATTTTGAGTCTTTTAATATTTATCATTTCCTTCAAACATCAGTTTTCAAAAATGTTTGGCATTTTCTCCAAATTTTGATTCTTTTAATACTTACCATTTCCTCCAAACATCAGTTTTAAAAAATGTTTGCCATTTTCTCCGAATTTTGATTCTTTTAATACTTACCATTTCCTCCAAATATTAGTTTTCAAAAAATGTCTGGCATTTTTTCTAAACCTTGATTTTTAAGATATATATAGTTTTTTCTCCCAAACACTAGTTTTCAAAATGTTTAGAATTTTCTCCCAGTTTTTTTTCGAAATGATTAACTTTTTAAAAAAATTATTGATGAGAATTAAAACATAAAGACTATGAGTTGGTTCCCACCGAGATGCTGCAAGAAGATTAAGGATGAGTTCAGGGAGTGGAGGCATTTTGCTCACCTCAGTGATGAGATAGATAAAGACTATGAACGTCGGATTAAAGACAAAAAATGTAGTTGAGCCTAGAATAGAATGGTTAATACTGCGAAATAATAAGAATGCATTACAAAAGAGGTATAAGGACCCAGAGTTGGTTTCCCCAAAATGTTTCCTAAGGATGAGTTCAAGGAGTGGAGGCATTTTGGCTTACCCTGATGTTGAGGTAGATGAAGATGCTGAATGTTGGGTCAAGAACTTGGAAGTAGTTGAGCCCAGAGATTGAATAGGGCAATGTTGAGGGAGAAGAATGATGAAAGCCTCTACCTAAGTGTAGAATAGGGACTAGAAGAAGGATTTACAAAATGGGTAGAGACTCTGAAGAAGAAGAAGAATAGAGTTACTTACGCAAAAAGGGTTAAAAGCCTGAGTCAAATGAAGAGGAATATGCAATTGATGAAGACGAAGATTAAAGAGCATACTGTAGAGAAATGAAGTGAGAAATCCGAAGAATGACCTTTCAAAGAATAGGATTTTAAAACAGATTAAAAAAAGAGAAGAAAGAAAGGAAAAAGAAAAGAAAGAGAAAATGAAAAAAGAAAAAGAATAAGTAGAAGTAGAAGTAGAAGTAGTAGAAGAAGAAGAATAATAGAAGAAAAAAAGTGATACGTTGCATGCATCGTATGGATAGTGGCATGCTAATTTAGAAGCATTTTGTGTGTTTTAAACAATTATTTAAATATTACCAAAGATTTTGGTCTGAGGCTTCATGTTGAAGAAGTAGATCTTATTGAAGATTCCTAGTGGTAAACATGTTGGTGTGAATCCAGATCTTAAGTCTTTTGAGCCATCAGTAAGTCTTTTGGGCATGATGATAAGTCCTTCATGCATGGTGATAAGACCTTCGGGCCATCAGTAAGTACTTCGGGTATGATACTAACCTTATTGTGATGTCAAGACTGATAGAAATTGGGGGATCATTTTAAGGGATTTTGGTAGTCACGTTGGCGTGAATCCAGATTTTAAGATGAATATTGGTAGCCATGTTGGCGTGAATCTAGATCTTAAGTCCTTCGGGCATGATGATAAGTCTTTCGGCCCACCGATAAGTCCTTCGGGAATGGTGATAAGACCTTCGGGCCATCAATAAGACCTTCGGGCATGATGTCAAGATTTCTTTTTGATGTTGAGACGAGTATGAATCGAGGCATTGGAGAGATTAAAGCTTGAAGAGTTGGCTGAGGAAAAACGGAAAGTTCCAGAATAACCTTTGATTCTAAAGCCAAGGATATGGTGTAACACCCTCGACCCAGATGTCACATTGGGCCTCAAGCCCAACCCAAAATCATAAAGTTCTTAACTTGGTTTAGCCCATATAAAATGCTTTTCAAAAACATTTAAAGCCCACGATTCGAAATAATATATATATGATTAAAACGTTACAAAGGAGCTCCAATTAAATAAAACATTTAAACAATTGACTTGATTAATACGGGTTCAAAATAAGAATTACATAATCATACATGTAAGGTTCTATGAATACACAGCCCACTAAATACAAGTATCATACTTTGGCAACGCCGCTTGTTGGAATCTGTTGCACTTAATAAGTGCTACGCAAATGTGCAAGTATACACGTCGCAAGTTATAGTATAAAAGATATCGTCTCCACAGGGATTGGTGCCACTTCAAGAATCTAGTCTCTTGCACTGTAAAAAGTAAAAACACAAATAAAGGATTATAGGAGTTTAACTAATAACTAATCTAGAAAGCAATAAAGTAAATGAAAATATGAGATCGAATGAGAGAGAAATAGGCCAGGTTATCGTGAGTTGAGGTGTGATAGCCGATTGGATTGTTTTGGTAAAAGAGTGCACGGGCAACTCAGTTGTCGTGGCAACTTGCACAACGAGGTTGCCTTGGCAGCTAATCGATGGTTGCCTGGGCAACTACTTGGGCGTCTGGGCAGCAACCTTCAAGGTTCGGCAGAGCGTTCTTCAATGGTTTCTTCTTATCCCTAAGTCGAAACTCTAGCTACTTGTGCATGCCTTGATAATACATCCCTGCGTGAATCAAGGGTGAACAACAACCAATCTTGCGCTCCTCTTAGCCGTTGAAATCCTTAACTTATTCCTAAGCCGGATTAATCTTCACCATCAATAGATTGAATAAAGATCATATTCATTCGTTTCTTGAATCTAACTCTCCCGATATTAGATAAATAGATGAAATCACGAGATCCTCTCCCAATTCACTCGCAAACAAGAATAAGAACCAAGAATGAATAAACCTTGAAATAGAAAAGTGCAAACTCTTATTACCTAAACAAAAACCAATAGTTTCTCACAACCACAAAACACAATAACCATAGCCAAATAGATTTAGTTCATGGCTAGGTTCCAAAGAAACACAAGATAAACAATCCCTAGCATGAACCCAATCGAACAAGAAAGAAAAGGATGAAGAAGGAGGCTTGTCGAAATCCTCCTTGCCCTAGATGCTTGTCGAAAATTCTCTCTTCTTGCCCTCCTTGGACTTGTCGAAATTTCCCTATTGCTCTCTATCTAGATTGTCGAAATCTTCTTCCTATTTATAGGGCTAGGCCAAAGTCCTTCTTTGAGGAGGAAGTTAAGTTGGAATTAAATTATCTTTAAAGAATAAAATTCTTTATTATAATTGTTTTCCTACTAGAACTTCTCCTATCTTCTTGGAATTTAATTCTTCTTTAATCTCTGCATGGCAATCAAATTCCTTTGGGTTTGGGCTTTGCTCCACGTCATCTTGGGCTTGTTTAGTCATCAATTTCGACTACCATATCACCTTTGCTCTTGTTGACAATTGCCATGGCAACTGGCTCGGCGTCTCCTTCATGCATTACCCTGGCAACTAGCTCGACATTGCTTTGGCAAGTGATCCTGCACATACACACACAAAGCACACCAAAGCAGCATCTTTTCCCCAAAAACTACCAAGTTATGTAATCAAGCTCAACGATTGAAGGAAACATGGATTAATGCATGAATGGCTAACTATGCAACTAATATGAGCCTAAGTCTAACAATAATATGAGTAAAAAGGGTAAGAAAATAGTACTTTTGAACACTTATCACACCCCCAAACTCGAACTATTGCTTGTCCTCAAGCAATGCAAACTCATAATTACCTGCCAAGACTTCAATTTTCACAAACTTAGCTTTGAAATTGATTTCAATTCTCTGAACCGGGGCACAGTATGATTGGCTTTTTATTTTTCGGAAAACTTAGGAGTTACTCAGAATCAAACTATAATGCTTGTGAGTGTGTGCGGAGTTGTGTGCAAGTTGATTTTTCGGATTCTATGCAAACAAGAGGTTTTCAAATTACTTCATTGGGTTCTTTTTAACATGTTTTAACTAGAGCCAGTGTTGGGCACCTCTAGTGTTTTGTTTTTAGTTTTATTAAGTTAATTTATTCGACTAGAGCCGGTTTCGGGCACCTCTAGCAATCAATTTTTAACACATACTAGAGCCAGTTTTGGGCACCTCTAGTGATCAATTTTTTTAGCACATGCTAGAGCCAATTTCGGGCACCTCTAACATTCATCCAATTTTTATTCTAATCCCCCAATTTGTTAATTATCAACCTAAGTTTACTAGAATTCCTTAAATCAATCAAACCACAACAGTGTTTCATCAAATTTAGCATCATAGTAAAATTCTAAGTTTTTCCATGGTTATCCTAGAATAAAAATTCTATCAATTAAGTGCATTGGCAAAGTCATCATCGGATATTCATCAAATCTAAGCAATTCTTGTTCCAATTAAAGGCATGGCAAGCAATTTATGTATTCTAAATGTAATACTTAAGATGAATGAAACTAAACATGGTAACTACTAATAACAATCCCCCCCAAACTCGAGTGAGGCATTGTCCTCAATGCATGCATAAAAATACCAAAAAAATAAAAATAAAAATGCATACGAGGACTTACTCCGAGAGTTCATCATCGTAGATGATTAGTTTCCTTCTAGTCGGTGTCTTGATTCTCTTGCTTGAACGCGATGGTTGTTTTCTTGTTGCCGGTGGTGGAATCGATCCTTGTACGGGGTTGTCCTCATCGTCCTCTTCATCAATGTCAATGGCTTTTCGCTTGGAGGATTCAATTGGTGCGGTCTTTATTGGTTCAATGGAGGACTCATCCGAATCTGAAAAATCAGAAAATGATTCCGTAGGAGTTGATTCGGGCATAGGTGCTTTACCTTTGGCTTTTGCAGTGGTTGCTGGGATGTCTTTAGCTTTGGTTGCCGTGGCATCATCTTGTGCGTGCACGGTGTAGGTTGTCGCGGCGACTGCTTCGTTGGTTGCCGGGGCAAGGATCTCGACGGGAAAGATTGGGAACGGCACGCAATTGTCTGGGTACTTTTCTAGGATGACTTGGGTGATGGCATTGTTGTGCTCCTTCATGTACCGCATGAACATTAGTTGCCGGTCTTCAATTTGCCTTAGGTGGCTTGCCAATGGGTGCAAAAGTGCTTCAAAGTGTCCCGGGGTTAATGGCCGAGTTGCCCTGGTGTTAGGTGCTTGGGCATTAGGGATTGCCGTGGCGGCAGGAGTTGCCGTGGCAATTGGAGGCCTTGGAGAATCTCCCAGTGCCTCTCCCATTAGCTTTCAGATTAGTGCTTGATTCCAACCAGACTTGGGTAGGGCCTTTTCATCGGTTGACTCACTCGGGACATGCATCTCCTTGCAAAGATTAGAAATTAAGCAAGGGAAGAAAAGAGAACCCTTATCTTTTGAACTGCATATAAAAATCTCATCACAAATAATTTTCCAATGTTAATGATGCGATTATGCAAAATAGAATGTATGAACAAAAGACGTGGTATATCAACGGTAGTATTGTGTGTGGTGGGCATTAAAGAAGTTTTAACAAACTTATTCCATAGTTTTGCCTCGGGTTTAAGCCGAAGGTGATTTACCGTGCCCTTGTATTTACCGTCGTTCCAATGAGTTCCCGGTTGAGTGAGTTCTTGAAGCAGCTTGTCGAGTTGCTTGGGATTGATTTGGTCAACGACGGCTTGATGCTCGTCCTTCTCAATGTAAAGTCCGTAAAAGGTGTTGATGCTTTCGGGACTTATAAGTATGGCCTTGTCACGAACAAAAACATAAGAATTATCCGGGTTAGGTGAGTGAGCATAGAATTCTCTTACCCATGAGATGTTACCCGGTTCCGGTTGATGGCAAAAGATTTGCCACTTTTGATGTGCAATCCTCTTGAAGATGAATGGTTCAAGGCCGAAATCTTGATGAGAGTTGGAGTATTCAAAGCCTTGTTCTTCATGAATCTTCCGGCTTTCGAACTTGGATTGAAATCTTTCTTGAACCACCGGTGTAGCAAACTTCTTGTATCTTGGTTCTTTGGAGGAACTTGGATGAACTAAAAGTTTAATCTTGGATGCCATGGATGATCTTGGTTGTGAGTAAAAACAAAAAAAAAGAAAAGAAAAGAAACTAAAAAGTTGCAAGATAGAAAGTAGGAATAGGTTAAGGGTGATGGGTTTTATAGAAAAGATAGGTGGGTGCGATTAGGGGAAAACAAAAAAGGGTTTAGGGTTTGGTAGAAGTTGTCGACAAGGGGTTTTGGTTAGGATGAATTGGAGGCTTTATATAAGCCTTAGATTCAGCCCATTAGTTTCCTTGTTGAAGATGTTTTCCTACTTGGTTTAGAATTCCTTCTTTATCTTGAACTTCTTTTCCTACAATTCAAAGACAAATCAAATAAGGATTAAAATTAAAGATAAACTAATAAAGAAAATAAATAAAGATGTGTAATAGGATTTTTAAACTTAAATAAAAAAATCTATCCTAAAAACTACTAATAATCAGAAATATAAAAAAATAAAAAAAAATTGAAAAAAATAAAATAACTAATTAATCGAGAAATAAAAATAAAAATAAAAAAATAAAAATAAAAAAATAAAAATATCAAAAGGGAGAGCATGCTCATGCATCTCCTAAGTTGACCACTTCCTTGTTACGTTCCACATGGGCACCATTGTAGTGCTTCAATCTTTGTCCATTAACTTTGAATTCATGGTTGTCAGAGATGGACTTGATTATCACAGCACCATGGGAGAATGGTTTGACGACTTCGAATGGTCCCGACCATCTTGATTTCAGCTTTCCCGGGAAAAGTTTTAGCCGAGAATTGAATAGGAGAACTAGTTGCCCTGGCGTGAATTGTCGTGGCAATAGTTTCTTGTCATGCCATCGCTTTGTTTTCTCCTTGTAGATTCGTGCATTGTTATAGGCGAGTGTATGGAATTCTTCTATCTCATTGAGACCCATCAAACGCTTTTGTCCGGCACTTTCCCAATCCATATTCACAGTTTTGATTGCCCAGTACGCCTTGTGCTCGATTTCCACCGGTAGATGACATGTTTTACCATAGACAAGTCGGAAGGGGGACATACCTAAGGGTGTTTTAAATGCAGTGCGATATGCCCAAAGTGCGTCATCTAGTCTTAATGACCAATCCTTCCTAGAGGGATTTACAACTTTCTCGAGTATTCCCTTCAACTCCCGGTTGGAATTTTCTGCTTGCCCGTTGGTTTGTGGGTGATATGCCGTGGCGATCTTGTGTGATATGCCGAAGCGTTGCAACATCTTGGCAATTAGTCTGTTGTCAAAATGCTTGCCTTCGTCACTAATAATTGCTCTCGGCATCCCAAACCGTGTAAATATGTTTTTCTGCAAGAATCTTTGCACGGTCTTGGAATCGTTGTTGGGAACTGCAGCTGCCTCAACCCATTTAGACACGTAGTCGACGGCAAGTAGAACGTAGAGGTTGCCGAATGAAGATGGGAAAGGTCCCATAAAATCGATCCCCTATACATCGAACAATTCCACCTTGATGATGTTCTGGAGCGGCATCTCATGTCGTCTAGAGATATTTCCCGTCCTCCGGCAACGATCACATTGCTTGTAAAAGTCTTGGGCATCTTTGTACAATGTTGGCCAATACAAACCGGATTGCAAAACTTTGGTCGCGGTACGAGTTCCTCCAAAATGTCCTCCATAGGGTGAAGAATGGCATTACCGGAGTACATTCTGTTCCTCTTCTTCAGGGACACATCGGCGTATTACCTGATCTGTACATTGTTTAAACAAAAGAGGCTCATCCCAAAAGTAATGCATAGCATTATGGCGGAACCGCTTCTTCCCTTGGTGAGTAATGCCATAAGGTAAAATACCACAAACAAGGAAATTAACTAAATCCGCGTACCAGGGTATTGTCGAGGCATGTGGTGCTGTGGCGACTGCTCCCAAAATTGCTGAGGCGTGCGCGTCAAAGGCTACTGCAGCATCGAGAGTTGCCGAGGCGTGTGCATCCATGGTTTCCGAGGGGTCGTGGGTTGCCGAGGCGTCTAGGGTTACCGAGGCGTCGAGGGTTGCCGAGGCAACTAAAATTTGTTCATCCGGGAATACATCGCATATCTCTAGATCCGCGTCCTCCTCCCTAGTGCGTTCCAAACGTGATAAGTGATCCGCCACTTGATTTTCTGTTCCTTTCCTGTCCTTAATTTCAATATCAAATTCTTGTAAAAGTAATATCCAACGAATCAAACGAGGTTTAGCATCGTTTTTAGCAAATAAGTATTTGATTGTCGAATGGTCCGTATGAACAATTACCTTTGTACCAATTAAATAGGATCGAAACTTGTCAAATGCGAAAACTACAGCTAGTAACTTTTTCTCCGTTGTTGTGTAATTCACTTGAGCACCATTAAGAGTTTTACTAGCGTAGTATATCACATGGAAGGCCTTACCTGTGCGTTGGCCTAGGACTGCTCCTACCGCGAAATCACTTGCATCACACATGAGCTCAAAAGGTAGCGTCCAATCTGGTGGAACGACAATGGGTGTCGAGGTAAGCTTTTTCTTTAAGGTTTTGAATGCTTGGTTGCAAGAATCATCAAAATCGAAGACTTTAACCTGTTCAAGCAGATTACACAAGGGTTTAGTGATTTTAGAAAAATTATGAATGAACCTCCTGTAAAAACCTGCATGTCCGAGAAAACTTCAAATTCCTTTAACCGAACTTGGTGGGGGTAATCTCTCGATCACGTCCACCTTGGCTTTGTCTACTTCAATTCCCTTGGATGAAATCTTGTGGTCGAGCACTATTCCTTCATCTACCATAAAATGGCATTTCTCCCAATTGAGGACTAAATCTGTTTCTTCGCATCTTGCTAACACCCTCTCTAAATTGCCGAGACAGCTGTCGAAGTCATTACCAAAAACAGAAAAATCATCCATGAAGATCTCAAGGAAGTCTTCGACCATGTCTGAAAAGAGCGCCATCATGCATCTTTGGAAGGTTGTCGGGGCGTTACACAATTCGAACGGCATCCTTCGGAAGGCATAAGTACCATATGGGCATGTGAAGGTTGTCTTTTCTTGATCTTCTGGTGCTATGACAATTTGATTGTAACCTGAATAACCATCAAGAAAACAATAAAAGGGTTTACCTGCAAGACGGTCAAGCATTTGATCAATAAAGGGTAATGGGAAGTGATCTTTCCTAGTGGCTTTGTTTAGCTTTCGATAGTCCATACAAACCCTCCAACCGGTCACAGTCCTAGTTGGGATAAGTTCATTATTTTCATTGCTTACCACTGTTATACCTCCCTTTTTCGGTACACATTGTACCAGACTTACCCACATACTATCGGAGATAGGGTATATAATGTCGGCGTCAAGCCACTTGATGATTTCTTTCATTACAACCCCTTTCATGGCATGATTCAGTCTTCTCTGGGCCTCAATTGAAGGTTTGTGATCATCTTCCAACAAGATCTTGTGCATGCATACTGCCGGGATAATTCCCTTCAAGTCGGCAATTATTCACCCTATTGCCTTTTTGTGTAGCTTCAACATCTTGATCAGCTTCTTTTCCTGCTCAGGCTGTAACTTAGAAGAAATAATTACAGGTAATGTATTATCGGTTCCTAAATATGCATATTTTAGTTGCTCTGGCAATTGTTTCAACTCAAGAATCGGTGGTTGTTCAATAGAGGGTTTTTCGAGTTTACCTTCCTTACCTGAGTAATCCAGTGGTTCAAAGTATGTACCTGGTCGATTGACTAGCCAATTCACCTCTTCTTGTTGTTCCTCATCGACTGGTTCTTCATACTCCTCGGGTTCCTCTTGATCGGCAATGTAGTTGCCGAGGCAACTAAATTCCTCGTCGAAGTTAAACTCTGTCGTGGCATGAAGAAGTTAGCATTCTTCTGGATCATCGGCATGCCTTAGTGTTTGGAACACATTTAGTTTAACTTGTTGGTCATTCACCCTCATTGTGAGTTCTCCTTTTTCAACATCAATCAAGGTTCTCCCTGTTGCTAGGAATGGTCTCCCGAGAATGATGGGTGCATGCTCATCTGCTTCACAATCCAAAACAATAAAGTCAGGGGGAAAATAAATTTATCAACTTTTACCAGTATGTTTTTCTCTCTGGTTGCACATAGGATCTGTCGGCTAGCTGTAGCATAACTGTTGTAGGTCTTGCCTTCCCGATTCCTAGTTTCTGGAAAACCAATTTAGGCATCAAGTTTATGCTAGCCCCAAGGTCGCATAATGCTTTCCCGACATAGTGATTTCCAATGGAACAGGGTATTGTGAAACTTTCGGGATCCTTCAACTTGGGTGGCATACGATTGTGCAACATTGCCATGCATCCCTCTGTCGCGGCAACTGTTTCGAACTCTCCTAGCCTTGTTCTCTTGGACACAATGTCTTTAAGAAACTTGGCATAGTTTGGCATTTGTTCAATTGCTTTCACCAGTGGCAAGTTGATGTGGACTTGCTTTAGGATATCAAGAAACTTCTTGAATTGGTATTCTTGCTTTTGTCGCTTCAACCTTTGTGGGAATGGTGGTGGAAGTCGGATATCTTCGATCCTTTCATTGGTTTGAAACCTGATTGATGGCATTGCCGGGACGTCTAGAGTTGCCGAGGCATTATCAACTGGGGTTGCCGAGGCATGCTTATCGCAAGTTGCCGAGGTGTCTTTATCATCGGTTGCCGAGGCATGCTTATTGCTGGTTGCCGCGACAATTCCTGGTTCAGCATCTGAGGCTTTGCCGCTAGGTTCATCTTGATCTTTTTGTGGAGTTTTGTTTGATGAGCGGGTTTGAACCTCTCTAAGTTGTTGGCCACTTCTAGTGGTGATCGCCTCACATTGCTCATGGCCAGTTCCTCTTGCGACTTCAGTATCGCTAGGTAAACCTCCTTGCGGTCTAGTATTCAGATTTTGAGCAAACTGTCCGACTTGATTTTCCAATGATTTGATTGCCGCCTCTTGGTTTTGCAATCTCATCTCAGTCCTGTTAATAAAAGCATCAGTTCTTTTTGTGAAATTACTATTCTCAGCCATATAAGATTCAGTTTTCATCATAAAAGCATTTAGAGAGTTTTCCAAAGAACTAGATGTTGTCGTTTAATTTGGGTGCTTCTTCCAAGCTGGATTGTATGTATTGGACATCACGTTATTGCTCCGATTGTAATTCCCCACATAGAAGTTGGATTCCGGATTCTGCATACATTCAGAAGAATTATGGTTATCACCACATAACCACAAAAAGAATCCATTACCTTGACTTCATGTGTGTTGTTTGGTTTTTGCATGTTCTAGACCATCTTGGTTAAAGTGGCCAATTGTGCTGAAATTGAATCTGATGATCCTAGTTCATGTATTGTGGCTTGGCGTCTAACTCCTCCTCTTCTAGTAGATGGGAATTGATAATCATTCTTGGCCAGCCTGTTTAGAATTTGCATTACTTCCTCCGGCGACTTATCTAGGAGTATGTCGTTTGCTGAGGCATCTAGCATCATCCTTGTTGGTGTATTCACGGCGTTGTAAAACATTGTTACTTGAGTCCACACCGGGAATCCGTGTAGGGGGCATTTGTGTAGAAGTTCTCTATATCGCTCCCAAGCCTCGTACATGGATTCATCATTTGCCTGCCAAAACGAAGTAATGTCGTTACGAAGCTTATCAGTCAAATTTGTAGGATTAAATCTAGCAAGGAAATCACGACAAAGATCAGTCCAAGATGCTATGGATCCGGCAGAAATGCTATTCAACCATGCTTTCGCCCTATCCCTCAGTGAATAGGGGAATAATCTTAATCGTAAGACATCGGGGGTGACTCCGTGTATTTTGAACGAGTTGCAAATCTCGAGGAAAGATTTCAGATGTTGTCGTGCATCTTCAGTTGTTGAGCCGCCAAATTGACCAATTGTGTTGATCATATTAAACATTACTGGTTTCAACTCAAAGTGGTCGACTTCAATTTCAGGTGCGACAACTCCTGGGTTAAGTCCATCAAGATCTTCTTCAAGATAGTCTCGAATAGTTCTGTTTCGTGCAAGAATCACTCCTCCTCCTGCTCGAACATCTTGATTAATATTGCCGTCTTGATTTGCCATTGCTTCTCTTATCCTTCATCTAAGTCTTTGTAAGGTTTGTTCGATTTCTGGATCAAAGGGATATTCTGGTGAAGTCGGTCTCGCCCTGGTCATATACCAATGCAAAACCAAAGTTTGTTAGCCCTTAGAATTTTAAACAAGAAAAATAAAAAGAAAGTGCAAGAAAATAAAAACAAAGTCGCTCTTGCCAATCCCCGGCAACGGCTCCAAAAACTTGTTGCGCGTAATAAGTGCTACGCAAATGTGCAAGTATACACGTCGCAAGTTATAGTATAAAAGATATCGTCTCGACAGGGATTGGTGCCACTTCAAGAATCTAGTCTCTTGCACTGTAAAAAGTAAAAACACAAATAAAGGATTATAGGAGTTTAACTAATAACTAATCTAGAAAGCAATAAAGTAAATGAAAAGATGAGATCGAATGAGAGAGAGATAGGCCAGGTTATCGTGAGTTGAGGTGTGATAGCCGATTGGATTGTTTTGGTAAAAGAGTGCACAGGCAACTCAGTTGTCGTGGCAACTTGCACAACGGGGTTGCCTTGGCAACTAATCGATGGTTGCCTAGGCAACTAGTTGGGCAACTACTTGGGCGTCTGGGCAGCAACCTTCAATGTTCGGCAGAGCGTTCCTCAATGGTTTCTTCTTATCCCTAAGTCAAAACTCTAGCTACTTGTGCATGCCTTGATAATACATCCCTGCGTGAATCAAGGGTGAACAACAACCAATCTTGCGCTCCTCTTAGCCGTTGAAATCCTTAACTTATTCCTAAGCCGGATTAATCTTCACCATCAATAGATTGAATAAAGATCATATTCATTCGTTTCTTGAATCTAACTCTCCCGATATTAGATAAATAGATGAAATCACGAGATCCTCTCCCAATTCACTCGCAAACAAGAATAAGAACCAAGAATGAATAAACCTTGAAATAGAAAAGTGCAAACTCTTATTACCTAAACAAAAACCAATAGTTTCTCACAACCACAAAACACAATAACCATAGCCAAATAGATTTAGTTCATGGCTAGGTTCCAAAGAAACACAAGATAAACAATCCCTAGCATGAACCCAATCGAACAAGAAAGAAAAGGATGAAAAAGGAGGCTTGTCGAAATCATCCTTGCCCTAGATGCTTGTCGAAAATTCTCTCTTCTTGCCCTCCTTGGACTTGTCGAAATTTCCCTATTGCTCTCTATCTAGATTGTCGAAATCTCCTTCCTATTTATAGAGCTAGGCCAAAGTCCTTCTTTGAGGAGGAAGATAAGTTGGAATTAAATTATCTTTAAGGAATATAATTCTTTATTATAATTGTATTCCTACTAGAACTTCTCCTATCTTCTTGGAATTTAATTCTTCTTTAATCTCTGCATGGCAATCAAATTCCTTTGGGTTTGGGTTTTGCTCCACGTCATCTTGGGCTTGTTTAGTCATCAATTTCGACTACCATATCACCTTTGCTCTTTTCGACAATTGCCATGGCAACTGGCTCGGAGTCTCCTTCATGCATTGCCCTGGCAACTAGCTCGGCATTGCTTTGGCAAGTGATCCTGCACATACACACACAAAGCACACCAAAGCAGCATCTTTTCCACAAAAACTACCAAGTTATGTAATCAAGCTCAACGATTGAAGGAAACATGGATTAATGCATGAATGGCTAACTATGCAACTAATTTGAGCCTAAGTCTAAGAATAATATGAGTAAAAAGGGTAAGAAAAATAGTACTTTTGAACACTTATCAGAATCCCATACAGACAGTGCTCCACGATCTCATGATTAACCTACGCACGGAAACAACAATTCCGAGTGCTGAGCTTACAAAGCTCAATGGTACACATCTACTCTACTATACTTCATGCTAATCATAAACATAAGCATGCAAGCTAGTACGAGCAATAAGAAGAGATAAATAAACATGTGGTACTACCATTGGCTGCCTAAAAAATGCTAACATCATAACAAATCATCAATCATGGCACACAAGGCCCAACCAAGCCCGAGATCTCAATAGATCACCAAGGCAAAAACAACGTCAACTACAACAACACAACTCTGGAGTGAGGTCGGGACACAAAGCATCGGTACATACACTCCGTGTGAGGTCGGGTCACGTAGCATCAGACCATACACTCTGGGTGAGGTCGGGTCACATAGATCGGATCATACACCTTTGATTAGAATCATCTCTTGAGTATCTACTCGCTGGGTGAGGCAGGGTCACATAGCATCAGAACATACACCTATACTCAGAACGCTCCCCCAAGTATCTTCGAATGAGGCCCTGGTCATATAGCATTGGTAACCTCCATTCAGTATCTCAACCATGGTGTTGCAACACTCTTTCACTGGGTATTCGGTTCCCACCAATCAAGAAAATTCAATCCATCAAATGCCTACTCGGCATACAAGCAACGTCATCCCAAGGATCCCCTATTGTTGGTAACCGTCAACATATCATTCATTATACATTACTGAATTGTTAATACATTACGGAGGAGTGCATATTTAATCTCATTTATCAAGGCATAGTTCAATTATTAATATTTCAAATTACCCTTATCTTAGATCGGTATTTCAGACTATCATATTCAGCGACAACGTTACTCGAATATGAGTATCGATACGGTACCGTTGGTTAACGGTACTCACCCGTATACCGCTACCCAATTAGTTACTGGAAAGTTCCTAATTTCCATAAGTACCGGTACGGTCCCACCCGTACTGATATGACCCTAATCGCTTACCAGTACAACCAAAGCTCATACCAGTACCCAATTCACTGGTTCGTACAATCCCTTTAAATTACGGTGTTATAACACTTATTAGGTTCCTAAAGCTTATGAAGGGCATTAAAGTGCGTTGCTAGCGTATTTATTTAATTATTACCACTTATCGGCTTTTTATCCATTTAATCGAATATTTATCAGTATTGACTCTAACCAATATTCAATCGAACATATTAATTTATTCAGCTAACACGCAAGGCATCACCATAAATCAACCAATCATACAATCAGATAATCATCAAGCCTTGAACTAACAGTATCAACACATGCTTATTACTCGTCTCCTAATTTGCAACCACTAACATGCAAGACAATTACACTTATGATGCTCATGAAGCATTTCGGAGTTCGAGGTATACTAACCTTAAGCCGATATTGCTAAAATACTCTTTCGAGCTTCTCAAATATTCCTCTTGATTCAATAACCAATCTCAGATAACCCTCGTATATTAACAAATACGAAAATATATTATTTCTATGCATCTCTTATACTATTGACAAGGTCAAATGCGTAAAAATAGCTTTCCAAGTTTTAATTTGGCAAAACGGACTGGGCCAATTGATCCAGAACATCGAGAAAACTCCCAGGTAGGGACCCTAAAAAAAGTCAATGGGCGGTCAACAAGTCAACGGATCGGTCAAAGTTCCTGGCAATCCGGTGCAGTGCAGGTGCAGGATAAGCTGCATGCACCAGCGGGCAGGAATCCAGTGCGGCAGGGTGCATTGGAAAGTAGTGTGCACCTGCCCTGACTGCAAGCCCACGCCCATGCGCAGGCAGTGACGAGTGTGGAGCAGGGCAACCTCCGGTGGTTGGCCGGCGACGGAAAGCTTCAGACCACCATTTCATCTCACCCCAGCGAGTGATGACAGTGACGGCAACGGCGACCACCGACGTGTGCATCTCAGCGAGGCACTTCCGATGGTGTCAGCGGTGTCATCAACGGCGGCGTGGTTGGCGGTGAAAATCTTTTTGAGCACTTCCTTTCTATAAAAACCCAATATTTCTCTCTCTCTATATTTTAATATTCTTCCCCCTCTTTTTTCTCTTTCTTCTCCCACCACCAGCTAACTTCAATTTCACAATATCCCAACAAAAGGGTAAATTAATTTATAAATCCTCATCTTGCTCCTTGTTTTCACTTTTGACTCTATCTTTTATTTCTCTTTCACTTTAGTCCTTAAATAACTTTAATTGAACTTTTAAACTCTAATTTTCTTCCAATTAAATCCTCAATATTCAAATACTCAAAACTGAATTGCAACCCGAATTAATAACCCAAAAATTGGGCCGTTACAACTCTCTCCTCCTTCAAGAAATTTTGTTCTCGAAATTTTTGTCCACCAACCCAGAGATAATGTTAACTATGACAACTCTCCTAAGTCCTTAGCGTTTTACGTTGTGCTACACTGATCCCTCCTAACACATAACCACGGCTTTATCCCACAAAGGTACAAACACAGTCTCAACTGATCCCTTCTTGCAATCCTTTCTACCATTATCTCGATTCAAAACCTCTAAACTCAACCCTTATATGTATTCAAAAACAACACCTCCTCGGAGGTATACTACTAGGAACGAGGGTTCAATGCTTCTATTCCACTCGTAACCTATGACAATCGACTACCAATGTTAATCTATTACGAGCTGACATCGACTTTCCCCTACTTTGGTCCACCAAGATGGAATTCTGCATCAACCAAATAAATCTGACTGAACGGTCAAAGACTCTAAAATTCATACCATTAGATTCCAGCTTGTCATACAGAAACCTCAAAACTCGCCTATTGATTCCAAGGCCATCCACTTCATAAGATGATAGCAGTCCTTTGTTGTTACTCATTAGCCATCCACATTCGATACACAATTTTTAAAATTCATGTTTTTAATGGTACAACCAAAATCTCAACACTTATCGAAAATAATGTCACACCCTGATTTAAAAAAAAGTTTTGAAGGGGAGTGTAAGTTGTGGGATTCGAACCCACAGCCTATGCCTCTTAAGCCGGTTACCCAGTCATCTGAGCTAAGGCAGCTCTTGGCTTAGTATTACCACATTTTAATTTTAAACCATAACTATTGAATATGGAAATTATTTTTTTGATAAACTGGATATGGCCTTTTAGTTTCCCCTGGTTCGAATCAAAATACCAAATACCCAAAATAGTTTTTCTCTCAACCTAATCGTCTGGCCACCACCTGATCTCCCTCACCACCACACCGTGGCCGTCACCGCCGTCACCATCCTATTCTCCGGCCTCACCCGATAAAAACCTCTCTGGCCAGTCGCACAGACGACGAGCCGTTCGCTGGCAAATTAAGATCGAAGGTTCGACAAACCTAAGGCTGAATCCTTTCAATTCGACAAGGCCCAACCAAGCCCAAGATCTTAACAGATCACCAAGGCGAAAACAACATCAACTACAACAACACAACTCTGGACTGAGGTCGGGTCACAAAGCATCTATACATGCACTCCGGGTGAGGCCAGGTCACGTAACATCGGATCATACACCCTGGTGAGGCTGGGTCACATAGCATCGGATCATACACCCTTGCTCTGAATCATCCCTCGAGCATCTTCTCGCTGGGTGAGGCCAGGTCACATAGCATCAAAACATACACCTATACTCGGAATACTCCCTCGAGTATCTTCAAATGGGGCATGGGTCATATAGCATCGGTAACCTTCATTCGGTATCTCAGCCATGGTGTTGCAACACTCTTTCACTGGGTATCCAGATCCCACCAATCAAGAAGATTCAATCCATCAAATGCCTACTCGGCATACAAGCAATGCGATCCCAAGGATCCTCTATTGTTGCTAATCGTCAACATATCATTTATTATACATTATCAAATTGTTAATACATTATGGAGGAGTGCATATATAGTCTCATTTATCAAGGCATAGTTCAATTATTAATATTTCATATTACCCTTATCTTAGACCAATATTTTAGACTATCCAATTCAGCGACAACGGTACTCGAATATGAGTATCGATATGGTACCCCTAGTTAACGATACTCACCCGTATACCGCTACCCAATTAGTTACTGGAAAGTTCCTAATTTCCATAAGTACCGGTACAGTCCCACCCGTATCGATATGACCATAATCGCTTACCGGTACAAACAAAGCTCGTACCAGTACCCGACTCACGGATTCATACAATTCCTTTAAATTATGGTGTTATAACACTTATTAGGTCCCTAAAGCTTATGAAGGGCATTAAAGTACATTGCTAGCGTATTTAATTAATTATTACCACTTACCGATTTTTTATCCATTTAATCGAACATTTATCAGTATTGTATCTAACCAATATTCAATCGAACATATTAATTTATTCGACTAACATGCAAGGCATCACCATAAATCAATTAGTCAACCAATCATACAATCAGATAATCATCAAGCCTCGAACTAACAGTATCAACACATGCTTATTACTCATCTTCTAACTTGCAACCACTAACATCCAAGGCAATTACACTTATGATGCTCATGAAGCATTTCATAGTTCGAGGTGTACTAACCTTAAGCTGATATTGCTAAAATCCTCTTTTGAGCTTCTCGAATATTCCTCTTGATTTAATAACCAAACTCAGATAACCCTCATATATCAACAAATAGGAAAATATATTATTTCCATGCATCTCTTATACTATTCACAAGTTCAAATGCATAAAAATAGCTTACCGGGTTAATTTGGCAAAACAGATTGCGCCAATAGATCCGAAACATCAATAAACCCCCAGGTAGGGTCCCCCGAAAAAAGTCAACAGGCTGGTCAAAGTCTCTGGCGATCCGGTGCGACATAGATGTAGGATAAGCTGCATGCACCCGCGGGCAGGAATCCAGTGCGGCAGGGTGCACTGAAAAGCAGTGAGAACCTGCCTTGCTTGACAGCCTACACCCATGCGCAAGCGGTAGCGCGTGGGGCTGCCTCTAGTGGTCGGCCGGCGATGGTAAGCTCCAGACCGACAGTTCTCAGGCCGGTGGTTCCATCGGTGGCCTCCGTTCGCGGTATTGAGCACTACTTCATACCATTCTAGCTATTCTGACCACTATTTCATCTCACCCCAGTGAGTGGCGGCGGTGACGACGACGGGGTGACTAACGACGTGTGCGTCTCGGTGAGGCACTTCCGATGGTTACAGAGGTGTCATCAACGGCGGCGTGGTTGGCGGTGAAAATATCTTTGAGCACTTCCTTTCTCTAAAAACCCAATATTTCTCTCTCTCCATTTTAATATTCTTCCCTCTCTCTTTTTCTCTTTCTTCTTCCACCACCAGCCAACTTAAATTTCAATATATCCCAACAATAGGGTAAATCAATTTATAAATCCTCATCTTGCTCCTTGATTTCACTTTTGACTCTATCTTTTATTTCTCTTTCACTTTAGTCCTTAAATCCCTTTAATTGAACTTTTAAACTCTAATTTTCTTCCAATTAAATCCTCAATATTCAAATACTCAAAACCGAATTGCAACCCGAATTAATGACCCGAAAATTGGGTCGTTACACAGAAAAGTAGGACAAAAATGAGTGCTTTGATCTTTGCTTTCTTCTCATTTCACAAGAACAAGCAAAGAGGGGCAGTTGTAATCACTCATTTTTGTCCGGCTATGTGTAATATAATATTATTAATAATACTAATATAAGTCTTTGAATTTTATTAATATATGTATGCTTTTAGGTTTAATATTTATCATACGTATTTATGTGTGCATTATTATTATCAACATTACTAATATGTATGCATGTGTTTTTGATTAGTGATTGCATGTATTATATATATATATATATATATATATATATATAATGTATGTATATTATATATATGTGATATGGCTGTATGTATTTATAAATATATGTATGTGTTATTTGTATATGTATGTTATCTATTGCATGTTCGTATATATTGGTTAATGTATGTATACGTATTTATGTATGTGTTATTATTATTATTATTATTATTATTATTATTATTATTATTATGGGCTGAAGGCATTAAAAGAAAACATATCAATATAAAAATTTAAACCCAATATTTATTAACGTTCAGTCCAATTACAATTCAAACAGGCCCAAAAAAAGAACCCAGATAATAAATACATTGGCCTATTCGGCCAGGCCCAAACCCAATATCTAAAGACCTTAAAAAATATATCAGAAACCTTAATACATATCTGATCTAACATCATCTTCTTATGCGCAGCCAACTGTGGAGCGTTGGATTAGATTTTGATCCAACGAAAATGATCGAAGCGTGAAGACCCCTCAGTTGTCACGTATGATGAACGCGCGGGTTGTGCGTCTCCCCACGCGCGCGTGCAGCCCATGCGCAAGACCATCCGCCTTTCTACGCACCACGTGGCAAGATCATGGGATGCCACGTCAACCTCAAGATTTCATCTCGTCCGTCCATCTACTGAGTAATCTCAGCTATTGGATCAGATTTAGACCTGTCAAAGGCAGGATCTTCATCAAACGTCTGCTCGAATTTTACGCTGTCACCGCTCGCCTCTCCACCGGCTCTCCAACCACCAGTAATGGCCGAAAATAATAAACAAAGTGAAAAGAATCAGATCAAAATCAACAACAGTAAAGTCATTTATTTGGTTGATTCTTGTAAGCAAAAAAATCAAATCAGAGAGCATATATATATATATATATGTGTGTGTGTGTGTGTCTGTGTGTAAACAGATCCCATTGTACTTGGAGTTTTTCGTATGAAATAAAAAAGAGATTTCAGAGCAAGGTATTTTCCTTTCATTGCATGCAAATATTCCAACCAAAAAAATAAAAAAATAAAAATACAAAGGCAGAGAAATGATTAGAATATACTTGATTGATTCAAACCCTTCTTCACCGATGACAAGCCTCATGGGTGAATCGGTTGAAAGGAAAACGCTGAGATGGTAAAAAAATGGAGGTTTTTTTATTTCAAGTTTCAAAATAAAGGTAAGATTTTGGGGATTTTAATCGGGTTGGTTCTAAAAAAGGAGTGGTTTTTTATCTTTCTGGTACCGATTAACAATGGTCGAGGGCTGAGGGTGGTGGCCAGAATAGCCAGACCACCGCCGATTTTTGGAAATAAGGGCGGCCAGATGAGTTTCATGATTTTTCTGGGTTTCAGTTTGAGAGAATATAATAGAAGTGAGGGTTTAATTTTTAGAACATAATTTTTAAATGGCTAAAGGGTGGATTTTGAGACAGATAGGTCTATTTATATACCATTTAGTTTTAAAATTGGATTAATAGCATTTTAGTCCCTCTACCTCTAATTTTTTGCAGCGGTACCCTTCCACATGGTCTAATTATTTTGTCAGTCCTTACTACTTTCAAGTGTTTTTTAATTTCATCCCCAAATCAAATGGAATCGGTTTTTAAAGGGGAAAATACCTTAGTAGTTCCTCCGCCCTATTTTTCTTCACGGTTTTGGCCTTCTCCATGGGTAAATTACCCATCTAGTCCCCCTATGTTTTAATTGGTTTTCAATCAAACCCCAAATCTCTAGTTTGTTTTTTAAAGGGAAAATTACAGTTTCGCTCCCCCTTTCTTTTTCACAGCTTGCAATTGGGTCCCTTTTCTTTAAATTAAAACTGTTTTTAAAAAGGTTAAATTCATTTTAGGTCCATGCCATGTGTTCCTGTTTAATTCCATTCCTTTATTTTGTGTTTTGTTTAAATGTTATTATATATACGATACATATTATTATGTTTTTTATGTTTAATATATTCTTGCTCGTATGTTTTTACTTGTTCGATACATATTATTTGTGGTTGTTTTCATGATTTATATTTATTTGTATGTGAATATTTATTTTAATCCTTTTTTAGGTTACATTATATTTGATACATGTTGTTCCAATTGTTTTTGTTTTTATTTGGTTATCAGTTTAATCCCTTGTATATATGTATGTATGTTTGGGAAAATGTGTCAATACATATGTATTTTAATATATTAGTATATGTATATGTATTGTGTTATGTATATACTAAATAATATTATATATTATGTATTTTATTATATGCTACATATATTATATTATTTATGCAATCTATATTATATGTACATGTTATATTTTATATTATACATATTATGTTATTTTGTATATTAATGTATAGTAAATGTTATATGTTGTATATATCATGTTTATACATTTATGGATGTTTTATTTTAATTATGTATATTTACTTGTCGATATATGCACATGGGTATTTTGTTATTTAATAATTGTTTACCCTTTATTAATTCATGTATTTTAATTTATCATGTTTATATTTCTCACATATAGAATTAGGCCTTTATTCTGGTATTCTAGTGGGAGTGTCATCCTAGTCTCTGGGTGTCATCTCCTTTGGTACCGTGGATATCGAGACAAATTTAATATTCGAACCATGCATTTTAGGAATTAATTATTAAATTAAATCAAATTTTGTATTTTTCTTAATAATTACGATACACTCTTAGGTACCAATTTTGGGATTAGCGGGGGTGCTAACCCTTCCCATATTTAACCGACTCCCGAATCCAAATTTTTGAATCTCTGATTTTGGTTTACGGTGTCCGGCCTACCAAAGTGGCCGGTGGCGACTCCGTATTTTTTTAAAATACAGGTTTTCCAAAGAAGTTCCCCTTATAAATAATTTTTCAATAAAAGCATAAAACACCCTCAAATATATTTTTTATTTTTTGTAGCGGCCCGAAAAGAATAGTTGCTACAAGAATAATCATCGTTTCGTATAATCGATGAAACCCTAATTCAAAAAATATATAAAGATTATTGGAGAAGGAGATCAAAGAAGGATCTTTTCGAATAGGTTACCTCGAGAACCATGGCTGCAGAAGCGACCAGGGACGAAGAGTAGTAGGCTTAGCGATAGAGATGATTGAGTTTCTCCTAAAGGTCTTACGATTGAATCCTATTAGTGTCGACCTTGTATCATTTATTTTCAAATTAATCTGGTGGTGACGCGTGTTACCATTTGGTTGGTTGAAATAAATTTATTGATATTAATAAAATTAAAATTAAGATTAAATTAATAAAATATATAATTAACAGAGACTAAATGTGTGATTATATAAAATTTTGTTAACTACCACATCACCATATATTAGGTTTCAACGACAGATGACTTGATTGATACCGCTTAAATAGTAATATGGTCAAATTGACACAATTAAAAGTATGGTTGTCATATTGCAATCACCCCATAGTTCGATTGTCATTTAAGTAGTTTTTTTTAGATCTCTCTTCACCCTATCACCGGTTCAGTCCCGCGCCACCGCTTCTGCCTTTCGCCGATGGTGATTAGACACAAAGCGATATCAATTTTCACATCTTCTTCCCATGAATCTTTTTAGATTTCCTTGGTATCCAACCACTATTGTCTCAACATCTAACTTAATTTTGAGGAAACAGAGATGGATTGCAGAACAGAGAGATCAAAAAATTTCAAGGAGAGACAAAATTCAGAGAGCCTACAACTGGAAAAACATTCTAGTTATCAACTTCTTGATCCTTTTTCTGGAGAGTATGTTGTTGAAAAATTAG
The DNA here is from genome assembly GCA_019671005.1 of Hibiscus mutabilis. NCBI lineage: Eukaryota > Viridiplantae > Streptophyta > Magnoliopsida > Malvales > Malvaceae > Hibiscus > Hibiscus mutabilis. Next base: position 29,345,204 of record CM033741.1, read on the forward strand.
TGGGAGGGAAAGAAAGCCACTGTTTCATTGTTGAAAAACTTTATGGAAGGTCCAATGGCCCCCTTCATACAATACCTTTGGCTTCAGTGTATGGGTGTATTCTTTTTCAAAATTACCTAAAAATCTGACTTCAAACTACAACCACCAACTACCAAGTTATTTTTATACTCTCCCTTCACAACTGAATTAATTAAGCTATCGGAGTTGAAGGAGCGTCTCATGTTTCAGGCGGCTTGCTTTTCCTTGAATGCAACCTCCCCAAATTGTGTCATCTTTCTTTTGACTTTGGGTTTCCTAAGTGACAAAATTCTTGTCTGATGGTGATTATTCATGGAGGACAATTGAACTTAACAGTCGTACTGAATCTGGTCAGGCTAATTGTGCTACACGTAGTGTTGTTTATGTCAATGGAGTTTTCTTACAAGGTCAACTTGGTGCCTTCAATGTGGAACTTAAAGAGTGGACCGTACTAGATGGCCCTTTGCCACCAACATCTTTGTCCCTCCATATCAAAGCTTATTGTGATTGATGCAGAGCTTTGGGTATTTGATCAATATTATTTTGAACTTTTTAGGTTTGATTTTTCAGAGATGCGTTGGGTTTATGAGAAGGATTCAAATAAGCATGCGTTGTTTATTGGGTGTTCTTTCGCTGTTCCAGCAGTGGGGGAAACATGTGAATTAGCAAATACCATAAGATGTTATGGCAGCACATCCTGTACAAGTACGAGGTCAAAACACTACCGCAAGTGTGTTACTGCAACAAAGTGTGCAATGACTTGGATTCAACTTCCGTTGGGAGGTATTTGGAGAGCTAATCATTTGATTAATGCTAGGTGAGTTAGCATTCTCTTATTTTCAATAATAGATTTACTTTTCTGAATAAAACTTCATTAAAGGTTTAGTTTTAGGGAGAGCTCAATATAATTTTATATTTCCAAGTTTCTCATCGTTCCAAATTTCTCATCAATATTCCTTTCATAATGCGGTGACTTTTGTTACATGGGCCGATCTTGACAATAGGGTTTGGGGAGCCTACTTTAAATTTTTTAAATTTTTGAATCTTAAATTAAAATTTTCAAAATGTTGAAGGGCATAATTTTTAATTTTCAAAAAAAAGGTGTTTAGCTAAACTTAATGAGAAATTTTAAAAATTTTAGAAGGGGACTTGATTAAAATGTTCAAAAAATTTTAAACATATTTTTTAAATTTTATAGGGGCCAAATTAAATTTTTTGAATTTCTAAAGGGTTCAATTATAAAATTTTGGGGGGCTACCCCTGGATCCCATAATCATCAGTCCTTGTTTTGTTAGTTGAGTTTAATTATTTCCTTCTTTTTTGTTGTTGTCTCACGGTGTGCATTAGTTGAGTTGACGAGTCTTATTTTATTATTCATTTTTTTTGTTTGAATGTAATTGTAAATATTTATAATATCACGTTACTGATTGTTGCAAGAAATAATATTGATGGAGTAGGGAGGAGTCAAAGAGAATTTACAAAGAGATATAGTTAGAGGATTAAATTAAATAAAATACAAAATTGAAAGACTAAATGTAAAAAGAGGATTCTCATTCCAGTTTTTGAGTTATTTGACTTCTATTTTATCATTGAAACTAGGGTGGGCAAAACTCGATTTTACTCGAAAAACCAAATTATTAGACTCGACTCGATGCCAAAATACTCGGCTCGTCTTGACTGGACTTGTAATTTCATAAACTCGACTCAAAAAAATTCAAATAAAGTTTGAGTTATAAAATAAAAATTCGAATAGCTCAAAAATTCTAGTAATTAGTGAACTAGTTTTCAAGTTCGAGTCGAGTCTCTCAATTATGTCTAACAAATTAAGTCAGTGATGTAATTTATTTTTCTTTGTTTTGAAACTCTTTCTCTTCTCTCTAAAATAGATCTAGGGTTTCATCTTTTTTCTCGTTTTGAGCCAGTTGTCCTTCTGGCCAATGGCGGCTGGCCTCCCCCTCTCCCCCTAACCACCCTCCCTCATTCCCTTTTGGTTTCTGCCCCTTCTTCTTCAGTTTACATTTGTTTCGGTTCTCTTTCTGGTCGGTCTCATTGTGACCCTTTTTTGTTGGTGACATGTTTTCAGTCCGGGCCCCTTTTTGTGAGGAGAAAGTCAGACCGTCTTCGGTGTTAGAAGTCGTGTTTGGTTCAGACGGAGCGTGGGTTCAATTTTTGGCCCCTCTCCTTTTCTCCTCCGTTTTCGGATTCTACCTCTGTTTTGGTTTATGCATGCAAATTTTGGTTTGGTTGGCTCGTTTTGGTCGTTTGGCTCCTCTCAACATTGGTATAATCTCTCTTCTCCCATCGAAAGTTGATTGTTCGCTTGATTCGTCGGCTCTTATGTCTTTCTCGGCCTTCTATCAGTCACCTCTTCACAGATTTATTCGGTGACATACCGATGGTCTCTCACTGCATCTCCCATCACGAGTCATGTTTTGGTTGCCCCCGATCTATCATGCAGTCAAAGAAGAGCTTTGCTGGCATCTTTGCTTCGGTTCTCTAGTTAGTGTTGACGATTTCTCGAGGTCTCTCCATGGTTTTTTTTTGTTTTGTTTTTTAGTTTCGGTCAAAGCTGTCTTCTCCCCTTGTATGCTTGTGTTTCTCTAGGTTTTTTGACCCAATTTTGTAACGACCCAGGTTTCAGAACTCATTGGGTTTACCCGAGGCAAGAGCCTCACTTTTGGGTTGTTATATTGCGCCTTGAAAGCCCAAATGATCTTATCTTTTGTTATTGGGCTCATGTGATTGTTGTGAGTTTGGGTTGGGAAGAGTGGGAAAGGGGTAGTGTGGTAAATGCATAATTGGAGGAGATGGAGAAAAGGCTTTGATTTTCTGCATTGTGCAGAGAAAAGATCACCATGCTTTATGGCCTCTTCTTCCTTTCCAAACTCATTTTTCCACCCAAAACACCACCACCAAAGGTAGAATCTTGAGGGTTTGTGTTGTGAATCACGTTTGGCTTATTAAGGGAAGTTTTATCATCATTCAAGGATCTACATTTCAAGGTAAGAATGGTTAGTTTTGGTGGAGAATGGTGTTTTAGTGGGGGTCGTAGAAGGAGAACGGGAATGGGTTTTTAGGAGCTCCATTCTCGTTTAGATGTGTGTTTTTGACTCCTTTAATCCCGCTTGCAATGTTGTAAAATGTTTGGTAACATCTCTTGTAGTGAAAGAGGCTGAGAACTCTTCCAAGGATCAAGGGAAGAGAAAGGCTTGAAGTTGTGCTAAGGGCTTCATTCTCAGCTGTGGAATCAAGGTTAGTACACCACTAACTCCTGTGAATTCCCGCAACTCATAAAAATAGGCTTTGGTGCATGATTTTGGTATTTGTGGTTTAGGTATGCTTTTGGTAATCTTCAATGGTAAATTGTGGAATTAATGTTTTTGGGGCTTAAAATTGGTAGTAACTAACTTAATAAATTCACCATAACTTGTAGGAACGATTTGGGGCTTAACCATATAGGTTAAGTGGGATTTTTGGTGAAACCCAAACCCAGACTTTGAAATTTTGGGCTCGCGTACCGATACTGGGTGTCTAGTATTGGTATGCATATGTAATAAAGAGGGGCAGTTTGTGAGAAGCGTACCGGTACTGCTAGACGCGTATTAGTACCCCTTGCTTAACGGGAATTCTAGTAACATTTTTGTGTACCGGTATGCTAGGGGCATACCGGTACTACTGTTCTATTGCTTGAGGAAGACTTTCATGTACCAGTACGCAAAGGTAGGAGTACCGCTACGGGTGAAGATCGGTACGGGGTGGTTCACGTACCGATATTGAGTACCGATGCGAGGGTAAGCGTGTCGATTTAGCTCAAAGACCTATTTTTTTAACCTAATTTGAGTATTGGTACTCATGGAGGAGTATCGGTACCTAGAGAGGCGTACCAATACTATATAGGAGTATCGGTACTTGCTAAGCAATCTGCCTAAGAAATTTGAGTTTGTGTTTGGGGGTTCTATAATTCGAGGAAAAGGGCCTAAGAGGTCTCTTAAGGTATAAAATGAATGTTAAAACTGAGAAACGAAGATTTAAACCCCATATGTGAAATAAAAAGCTAATGATTCGGTAGATATTGGGTGAATTGTGTGAAGTAAAAACCAATAGAGATCCTAGGTAGATCGATTGATGTTGTATGGTGGCTAGGGCCCTTGCTCTATGATGATGGGTTGCCTAGATAGTTGAGCCATCCCTTGTTGTTGGATTTGTATACCCATAGAAGTGTATTGCAACACCTTGAAGACTCCCGAATGTAAGAACCCGATGTTGTGTGGACACGAGCCTGGTTTGAAGATGCTTGATGAGAGATTTTGAGCATGGATAGAGGATCTTGATGCTTTGTGGATGCAGGCTTCATCCCCACGAGTATAAGATCCCGATGCTTTGTACACGTGGGCCTTACTCGTAGTGTAGAATCCCGATGTTGAATGGAGCAGGCCTCACTTAATATTATTAGTATTATATATGTGATGCTATGTGAACTTCTGAGGTATCTGTATATGTTGTGTGTGAGATCATACATTCATAATGTTATGTGTTTAGGCGGTTATGGTAGCGCCATCATTATCTTGTCATGATATCATTCATGTTGTATTGCTTTACTTATGATTTGCATAAAGCATGATTGAGTGGCGGTGTATCCACTGAGCTTTGTTAGCTCAGCGTTCAAAATTGTTGTTTTCGTTCGCAGGTAAGTAGGTTGCCGTGAGGCTTGAAGGAGTACCATCAAGGCTTGAATTTTAGCATCGAATTTAGTTGTTGAGTACAATTGCTAGATGTATTGGGCGATGTATTTCGTAGGACCCTATATGTAATTTATAACTCTTATTTTGTACTAAGTGGTCAAAGTCAAATGTTTTAAGTATTTGTAATTGGAGCTCCATTGATACTGTTTTAAATACTTGGATTTTAACTACGTTTTAAATGTATAGACTTATGTTTTATTGGATTTATCGGTTTTTTGGGTTTGAAAAAGAAAAATTTTATTGGTTTTGGGCTTAGGGCCCAAATGTGACATTCGTTTCAAGGGTGTTACATTTAGCTGTATTAGAGCCTAGGTTTAGTCGGTTCTAAGAAGTTCCCGGGAAAGTCTATAGGTGTCTAGCGAATACATACACATGAATCAAAGTTGTACTTGTTTTAATGCTAAAATTTGATGGTGTAACCTTATTTCTTTGTTCTACAGAATAGAGTCATGCCAAAGAGGGCAAAAGACCGTGAGGAAAGTTTTGGTTCCTGAGAATGGAGCTATGATGAGGAATATATACCTGACGTAGAGAAAGTGTCAAAGGATACAATTTGTCGTGAGGTCAACTATTTCTCACATTTGAACTGGGCATTGCACCAGATTGTGAGAGCTATACCGAGGGCATCTACTACCCCTCGAAAGGCATCTATTGAAAGGGTGAGAAGGCAGGGTGCTACAGACTTTCATGAAACGGGGCAAGATAACCCAGTACAAGCGGAACAATGGTTACAAGATACGCGTTGGATTATGAGATAAATAAGATTGAGATTAGAAGACAAGTGGTCATGTTTTTTGTCCTTGTTGAAAGGTAATGCTAGAGAATGATGGAAAATAATAGAGCTTGGGTGCTACCCCAATCAGACAACTTGGGACGACTTTCTTGAGGAGTTTGAGAAGAAGTATGTGGGCGAGGCTCACATTGACACCTTGAGGGACCAGTTCAATCATCTTGTACAAGAGAATTGATCAGTCTTTGAATAGGAGTAAAAGTTCATCTAGTTGAGTAGATATGTTCCCCAGTTGGTCGCCACTGAAAATATGAGATGTAAGAGATTCTTGAAGGGCTTGAGGAAAGAAATTCAGACTTATCTAACTGCTAAACCACCAAAGGTGTTTTCAGAGTTGACTTCGAGTGCCAAGTATCTTGAGCAGGTGCAAGGCTTAATGTGTGGCCCGTCTGGTGGGCAAAGAAGTACCAGTGGGAGAACCCAGAATCCCTCTAACAACAACTCGTAGACCTACTCTAGAAGGAGTAGAAATTGGGGGAACCATAATAGAAGATCCTCGAATCAAAGTTCAAGATCAGACTAGAGATCTGAGTCAACTGGCTATAAGAGGCCATCTTCATCTTCATCTATGATGAGCCCAGAGTGTTCAAAGAAGAGTGTGGGTGCGCCAGTTTACGATCCGTATGGATGCAAGCACAGAGGCGAGTGTTGAGGAGTAGTAAGAGTTTGTTACCAGTGTAGATCACCATACCATTTTGTGAAAGATTGTCCAGTAGTTGTTGTGACCTCTCCAGATCAGGTTTAGAGGACTGTATATCCAGCCTAGAGGGGTTGAGGCCTTGCTCGGGGAGGAGCGAGCCATGTGTTGAGAGGCACTTTTCAGTCTACTGCGAGAGCACCAACTAGGCAGTATGTTGCGAGAGCACCAGTTAGAGTTCAATATTGATGTGATGCCTGGTACATCACCAATATCAATCGTACCATATCAGATGGCATAGACAGAGATAAAAAAAATTAAAGAAGTAAATCCAAGATTTACTAGAGAGAGATTTTATCTGAGCGAGCATCTCACCTTAGGGAGTACCGGTCATGTTTGTCAAAAAGAAAAATGGGTCTATAAGAATGTATATTGATTACCGACGGCTTAACAAGGTAATGATAAAGAACCGTTATCCCCTTCCAAGGATTGATGATTTGTTTGACCAGTTGAGAGGTGTCTGTGTGTTTTCTAAGATTTACTTAAGGTCGGGATACTACCAGTTAAAGGTAGTGGATGATAATGTCCAGAAAACTACTTTTAGGACGTGGTATGTGCACTATAAGTTCTTAGTAATGTTGTTTGGGCTTACCAACGCACCTGCGGCTTTTCTAGAACTAATGAACCGAATCTTTCAACTATATCTGGATCAGTTCGTAGTGGTCTTCATTGATGACATCTTGGTGTACTCGCGCTTAGAAGAAGAGCACGATTACTATCTGCATGTGGTTTTACATACTCTTAGTTAGAGACATCCTTTTGCCAAGTTTAGTAAATGTGAATTTTCGCTTTTAGAAGTGGCATTTCTTGGCCACATAGTTACTGCAAATGGGATCCGTGTGGACCCTCATAAAATTTAGGCTATGGTAGAGTGGAAGCCCCCAAGGAATATTTTGGAAGCCCGTAGTTTCCTGGGGCTTACCGAGTATTATAGGCAGTTTGTTGAAGGTTTTTCCATTGTAGCCGCACTGTTGACCAAATTATTGTAAAAAATGGTTCCGTTTGAATAGAATGAGAAGAGACATCAGTGCTTTGAGCAATTAAAGGCCTACCTCACAGAGGCCCCAATTTTGACACAACCCGAACTAGGGAAGGATTATGTTGTGTTTAGTGACGTGTCTTTGAATGTGTTTGGTTGTGCCCTTATGCAAGAGGGTAAGGTGGTTGCTTACGCTTCAAGGCAACTTAAACCACATGAACGAAATTACCTTACCATGATTTAGAGCTCGCTCCAGTCATCTTTGCATTAAAGATTTGGAGGCACTATCTCTATGGGGAGAAGTGTTATATCTATATAAACCACAAGAGTTTGAAGTACCTGCTTACCCAGAAGGAGTTGAATATGAGATAGCACCGTTAGATTGAGTTGTTAAAAGATTATGACTGCGTCATTGAGTATCATCTGGGCAAAACAAATGTGGTGGTGGGTGACTTGAGTCATAAGTTTATGTCGGATTTGAGAGCCATGTTTGCTCGCTTAAGGATGACTAAAGACAGTGGACTTCTAGCTGAGCTTCGGGTTGAGCCTACGTTGGTACAAGAGCTAAAGAGGGCTCAGTTTTTGGATGAAGACTTGGTAGCACATATTGAGGCGGTTCAGAGAGGTGAAGCCTCAGACTTTGAGGTACGAGATGGTGAGTACTTTTACTTTAAAGTTCGACTATGTGTTTTGGCTTTAGAAGATTTGAGGGATCGTATCTTGAGGGAGGCACACCGTAGTCCTTTTATCATGTATCCAGGGAGCAACAAAATGTACCAAAACCTTCAGCATTTTTATTGGTGGTCGTGTATGAAAAGAGATGTCTTTGAATTTGTGACAAGGTGCTTAGCTTGCCAACAAGAGAAGGCGGAACACCAGGTTCCCTCAGGTCTGCTTCAGCTGATTTAGGTTCCTCAATGGAAGTGGGATCGAATCACCATAGATTTTTTCACCGGCTTGTCGATGAATCAAAGGAAACATAATGCTATTTGGGTGATAGTAGATCAATTTACCAAGTATACTCATTTCTTGCATGTACGTATGGATTTCACCTTAGAGAGGTTGGCTCAACTGTTTATCAAGGAGATAGTGAGGTTGCAAGGAGTGTCATCATCGATCATTTTGGATAGAGACCCACGTTTCACATCTAGATTATGGAAAAAATCCATAGTACTTTGGACACCAAGTTGCATTTTAGTACAGCTTTTCACCCTCAGACCAATGGCCAGTCTGAGTGTGTTATCCAGATTCTTGAAGATATGCTCCGATGTTGTATTATGGACTTTGAGAGAAGTTGGGAGGAGCAGCTACCACTTGTTGAGTTTGCTTACAACAACAGCTATCAATCGAGCATTATAATGGCCCTTTTTGAGGCTCTTTATGGACGTAAATGTAGGACACCTTTGTGTTGGACTGAGTTTAATGAGATGAGGATTGTGGGATTCGATCTGGTTAGACAAACCAAAGAGAAGGTTCAGATAATCAAAAAAGGTTGCAAGTGACCTTTGATCATCAAAAGACCTATGCAGATCAGAAACGCAAGCACAACGTGTATAAGGTAGGTGAGAAAGTGTTTCTAAAAGTGTAACCATGGAAAAGGATAATCTGTTTTGGACAGAAGGGCAAGTTGAGCCTAAGGCATATCGAACCTTATAAGGTGCTTGAGAGAGTTGGGCCAGTAGTTTATCGGCTGGCTTTGCCCCTAGATTTGGAGCGTATCCACGATGTTTTTCATGTGTCTATGTTGAGACACTACCGTTCTGACCCTTCACATGTCATACTGCTCAAGGATATTAAGATTAACACGAATTTCACGTATGAAGAAAAATCGATGAGAGTGCTTGATAGAGGAGTCAATGAGCTACGTAATAAGTGTATACCCCTTGTAAAGATGTTGTGGAGGAACCACAGAATTGAAGAGGCTACATGAGAGGTTGAGGCTGAGATGAAAGAGCTCTACCGTATTAGTTTCCACCAGGAAAATTTCGAGGATGAAATTTTCATTAAGCGGAAAGTTGTAATGACCTTGGTTTCGGAACTCAAGTGTTGGGTTTACCTGAGGCAAGAGCCTTGGTTATGGGCAGATACGTTGGGCCTTGAGAGCCTAAGTGGGTTTATCTTTTGTTATTGGGCTGATGTGATTGTTGTGGGTTTGGGTTGGAAGAATAATTGGAGGAGATAGAGGGGAGGCTTTAATTTTCTGCATTATGCAGAGAAGGATGAGATCATCATACTTTATGGTCTCTTCTTCCCTTCCAAACTTATTTTTCCACCTAAAACACCATCACCGAAGGTAGAATCTTGAGGGTTTATGTTGTGAATCATGTTTGGCTTTTAAGGGAAGTTTTATCAGCATTAGAGGATCTATATTTCAAGGTAAGAATGGTTAGTTTTGGTAAAGAAGGGTGTTTTAGTGAGGGTTTTTTAGGAGCTTCATTCTCATTTAGATGTGTGCTTTTGACTCCCTTAATCCCCAACAATGTTGTAACATGTTTGGTAACATCTCTTGTAGTGAAAGAGGTTGGGAACTCTTCCAAGGATCAAGGGAAGAACAAGGCTTGAAGTTGTGCTAGGGGCTTCATTCTCATCTGTGGAATCAAGGTTAGTACATCACTAACTCCCGTGAATTCCTACAAATCATAAAAATAGGCTTTGGTGCATGATTTTGGTATTTGTGGTTTGGGTATGCTTTGGGTAATCTTTAATGGTAAATTGTGGAATTGATGTTGTTAGGGCTTAAAATTGGTAGTAACTCACTTAATAACTTCACCATAACTTGTAGGAATGATTTAGGGCTTAACCATATAGGTTAAGTGGGATTTCTGGGTAAAATTCAAACACATACTTTGAAATTCTTGGCTCACGTATCGATACTGTGTGTCCAATATCGGTACGCATATGTAATAAAGGGGGCGATTTGTGAGAGGCGTACCAATATTGTTGGATGTATATCGGTACCACTTGCTTAATGGGAATTCTAGTAACGTTTTTGCATATTGGTACGCTAGGGAGCGTATCGGTACTACTGTTCTATTGCCTGATGAAGGCTTTCGTGTACCGATACGCAAAGGTAAGAGTATAGGTACAGGTGGGGATCGGTACGGGGTGGTTCACGTACCGATATTAAGTATCAATATGGGGGTAAGTGTATCAGTACGGCTCGAGGACTCAAGACTTTTGAACCTAATTTGAGTATCGGTACTTGTAGAGGAGTACCGGTTCCTAGAGAGTCATCCCGATACCCATATACGAGTATCGGTACTCACTAGGCAATATGCCCAAGAAATTTGAGTTTGTGTTCGGTGGTTCTATAATTCAAGGCAAAGGGCCCAAGGGGTCTCTTAAGGTATAAAATGAATGTTAAAACTGAGAAACGGAGATTTAAACCCCGTATTGTTAGCGATAGTTCCCTAAGGCCTATTGTGTGTACATGATATTTTGATCATTGAATTTATTATTATGATAAAATTGCATGCTTTTGTATCCTTGAATATTATTATTCTAAATATCCCTAATCAGTTATTATTGTGGGAACAATAATAAGATAAGGTTAGTATGAAGTTTGATAGATATTCATAAGATGAATATATGAATGAGATTCAAATGAAATTCATAAATGTATTTGTTGAGAACAAATATAAGGATCGACTCGTAGGGAGATTAATACATGGATTAAAGTTATATATTAATCTTCAAACAGTTATGACATTAAATCCTTAGACCTGAAATTGCTATGGTTCTCAACATGATAACTATTATGTTTTGACATAGTCAAACATCGTTTTTAATCGGACGATTATAAAGGTTATGCTTGAACATAATAAGGAATCATGCAGTGAGATATGAGTGATTAAGATGGAAATTATCCCTCTTAACATAAGAGAGATATCTTTGGGCCCCTCGATGATTGAGACTGAGAAATGCATGGTCGTGCTCAAATGAGTTGATAGAGATCAATGTCATTTGTTTAATCAGTTTAATTGGGCATCGAGAAACTAAACATAGAATGATATAAGGTTAACATTTTTCATGCCTTATATTCTATCAAGATATCGTGAGATAAAAGGATTATGGCATAAACTGAATTAAGGTTGTCTCGAATTATGAGCTTTTCATTTAACTTGGGTAGTCATAATGTCTTGCTAGAGGCCACTTATGACTTGTAGAATAAAATGTGATTTTATCTACTACCAACATTAAATGAACCTATAGGGTCGCACACTAAGAATGGATAAGAATGGTTGTGGTTATTACTCTCAATAATAAATTTAAGATAATGTAATTATTTTAAATTATATTATTAGAGATTATTTATTCGAATTTAAAAGGTTAAATTCGTAATAGAATATCTTATTTATTTTATTATTTTTCAAAAATAATATAAATAAATAATATTATTAAATAAATCACTTTATCTAGAGTTGGTTGAAGTTGAATTCTTTATAAGATAAAAGAATTCATTATTATAATTTATTTAAAAAGAGATTTAATTAAATTATAATAGTGAACTCAACCTAACCCTATTCAAGTCATATATATGTATGTATGCCAAGGGTTTTGATGGTGATCTAGGTTTTTCGAAAATAGCCACCAAAACTACAAAAATTAGATTTTTGAAATCTTGATCGGAACTAGCATTCTGATAGCTGTTCGTCGTCCATTCGCGTGTGGATACTTATAGAGGGCGGTCGTCTTTCAGAAAGGCAGTGCCTCAACACAACCGAATTCCTGAATCATAAATCAAGATAATTTTTTATTTTCTCTTCATACATTAATATGATTACATGAGATCTTGGAAATTCTTCATAGGATATTTTTTCGCTGTGTTTATATGCCTGATTAGATCAGTTTATTTCCTATTAAACCTAACACGTATGTGAAATAAATGGCTAATAACTTGGTAAATATTGGGTGAATTGCATGAAGTAGAAACCCATGGAGATCCTAGGTGAATCGATTGATGCTATGTGGTGGCTAGGGCCCTTGCTGTATGTTGATGGGTTGCCTAGATAGTTGAGTCATCCCTTGCTGTTGGGATTTGGATACCCATAGAAGTGTGTTGTAACACCTTGAAAACTCCCGAATGTAGGAACCTAATACTGTGTGGACGCGGGCCTCATTCGAAGATGCTTGATGAGAGATTTTGAGCATGCATAGAGGATCCCGATGCTTTGTGGACATGGGCCTCATCCCCACGTGTATAGGATGCCGATGCTTTGTGGATGCGGGCCTTATTCATAGTGTAGGATCCCAATGATGTGTGGACGTAGACCTCACTTAATATTATTGGTATTATTTGTGTGATGCTGTGTGAACTTATGAGGTATATATATATGTTGTGTGCGAGATCATACATTCATAATGCTATGTGTTTAGACGGTTATGGTAGCGCCATCGTTATCTTGTCATGATATCATTCATGTTGCATTGCTTTATTTATGATTTGCATGAAGTATGGTTGAGTGGCGTTGTATCCACTGAGCTTTGTTAGCTCAGCGTTCGAAATCGTTGTTTTCGTTCGCAGGTAAATAGGTTGCCGTAAGGCTTGAAGGAGCACCATCAAGGCTTGAATTTCAACATCGAATTTAGTTGTTGAGTAAAATTGCTATATGTATTGGGCTATGTATTTCGTAGGACCCTATATGTAATTTGTAACTCTTATTTTGTACTAAGTGGTCAAATTCGAATGTTTTAAGTATTTGTAATTGGAGCTCCACTAATAATATTTTAAATACTTGGATTTTAACTATGTTTTAAATGTATGGACTTATATTTTATTGGATTTATCTTGTTTTTGGACTTGAAAGAGAAACATTTTATTAGTAAGGGTTTTGGGCTTAGTGCCCAAATGTGACATCTGGGTCAAGGGTGTTACAAGTTTCCTGTTGTTTTTTTCTGGGGTTTGATCCTCTTTGTGTATGTTTTCTTTCTAATCTATGATATGCCAATATTTTACGTTAAAAAAACTTATGTCTGACATATTACATATACATATATCACATATGAAAAAAATATGAAGAAATATATATGTGTATTGTATATGGTTATAGAAAACCATTTAAATTAGAACTAATTAGTATAAGGGTTATATTTTCGTACACAAACTGTGTATGGAAAATTGCACAACCCTTCATATTTAAGCTATAAAATGTAAAACCTAAATCCTTAGCCCTAACACCTCAAAACCTAAACCTTAAACCCTAAACTCTAAATTCTAACTATAAACCTTAAATTCTACACCTTACACACTAAACCCCTAAACCCTAACCTAAAATCTTAAACCCTAGAATTGAAAGGCTTGTGTAAACTAAAGTTTACACAAGCTTGTGTATCAAAGTATTTTCCTCAGTATAGTACCATTGTAAATGTTTACAATTAAATTTAAACAGAAACTCGAACTCGACTCGATTTTTTTTAAATAAAGTTTGAGTTATAAAATTTGACCCTTCAACTCGACTAACTCGAAATTTATCGACTCAACTAAATCAAATGTTCATCCCTAATTCAAACTTTATTTGAACTTTTTTTCGAATTGAGTCGAATTTAGTTGAAATTATGAAACTTGAGTCAAATAAAAAAATTCATTTTTTTTAATTGAGTTGAGTATTACTTATCTCTAATCACCCGATTAAAAAATGCCTTACATCTCATCTGTTAGTTTATAATATTACAGTAATTAAGAAAGGTTGTTACATCTTATCAGTAACTTTCTAGTATTACAATAATATAGAGTAATCTAATTCATGCCATGAATTTGAATGTGAGTAAATTAAACTTTTTAAAGTAAATTAAATATTTTTTTGACAATCGGTAAACTTAAGTATGAAATAGAAAACCAAATTATAAGAATATAATACACGGAGAAAATCATCACAATGCACTTTAAAGAAGATTTGTGATTTGAGATTCACTAATTAACCTAGTGATTAAGGATGCTCATCTTATCCCATTTTGTATGGGTTCGAATATCAGCATAGGAATATAATATCTCACTATTTAATAAAAAAAATTGCGATTAAATGCCTTCATTTGCAATGGGAGTTCCTCTCAATAAGGATGTAAACTATTACAACAACTTGATTCAGTTTTAAAATTTATACAACCGATGTAGATTTCATTTGAGCGGACCCAAAAATTTAATATTGGTAGTTCACCGACCAATGTAATAATTTATAATTAATTTACACCGGTATAATAATGTATTAATAAGGAATAATTGTTGTGCAAGTACGCATAGTTTATAGTCAGAGACATATTGTCATTGAAGAACAAATTTATATCGTGTAAATATGTTTGAGATATTAGAACTATCATATACTGGTGTAATTGTGTTTTAGAGAGTAAAAAAACTTAATCTAGTAAAATTAAATATTGATAGCATCAATTGTTATACAAAAAAGTATAAGTTTTATATTTCAAAATCAGCTTGGATTTTTAGGATTTTCTAAAAAAGATTACGAAATCAAAATCGTTTTAGGTATCAAATACTCAAATCGATTATAACTTACCAGAAACAAAAAATAAAGAGGAATTTAGGTTTCAAAATGACTTGAACAGAAGAGCTTTTCCAAATAAGGATGATTACACAATAGAAAAAATATTGTTGGAGGTAAACATGTTTATTTGAGAACTAAAAAATATTTTACTAATTTTTAATTTTATTGAAATTGAATTTTTAATTATTTTGAAAATGTTAAATCAAAATTTTAGTTAAATTATTTGACATGAGTGTTAGTTATAGAATGATAGTTTGAATACTTGTGTTGACCAAAAATAGTTTAGGAGCTCAAAGAAAAAACATAAAATAATTTAAGGGTTGATTTTTCATTTATCCAAAAAATGCTTAATAATTTTAAGGTAAACTATATTGGTAGTCATTAAATTTTTAGGACGCTTTCACTTTGGTCACTGGAATTGAAAAACTTTCATTATGGTCAATAAAAATTTAATTTGATTTCATTACGACCATTGTCGTTAAAAAATGTTGACTTGCTATGTTAAACTCTTTTTCCCAAAAAGAACTGTAACACCCTCGACCCGGATATCACATTTGGGCCTCAAGCCCAAACTCAAAACCATAAATTTCTTAAAAACAGTTAAAGCCCACTATTTAAAATATATATAAAAGAATAAAACGTCACAATGGAGCTCCAATTGAAATAAAATACTTGATACATTAAAATTAATTTATACAATTTGCAAAATAAGAATGACAGACACATACACGTAAGGTTCTACGAATACACAACCCACTAAATACAAGTATCATACTCTGACAACGGTGCTTGCTGGAATCCCATACAAACTGTGATACTCGGTCTCGCGATCAACCTACACACGAAAGCAACGATTCCGAGCGCTGAGCTTACAAAGCTCAGTGGTACACATCTACTTTACTATACTTCATGCTAATCATAAACATAAGCATGCAAGCTAATACGAGCAAATAAGAAGAGATAAAAAAACATATAACGCTACCACTAGTCGCCTAAACACATGCTCTCAACATAGCAAAACATCATACATGGCCCACGAGACCCAATCATGCTCGGGATCCCACCAGATCATCTGAGCAAAACACACAAAGTCATAACCATAAAATCTGGAGTGACGTCCGCGTCTACAAAGCATCGGGATCCTACACTCATGGGGATGAGGCCCGTGTCCACAAAGCATCGATATCCTCCATCCATGCTCGGAATCTCCCATCAAGCATCTTCAAATGAGGCCCTCCTCCACAAAGCATCATGATCCTTCATTCAGAAGTCTTTAAAGTGTTGCAACACCTAACTCTAGGTATCCATATCCTACCAAACAAGGGTGACTCAACTATCTAGGCGTCCTATTAGCACACATCAATGACCCTAGTTACCACATAGCAACATACGATCCACCGAGAATCCCTGTGATTCACTATTACAAGCAATCACCCAAGTTTTACCAAGTTATTAGTACATTAAGAAAGCATGCTTTGATCATCTTTATTAAGTCCTCATTTATCCATATTATTTCATTAATCAAGGAATAAATCAATTAATCAATATTCTGTTTTTACCCTTATCTTAGACCTGCATTTTAGACTATTCAGCCTGATAGTGTCGGTACTCAAATATAAGTACCGATACGGCACCTGTAATACCCCAAAAATTTTACTAAGTTATGTAAAGGTCATTTAGTACTAAGGTTTTGGCATAAGGCTAACTTAGTGACTAAAATGACAAAAGATAAAAGATAGTGACCAAATGAAAAGTTGGTAAAAGTTTAGGGACCCAAGTATAAATTTTCCCAAAGATGATTTTTATTCAGTATAAGGATAAATTCGACCAGAATAAGGATTTTGGTAATAGTTTTGGAGGTTAGGATGTAGTAGAAAATATAAAATTTTGATCGAATAAATTTGTGTTAAGCGTGCTCAGATTAGAGAAAAGTTTTGGGTGACCTTTCGGGAAGTGTCACATAACTGTATTTTGATTTGTAAAAAGGACTCAGAAGAAGTGGGAAAGATTCGTATAAATGCTTAATGAAGGATTTTCAAGAAAGATGTTACCCGATAAAGATTTCGGGTAATTATCGGTATTTTTGGATCGAGTCAAATTTCTAAGTTTGACTTTATTAAATGGGGGATTTTATATGAAAATATGAATTTATTCATGGAATTAGAGAAATATGTGATTCCCGGATTAGAGTTGATAGTTCGATAGAGGAAAAATCATAAAAGGTTAAAATCGAGAAACTAGATAGAACAAAAGTCATAAATGATATTTTATGATTATTTAATGATGATGGTCGGTTGGATTGGAACCAACCTAGTTCAAATGTAATGGGATGGCATAAATTTGAACTAGATGTAATTTTATTTAGTTAGAGGGGTAATTTTGGAAAGAGTGAAAAATAAATTTAAAATTCATTTTTTAAGAAAACATGTGGCATTTTTCTATGAAAGATGAACATGCATTTCGAGAGCAAGGAAAAAGGAAGGGAAAAATAGGAAAAATTTTCCTAGCCAATTTCAAGGTTTTTGATCAAGAATTCAAGCAAGGTTCTTTGAGGTAAAGTGATATACTCTTCATTCTCTACATTTTGATGTTAAAATTTCATGGAATTATGAAGTTTTGGATTAGGGTTTGAAAGAGAGAAATTAGGGTTTCATGGAAAATTTATGGAATTCAAGTAGTAGATGATGAATTAAGCCTAGTTGTGATGAAAACAAGTTAGAAATCAAGTTAATTTCATGTTGGAAGTTATAAACCCTAATATTGAAATTTAGTGTTTTGTTAGGGATTTGGAAATTAATAATGAAACTTAAGTATTTGTGATTCAAAAAGCTTGATTTTGATGCTAGAATGAAAAATTCCTATTTGGAAGAATTTAGTGACCATTTCGAAGATGATGGAAAATATGAGGACTATTCTTGAATTTTAGTTTGATGGGGAAAATGATGAATTTGTGATGAGAAATTTATTTGATGATGGAAATGAGTAGAAAATGATGCTTTGGGCTTTAATTGACAATTTAGGACCAAATTGTAAATTTTGAAAAGTTAAGGATCTTTTCGGCAATTCAAAGAAATTAGGGACTAAATTATAAGAAAATTATTTTTGGTGATGAAAATAGTGGAATTGTGATATTAGAAGCTTATTTTAGCATTTTGGGACCAAATTGAATATTTGAAAAAGTTTAGGGACCTATTCGGCTATTTGAAGAAATAAGGGTATGGTTTTGGAAATTTTATTTTGAAGGGAGACTGATCTGCAAACTGTTGAAATTATGATCAAATTAGTTTGAATTGATGAAAAAGTACCATTTTGGCAAGAATGAGAAAGTAAGGAATTAAAATGAAAGAATTGAAAATTAAGGCATGAATAATTGCCAAATATTCAAAATGGTCATTAAGGACCCAAAATAAGATATATGGCAAACATTAATATTTTATTTGGCAATATTAGATTGATTTTTACAGTTGCAAGAAATAATGGGGTAGGTACAGGTATTCAAGGAAATGAAAGGATTAATGAGTAAGCTTAGTGAGGCAAGATAATAAATGGGGTAGGTACAGGTATTCAAGGAAATGAAAGGATTAATGAGTAAGCTTAGTGTATAGTAATAAGTATATTCGATTGATTTTTACAGTTGCAAGAAATAATGGGGTAGGTACAGGTATTCAAGGAAATGAAAGGATTAATGAGTAATAAGTTTATTAAGTAAGTGTATAGTAAAATTAAGTAAGTGTATAGTAATAAGTATATTCGATTGATTTTTACAGTTGCAAGAAATAATGGGGTAGGTACAGGTATTCAAGGAAATGAAAGGATTAATGAGTAAGCTTAGTGAGGCAAGATAATAAATGGCCCAGGTGAGTGCATTTATATGTTTTGAAATGTATTTTAGTAAACTTTTATAAATTATATTTATTTGATTCTATTAAAATGATAACATGGTTTTTCTATAAGTTATATGATGATTCACAGGCAAAGGAAAAAATGTTAGTACATGTTAGGGTATGAATTGCCCTATTATGTTTTATTTTGATAAGTTATTATTGAATAATGGTGATAAATGAATCATTTATCAAATGATAATTTACAAGATAATTATATGAAATTATTTGCCCAAGTTTATGATAGAGAGTTACAGTATAGTGGCATGCCATTAGAGGTCTAGCAGTCAATGACTGCAGTATAGCTATACACCGATCTTCGGATCTATATGTTTTCGGCACTTATGTGTCTATATGTTTCTGGCACTTTATGTGTCTATATGTTATCGTCACTTTGGTGACTAGTACTCAAGGAGTACCGACCTTGCTAATTATATGTGATCGCCACTTCGGTGACTAGTACTCAAGCAATCAATTCTTGGGATAATTATAAAGTAAATGTATATGAAATTCACCATTTCTTATATGTGATTGTTTATAAGTATATGAAAGATTTGATATGATTTTTGCTTAACCATGTTTTCATTTATTTTGATACTTATTTTATGATTACTTATAATGCCTCACTAAGTTATACTTAGCGTGTGAATGTTTCACGCGTAGGAAAAGAGAAGCATTGGGGGTAAGGAGCATTAGCAAACATCATCTATCGAAAATAGGTACATTAGTATCAGTAATATAATTTTTATGTTATATGATATTTACTAGTCGGCATGTATAGTAACATGTGAAGCCTGCTCTGATATGAATCGTATTTTATTCAGAATCTGAATGATTTTAAATTAGGCAATTTTATTTTTTATATGCTAATGGATCAAACTGTTAAGTTACTGCCTGAATCTAGAATTAAAATTTAATGTGAAATTATTAAGTTTATATTTTACGCGATTAACTTTTTTTACAGTAAAAAAAAATTCTTAATATTCAAGAATTATTTTACAAGTATCATGTGACATCCCTAACTCTTATTCAACGATGAATACAGGAAAGGGGTGTTACAGTACCCTTGGCTAATGGTACTCACACGCGTACCGCTAACAAATTAGTTTACTAGAAATTCCCAATTTCTATAAGTATCGATACGGTCCCAACCGTGCTGATATGACCCTAATCGCTTACTAGTACAACCAAAGCTCGTACCAGTACCTAACTTACAGGTTCATACAATTTCTTTAAATTATGGTGTTATAATACCCATTAGGTCCCTAAAGCTTATGAAAGGAATTAAAGTACATTGCTAGCGTATTTAATTAAGTATTACCACTTATCGACTTTTTACCCATTTAATCAAATATTTATCAGTATTGTCTCTAACCAATATTCAATCAGTCAACCAAAAATACAATCAGATCATCATACGGATATTCAGACAATCTTATATGGTCTCTAAGATCATAACAGACTCGAACATTCTGAAGCTCACCAAACATCTCAATAATTACCAAGCCTCGAACTATCAGTATCAACACATGCTTATTTCTCATCTCCTAATTTGCAACCACTAACATGCAAAGCAATTACACTTATGATGCTCATAAGGTATTTCAGAGTTCAATGTGTACTAACCTTCAGCCGATATCACTAAAATTCTCATCCGAGCTTTCCAAATATTCCATTTAATTTGATGTCCAAACCCAAACAACCATCGTATGTCAACAAACACGAAAATACATTAATTTCATGTATCTCCGTACCATCCTCAAGGTCAAATACGTAAAATAAGCTTATTGAGTTTTAATTTAGCAAAAAAGACTGTGTCAATAGATCCGAAATGGTTAACGGTCAACACAGCTGTCAAAGTTAACTCTGATCATGTGTGGCACAGTGCATAGAGCTTGTGGTGCACCCAGGTGAGAGGGATTCCATGTGGCACAGTGCATAGAAGCTGTTGTGCACCCTAGAGACCCAAATCTAGTGTGGCGCGGTGCAAGGAAACCTTTATGCACCCGCCCACTGCAGCCAGCGCACGCCCACGTGCAAGTAGTGGCTTATGGGTCGCGTGCGGCGACCTCCGGTTATTAGATGGTGACAGAAACCTCTAGATATTCATTTCTTTGGTCGGTGGATCCAATGGTGGTGGCAGTTTTCGTTGTAAGACGCTAGAACTTGGCTTTTTAACCTAAGCTGGTTCTTCTTTTCCTTTACCCCAGCGAACGGTGGTGATGACACCAACAGAACAACGACCGGTCGACTCGTCTTGGTAAGCCAGACCTAATGGTACCGGCGGTGAGACTTCACGATTGCCGAATCACTTCCAAAATGAAACAAAACTCCTTTCTCTTTAAAACCTTTTTTTATTTTTCTCTCATTCTAGCATTCTCTCTCTCCATTATTATTTTGATTTCTCCCTTTTTTCTCTTTCTTCCCCTCTTTATAAATTTCAAACTTCCCTTAAATAAAATATTATAATCATTTAATAAAAGGCCAACACCATATTATTTCTTTTTGCTACTAGGCCCAAATAAATTGGGTCCGAGGCCCAATTTGCAAAACTCAAAATTTGGGTCGTTACAACTCTTCCCTCCTTTAAGAAAATTTTATCCTCGAAATTTGTACTAGCAAAACAAGAAAGATACAAAAACTTTTTAACTCTTTAAGGTTCTCGATTATAACCCGTTGCGCTACTCTAATCTCAGCACTTATCAGAAATAACAGTGTCCTCAAATGTTGCAATCATAGTCTCAACTGATTCTTTTCTGAAAAGAATCTATCCTCGTTTGGTATATTACAGACGATAAGCAAAACCCAACTGTATCCCGATCACACTGTCACACGAATACATCATCAAAAAAACTTAACTTACGCTGTAGAACCCAAAAGATTTTGCATGAAAAAATCTTTTCACAACTCTGCATCAACTAAAAAGACAAGAGGTTAAACAAGCGTTGCATCCCAACAAAATGATTCTTCTCGTGGTGACTCCCTGAAGGTGACTCTAACTCTAATAGCATCCCATCTCTGAAACATTGCTTGCTCAGTGCAAGACTTCTAAATACATCAACGTCTCAACTTATCCCAAGCGTTTACCTTAAACTCGGCATGATAACTCATATTAGCAACTAATGTAGCTCTCATTAACTCGGTTCACGCATGAGTCTTACACCTTAAACTGCAACGTTTCTGAAAACACGTCCTTCAAACCCTCACTCAAATCTGTCTTCATAAGAAATCTCACCAGGGGATAAAGTTCTATCACAAACCTTTAATCTTGCATGAAAAGGTAAATGTACACACCGTAGTGTCGTAAAACCCTTACCCACAACAAACCAAGCAATTTTTCTATCCGGATCTCACTTTGTCGGAAGTAGCAAACGGTACCAACCAAGAAATATAATCACTCAACGAAATCCAAACAAAAATGTACACTTACAAATCCTTGACAAGGTTCATACCCGTCCCTATAATTCCCACTGATGAATACCAAACCATCCCAACAACTCTATGGAACTCAATGTTTGACTCTCAACTAATAGCAAGCCGCCCACTTATCATTATCTGAAACACACGATTCCACACTGTCTCTAAAGCACGCAGTGAAAACTTGGTACAAACTGTCACTCCCAAAATTTACCCTATACTAACCATTGTAGTATATGAGAAGAATATCTTGCCCTGATACTTTTTTTCTCTAAAGCACCCATAACAAGATCTTAAAGTCCATTAGAAACCATTGGACCCAAATCCAATCACCAAATTGTGTCCCTTAAGCAGAATCAGAAGCTAATTTTTGTGACTTCCAAAGCGAATCAATTTTTAACTCGGAGCTTAACTGATAAGCACGCGTGTACCGGTACTAACCGATTAGTACCAATACCAAATAAATCGAGCATCGGTTATGTATAAAGCTAGCATCGATACTCCTTTACACAACCATCACTTGTGATCCTTGATCACCCCATATGATATCATGACACTCTAACCCGAACTAACTTCGTATAATTCATCTCTTATCAAGATCACTTACTTAGGTGATGATCGATCACGCGGTCAACAACTCTTAATTACTTTAACTCGCGTCATTTTCCAAGTCTCAAATTTCTTAAAGATCAAGTACCCGATGTTTTACATTGTTGGGGCGAACACAACATTCTCACTTCTAACACAAAAATGTAGCTCTGACGATAAAACAAAACATCCCCGCAGATCTTGAAATCGTATTCGACTTAAATTGGGTCAACACCACTATCACAACATAACGGTCTCACGCAGCTCGGATCTCCACTAATGTTCCTCGGTTGCCTCAAGGAAAATGTGATACAAAAATAAAAGCATTTACGAAGTCTCCAACCCTTAATTCCTTAACTGATTACACGGTAACTAACCTTTCCAATACACAAGGTCATTATCTCATCAGTACTCATATTTTCATATTCTTTATACATTCACATGTGTCATGCAAGGCATCAAACTTATATTGGAGAGACAACAAGATGATCCCACTCTATCATCGCTGAAATACCTCAAACATCACTGCAGACATCAATTGTTACCACGACCCATTTTAAAAAGAGAAATCATCATTCCAAAATCCATTTCAAAACTCTAAGCCCTTAACAATTTAAGTGCAATCATCTTATTCTTGAACCAATTTGGGAAAAATACATTGGTATTTCGAAATCGGTTGAACGAGTCATCCATCTTAGAAGACACGCAACATTCCTTTACTGTTGCTTAGCAAGCTATCAACGGTTTAAGCACCACTTCAATGAATCAACCTCTTGCTAGCGAATAAGCCTAGTTCTCCTTTGGGCGAAACATTCAAACAAAAAAACCTCATTCGAGTCGCACTTTTGCAACTGAATCTTTGACTTTCTCAATCAGGTCGATGCCCTCTAACAAAAGGTGATGCGCATCGACGTCTCATTCAACCTTACCTCAATATCCACTCGTGTTTTTGATAGGGAAGAAGTCTTCATGACTCCTCCAAAAGGCATAAACAAACACTCTAACAATTTGAAGACTCACAAGTGTCGAACTGCACACATTAGCATCTGTCAAACGGTTAAACATGTCTCACAACCCCTTGTGCCACTCTTAAATCAATAACCACGTAGATCACGGTAGAGGGGAAACGATCTAAACATTCTCATTACCAAAGGTTGGGTCCTCTCAGGGTCTCAAAGCCTCTAGCACAACTTTCAACATCACTGGCTAGCATCGCGCTCAATTAACCAAAGCAATTTCCAAGGGCAACAGCTCTTCAGAAGGTAGCTCTAGCAAAGTCATAGAACGTCTAACTTTGGTCACACTCTAACAAACTAGTGGATTCTGAATCCACAGTCTCCAAGAAATTCTTCTAAGAAGGGCAGATACTCTCCAAGTATTAACAAAGAATCTTTTTTAAGCAGCCAAAAAGAGACCTCCAACCAACGTGTATTCACTGATCGATTCCGAGAGTGAATTATCCATATCCATAATATAACCATTATTCACGCATAACGATAAAAAAAATTTGCCACTAACTCTCATAATGAATCTGAAGACTTCAAAGCAACTACAACACACAACAAAGATACCATCCCAGTGACAGAAGTAGGACACATCCTCGACTCCGGCAATATTCAACTAACTCGTATCTCAATAATCCGAGGCGACTTCGCCCTCAGAATCACTCCAATAGCGGCTCAACACTTAACTCGGCCCTCTAGGCCATGATCACAACCATTTTAGCGTCACAACGTTGAATGCACCATCAGGATTTCAGTCTTAAAAAGTATGAACTCAAATTAATGGCTTGCATTCATTAGACACCTCACTAAAATACCTATATCACCTTAGGGTTTTGTAGAACAGACTAAACCTAAGCTTTGATACCACTAAATGTAATACATTGACCCAGTTGTCACATTTGGGCCTCAAGTCCAAACTCAAAACCATAAATTTCTTAAAAACAATTAAAGCCCACAATTTAAAATATATATATATATAAAAGAATAAAACATCTCAATGAAGCTCCAATTGAAATAAAATACTTGATACGTTAAAATTAATTTATACAATTTGCAAAATAAGAATGACAGACTCATAAATGTAAGGTTCTACGAATACACAGCCCACTAAATACAAGTATCATACTCTGACAATGTCGCTTACTAGGATCCTATACAGACAGTGTTCATCGATCCCGTAATCAACCTACACACAGAAATAACGATTCCGAGCGTTGAGCTTATAAAGCTCAGTTGTACACATCTACTCTACAATACTTCATGCTAATAATAAACATAAGCATGCAAGCTAGTACGAGCAAATAAGAAGAGATAAATAAATATATGACGCTACTGCTAGTCGCCTAAACACATGCTCTCAATATAGCAAAACATCATACATGGCCTACGAGGCCCAATTATGCTCGGGATCCCACCAGATCATCCGAACGAAACACACAAAGTTATAACCATAAAATCTAGAGTGATACATGCGTCCACAAAGTATCAGGATCGTACGTTTCAAGTAAGGCTCGCGTCTACAAAGCATCGGGATCCTACACTTATGGGGATGAGGCTCGTATCCACAAAGCATCAGGATCCTCTATCCATGCTCAGAATCTCCTATCAAGCATCTTCGAATAAGGCCCACGTCCACAAAGCATCAGAATCCTTTATTCGGAAGTCTTTAAAGTGTTGCAAAACCTAATCTAGGTATCCGGATCCCACCAAACAAGGGTGACTCAACTATCTAGGCGTCCCATCAGTAGACAACAAGGACCCTAGTTACCACATAGCACACAATAACATACGATCCACCGATGATCCCTATGATTCACTATTACAAGAAATTACCCAAGTTTTACCAAGTTATTAGTACATTAAGAAAGTATGCTTTGATCATCTTTATTAAGTCTTAATTTATCCGTATTATCACATTAATCAAGGAATAAATTAATTAATCAATATTCTGCTTTTACCCTTATCTTAGACCTATATTTCATACTATTCAACCCGATAGTGTCGGTACTCAAATATAAGTATCGATACGGTACCCCTGGCTAACGATACTCACATGCGTACCACTAACAAAATAGTTTACTAGAAATTCCCAATTTCCATAAGTATCGGTACGGTCCCACCCGTACCGATATGACCCTAATCACTTACCGGTACAACCAATGCTCGTACCGATACCCAACTCACAGGTTCGTACAATTTCTTTAAATTACGGTGTTATAACACCCATTAGGTCACTAAAGCTTATGAAAGGCATTCAAGTACATTGCTAGTGTATTTAATTAAGTATTACCACTTACTAACCTTTTACCCATTTAATCGAATATTTATTAGTATTGTCTCTAACCAATATTCAATCAAACATTTTAATTTATTTAGCTAACACACAAAGCATCATCATATATCAATCAGTCAACCAAACATACAATCAGATAATTATACGGATATTCATACAATCTTGTACGATTTCTAAGCTCATAACAGACTCGAACATTTTGAAGCTCACCAAGCATCTCAATAATTACCAAGCCTTAAACTATCAGTATCAACACATGCTTATTTCTCATCTCCTAATTTGCAACCACTAACATGCAAAGCAATTACACTTATGATGCTCATGAAGCATTTCGGAGTTCGAGGTGACTAACCTTAAGCCGATATCGCTAAAATCCTCATCCGAGCTTCCCAAATATTCCATTTAATTCGTGTCCAAACCCAAACAACCATTGTATGTCAAAAAACACAAAAATACATTAATTTCATGCATCCCCTATACTATGCTCAAGGTCAAATACGTAAAATAAGCTTACCGGGTTTGAATTTAGGAAAACAGACTACGCCAATGAATCCAAAACGTCAAGAAACCCCTGAGAAAGGTCCCCTAAAAAATGTCAACGCCCTGGTCAACGGTCAACACAGCTATCAAAATCAATTCTAATCTTGTGCGGCGCAGTGCATAGAGCTTATGGTGCACCCATGTGAGCGAGATTCGGTATGGCACAGAGCATAGAAGTTTTTGTGCACCCTAGAGACCCGAATCCAGTGTGACGCGATGCAGGGAAACCTTTATGCACCCGCCCACTACAGCCAGCACACGCCCACGCAAAGGCGGCGGCGCGTGGGGCGCGTGCGGTTGTCGGACGATGACAGAAATCTCCATATCTTTATTTCTCCAGCCGGTGGATCTAATGGTGGCAGCGGTTTTCGTTGTAGGATGCTGAAACTTAGCATTTTAAGCTAAGCCGATTCTTCTTTTCCTTTACCCCGGCGAACGGCAGCAGCGATGGCGACAGAGCAACGACTGGTCGACTCATCTTAACGAGATCAACCTAATAGTATCGACGGTGAGACTTCACAGTGGCCAGATCACTTCCAAAATGAAACAAAACTCCTTTATCTCTCTTTAAAACCTATTTTCTTTTTCTCTCATTCTAACATTCTCTCTCCTCCATTATTATTATGATTTGTCCCCCTTTTCTCTTTCTTCCCCTCTTTATAAATTTCAAACTTCCCTCAAATAAAATATTATAATCATTTAGTAAAATCCCAACACCATACTATTTCTTTTTTGCCACTAGGCCCAATTTGCAAAAGTCGAAATTTGAGTCGTTACCAAAACCCTAATTTTCAAATTTACAATTGCCACCCAGGCTAAAATTATGATGAATGGAGACGTTGTCGCTCAATCCCAACGGTGGGAATAATATGTTTGGCGAAAAGGTTAACATATTTTTATTTCAAGATGATCTAACGTTTAACAATGACAGATTGAAAAGTTCAATTTTAATTTCGATTGATTTTTGGTTCTGATTTACCAGTGTTAATCGTCAGATCAACTTGAAACTAATATGTTAAAATTCTGGCAAAACCAATTTTCCCCATGGTTTGGATTGATCGACGCCCATTTTGGAAAATCGAATTTTGGCCTTAGAAATAGTTGTACATTTGTAAATTTAGGGTTCTTTTTGAGAAAGAAGACTTTAACATATCATGTCGGTATTTTTTTAATGTGGTTAACGACAATGATCATAATGAAAGCATATTAAAAATTTAGTGACTAGAATAAAAAAAATTGATTTTAGTGACCAAAGTGAAGACACACTAAAATTTTTAGATAATTACCAATGTAGTTTACCCTATTTTTTACTGGTAGGTTAAGTGACCTATCATGCACAAAGGTGCATCCGCCCCTGGTCAACATATGTTAAGAGGCATTCTCTCACAACACTTCACATAACTTCTCAGAAACCTTAACCAATTTAATATGATTTAGTTTTGTCTACCTACACATATAAGAGAAATAATTATTCACTATAAACATAGATATCACAATGAGTACAAATACACATAATTTCTTATATCTCACAATCTAATATATATATATATATCAAAATCAATGTAATCTTCGACCACTATAATTAAAATAAAATCCAATTTGATTACCAATTAAAATTTTAGTCAACATATAACATAAATTATCGTCAAACTTTAAGCATCGACAACACATACACAAAAATGGTTAATTAAATATTGATGATTGCAATTCGAAAGTGAGATTCCAATTATTTAATCTATCTAATTTCAGATTTCTTTAGAAATTTAGAAAGTTAACAAAAATGTCATCTTCATTACTAGAGTAATAATAATAAAAAAGAGACAAAATCTATAATTAAAAACTGTTTCTATAGTTTGTTATATTAGATTAAGAAGCTAATTCATCTTAATATAAAAATTGCGTTAAACATCATTGAGAAGAGCGACGGTCTCTCCCATAGTATAATACAAAAAAGATAAATAAAACATACATTATTTTTACTATTTATTATATTGTTAAAAATAGATGGTAGTTATAGCATAAATAAATTATTCATTCACTTTGCCTTAATTATCGGGTTAAATTCAGGTCGATATTTGGTTCAGCTTTCGATTCTTACCTTCGGTTCAGGTCCATTTCGCTTCAACAAAATAATTCGGGTCAATTTTAATTCGGCTTATTTCGGGTTTTGGATCAAGTGTGTGTTATCAAGTCGGGTTAATTTTGGGTCTCGGGTCAATTTCGGGTCTCGGGTCAAATTTGCCAAGTCTACTCTCAACAATTTCGTTTCCAAAGTTCGAATATGTATTCTCTACTTAGAGGTGCAATGTAACTAACGATGATATGGCATGTTAATGGTTAAAAGTTCTTTTCTATTCATCATCTATCGTAACTAAAATGCCATATCGGTACTTTTCTAATATTTTTAAAGAATAATTTCAAAGCTTTGAAAAAGTAATTTTATGTGGAGTTTTAAAAAAATTTTAAAAAATTATGCAAAAAATCTCTTCTTGTTAGCCCATCAAAGTTAAACGTGCGATGTGGGTCGGTCTAAATTAGTTAGAGCAAAATTTTTTAGAATTGGGAGGGCAACAATAAGAATTACCTAAAATTTCAATAGAATCTAAATGAAAACAGCATCATTTATCACAATCTGATTTAATAATGCTTGTTTTTTTTTTCTATTTTTTTTCCTTTCATATAATCATATTCCGTAGAAGTATATGAAGTTACGGTACTAATAAATAAATATATCGAACATAAACGGTCTTTTTCATATTTTTTTTCTTCTTTAAATTTTGTTGGTTTTTCTTAAAAAAATTATTGTTGTCAGTGGTTAATTAAATAGTTTTCTAATAAATTTATCTTTATTTAGTGTTTTTAGTTGGTATTTTCTAACTAATGTTGCTAAGTTATAGAAAGTGATTAGATTTTATTTTACAATTCTATAGTTATTTACAGGAATCCTAGAGTAAACGTTATGTACCAATATGTACCACTAATTATATATATCATTAACTATCTTAATAAATTTTGAAATCATAGAATTTAAAGTGTGTGATTGTTCCATCTTAAAAATAAAATAGGTCAAAACACTTTTTGCGCCACTTTTTCATATTTTTATTTTCAAATTCAAAAATAATAATGTTTTAAGGTAAACTACATGTTTGGTCTGCATGGGCGGATGTACATGAAAACAGTAGGGTGCAATTGACCTCACTTAATTGGTTGGATATAAAATTTTCAAGAAGGTAATATAAAATTTTTCATAAAAAATATTAGAATTGACCTCACTTGATTTGTTAGGTTATGTGGTCAATAATACTTATGTTAATAGTATGAGATTCTCTCATACCTCATACCTCACTCTGACTCTACTATATGAAAATCCTTACTACGCCACTGTTGGTCAGCCAACAATGACTATGTTTCTATTTTGGTCACCTAACTAATTTTTTTGACAAAATCGTTACTAACATTACATTTATTTCTATTTTGGTCACTTGTTAATTTTGACCGTTGACTTAACGGAGGTGGTGACATGGTATAGTATAATAACAGTTTTAGCCTCAAAACTTATACATTCTGTCAATTTGGTTATAATTCAAAAAAAATTCATAAATTTAAGTCTCTAGATTTAAAATTCCTATCAATTTAGTCCTGATTATAAAAAAATTTAAACTATAATAAATAAAAAAACAAGTTTTTAACTTTCTACTTAACATTTCATCTCCTTTTATTTATTTTCTTTTTATTTCTTTTTCTTGTTTTGTTCTGCCATTTTTTATAATTACTTAGGGTTGAGAACCCTTTTGCACATTATACAGCATCGTCACCATTTTTCTTTGTCCAAATTCTTGAACTGTCGTTTACAACATCATCACCCAAGTTTATTTGCAGAACACTGACTGATAATCTGTAAAAATAAAAAATAAAAAAATAACGATGAAAAATAAATAATATCGTCAACTTTATTGGTTTGATGCAATTAAGATCCACCGACTCTTTACCGGGACGGATCTATATACCCCAAATTTTATGGGTTAGTTATATTTTAGGCCCTAGTAATTTGGAAACCATTACAATTAAGTCCTTTTCCCTTCTTTTTCCCTCCCAAAATTTTTATGGTTTATCGTTTTTAGGACCCTGTAAAATTAATAAAATTAAACTTTGACCTCTCATTTTTTCTGGTTTAATTACTTTTTAAGATCTTTCAATTTTAAAATGTCTAAAATTAAACCTAAACTCCCTTAATTTTTTTATGATTTAATTATTTTTTAAGACCTTATTCTTTTCAAAGTTAATCGGTCTGCCTCCTCGTAGTTCAATCCTGGGTCTGTCCTTGACTCTTTTAACTTCATCTTCATTAATTTTTTTTCATCTGCATCTATATCCACCCTGCAATTCAAGGGGTATGGTTTATTTCTTGATAAACATTTAATCCAATAAAACCAATGAAGAAAAAGAAAAGCATAATTAGCAAATTTGAAGCCTCACATTGAAGCTTTGATTTGAGATCTGATCCAAAAGCTCTTTTGAGACGAGCATTATGAACCACACTGAAGGTTTTCTTTTCGAGCAAGAGCATCAAGAAGACTCGGTTAAATTGATGGCGGTGCACAATGATATTAAATTATTACCCCATTGAATCTATAATTTCAAGAAGAAAAAGACGTAGTTGATGGTGGTGCACAATGATGTTGTCGTTGGCTTCTTGAAAATAAGGATAACTGATGAAGAAAAGAAGAAGATGAAACTGATAGAATTTTTAAATGTCGAGATTAAATTAAATTTATTAAATTATTTTGAATTATAACTAAATTGATAGTATGATTTATTTTTTTACCCTTAATGATTAATATTAATATATTAAAATATTACTATTCAAAAAATATAATTATTAAATATAATAATTACTAAAATAATATTAAGAATTTAATATTTTAATGTTTTAAATAAAAATAAAAAATTAATTATTATAAAATAATATTAAATACAATAATTATTAATATATTAAATTAATATTTAGTTATATTACACTAATATAAAAATGCATAGTTTAAAGGCCAATTTTTTCTTTATCCAAAAATTTATGTTAATTACTTAGAAATATTTAAAGTTCATATTTTATATATAAAAATTACCAAAGAATTGTCATGATTTGTATATTTTTACTTTAATTTAGGTTGATTTATTTTACATATAATAATGTTAATAAATTTTATGATAACGAATTTAAACACTATTAATGCTTATTATTTTTAATTTACAAAATTATGTTTAAAATAAATATTTTATTTTTTTAAAAGTACTTTTTGACAGCAATGTCAAACACTAAAATCTTACAGCTAACTTTTTAAAATTATTTTTTGACAGCACTTTTAAAATTATTTTTCAAAGAAATGTCAAACTGACCCTAAAGATGAATGAAACAGACTACACTAAGAACTAAAAGAGCCCGATATTTAAGTAATAACGATAGAATAGAATGAATAGAAATCATATGCCCCTTTTCGGTATCCATATTTATAATCCTACACTAAAAATTTAAGTTTAGAGTTTAGGATTATGGTTTAAGATTGGAGTTTAAGGAATTTGAGGTATGGTGTATTTTTAGGTTTAGATTTTAAGGTTTATGATTTAAAATTGAGAGTTACGACCTAGAATTTAATTTTTTTAGCGTCGGGGCATAGAAATTGGCACTGAAACGAAAGAGAGAATTTTTGTCCGAAATAGAATGAAACCAACCCTTAAAAAACGATAAAAAATCCTATGTCCATTTTCAGCTCCCCTTCTATGCCCAAACACTAAAAAAATTAAATTCTAAGCCCTAACTCTAAATTCTAAATCCTAAATCTTAAACCCTAAACCCTAAAAAATATGACATGCCCCTAATTTCTTAAACTCTAACTCTAAGTCCTAACCTTAAACTTTAATCCTTAACTCTAAACCTAATTTTTAGTGGAAGAGATAAATAGAGTCACCGGCCGAGAATTTCTATCCCGTAAAAACTGCTCACCAACTCCGTCGTGTTTTGCCACTTGAATAAAATAAAGACGTATTCAAATCAGATTTGTAAGGCAAATGCGATTTGCCATCCCTAATTATAGGGACGTACGACGAAGTGCAGTTGGATTTCAAATAAAAAGGAAAATTACAAACCAGTTGTCTACCATAAACATTACTTTATTTTACATGTTTTTTGAGATTTAAAAAACAGAAATACATATACATTTAAAGTACAAACAGTGAAGGCCAGGAACACGTACACAATAAGACAGGGGTAATAATACTAATTGCATAATCCATTACATCTTCCTTGATCTGGGAGATAATTGGACCTGCAATGGAGTCTTCATCGCCGTCGTAAACATCGTCTTCTCCGACATATCGACATCGTTTCCATCCACCGCTTTCCATCCGAAAGACCAAACCAAATTCGCCACAAAATACTCCAAATGAAGCATTGCCAACCCACTGCCCGGACAAACCCTTCTCCCTGCCCCAAACGGCATCATCTTTATCCCCTTGCTGCCGGTTAGGTCCACCGGCTCATCACTGTTGACAAACCTTTCGGGCTTAAAATCCATGGGGTCTTCCCAAAGGTTCGGGTCCAACCCTATGGGGGATACCATGAAATATATGGTGCTTTTTGTGGCAACAAATAACCGTTCAAAACAACATTTCTTGTGACTCTATGTGGAACCAGAATATGTGCCGGCGGGTGTCGCCTTAGCGCTTCCAAAACCACCGCTTTCAAGTAAGGCATCTTTTGCAAATCATCCTCTCCGATCACCTCCGTATGGCCTTCTCCTACGACCTCTGTGATCTCCGTGAAAAGCTTCTCTTGAATCTCGGGATGTTTCACCAAATTCGCCATAATCCATTGAAGTACAGTGTATGTAGTATCTGTACCGGCATTAATAAATTCCGAGCATAAACTCACCATTTCGGTTTCTGTAAGTCCTCGTTTCTCCTCCGGGCGTTGCAGTTCCAACAAAGTATCCACATATGCTAAAATCAACTCATGTTTTGCCGTTCTTCTAGCCCTTATCAATGGGATCAAAACATCGAGTTGACGTTGTTGAAGCCGCAAGAACTTTTTCCAACGCTTGTAAAACAGAACCTTGGTAACACTAGGCCAGATGTTGAATATATTGAAACTCATCATATTAGACTGCAGCTCACGCTGAACATCCTCGATTTCTTTGATCTGATTCTCATCCAGCTTATCCCCGAAGCACATTAGGACGAACAAGCAAAACATGGCATATCGGAAATGATCGACCACTCGAACAGGTCCTCGTCCGGCCCCGGACTCGACCAGCCGGTTCTTGAGGATGTTTAAGATCCACTTACGAGCATGCGAGTAAGATCGAAACCGAGAATGATTGAGGATTTCGGAAGTGATGTTTTTTCTTAGAATACGCCATGTTTGTCCATAGCTAGCTGAACTGATGGTATGTTGGTTGCTGGTGTAAATTTTGGAAGTGGAAGAAAGCGACGGTCGATCAGCAAACACCGTGCCTTGTTTGACCAAGGCCTGATGAGCAAGGGAGCGATCACTGACGAATATTGTGGGCTGGGAACCGAGGTGGAGAGTAACCATGTTCCCGAACTGTGCGTGGAGCGTTTGGAGGATTGGTTCGAGTTGGAAAAAGGATTTCCGAAGCCATAGGGTGTTGCCTATCAAGGGGAACACGGCAGGCCCTGGTGGGAGCTTGGGGCCAGGCTCTTTCGAGGGGAAAACAAGGTTAAACAACGCTTTCAGGATTGCAGTTAAGCAAAGAGAGGAGATAATAAAGAACCATGTCTCCATTTTCCACAAACAAAACAAATTCCCAAGTGAGCAGAAATATTACTCCTATTTATATCCAACCATCCATGCATCCATCAATTTAGGGCTTAATGTTTGATCGAGTCGAGTAAAATTTTTTTAGTGGGTTGAGTTTACGAGTTCTATTTTACGATTCAAAATTTATTTAAATATTTTTTAAATTGAGTCGAACTTTTAAATTTCAGTACAAATTTAATTGTAATTATTTATAATATTATAATATAGATTGATTCCAATTTTCTATATCTATAAGATATATATATATATATATATATTCATATTTTCACATGTGATATACATGATATATCGGACAGAATTGAGAGTCACAACTCGAACTTGAAATTGATCAACTAATTATTAAAAAATTTGAGTTATTTGAATTTTCATTCTATAACTCAAACTTTATTTAAAAAAATTTCAAATCGAGTCAAAACGAGTCCGATTTTTCAACATTAAATCGAGTCAAATAACTTATCCTTTTCGAGTCGATTTAGCTCAACCCTATCCATCATTTTCCACTATTTATCTTTTCAACATGTTAAAAGTCATTGATTTTGTCGTATCTATTCTCACTCTAGAAAAAAAAAGATATAGAATGCTTAATCACACTTCATCTAAGGTATTTTAATTTATTATACTGAAATGTCAATGCTAATGATAATGATATCAATTAAATTAAACTTAAACAATTTTTTTAATTTGTTTATTTAACAATTAAATTATTCTTATTTAATTTTACTTGTTACTCTCCTATATTTTCCTGGGGCACTGGAAAAGAAATAGGCCGGTTTAAGAGAAGAAAACAATAGAGACTGTCCAGTGGCTGCAGGTGCTGTCGGCCGGCCCGGCCTACTAAATTTCTCAAATTCAGCAAATGTTGAAAGATATGGTAATTTATGTTTGGCCCTTTTCAATTCCTCAACTATCAATTAAGCGAATAAATATCTCTATATATCCCAACCTTAAAAAATAAATTTTATATTTTAATTTTAAATCTTAAACTTTAAATTTAATTTTTTTAATATTAAAACCTACAAAAAGACACCAAAAAAAATAGAGGAGTGATATTTCGATTAATCCCTATAGGAAATATATAAAAATAGGGCAAAGTACATAAACAATTCTCAAATGTATGGAACTTTTTTGTTGAATCATTTGACTATGTAAAAAAAATAATAACTTAAAGTTAATCTAAAGGAAGCTGACGTGGCAATTAATAAATATTGAAGTAATAATAACAATAGCCTTCAACTTTTACACATTTTTTTTAATTTGATCCTAATTTTAAAAAATAACCCTCAATATTTTAAAATTATACTAATTCATCCCCATCCATTACATTAATTACTCTTAGGGGACGTTTGGTTCACAAAAAATCATTAGCATGGGTAATATTCTTTTTCAGAATCATATTCTAAAGTTTGGTTTGAAGTGATTCCCACGAAGGTGGAAAAGATTATTACCGATGTAGGACTTTTTTGGTCAAAATGGTGGGAATGTGATCTCCTCTATTTTCTTAGGTATTTGTCAATTTCACCAAATTGAACAATATTTCCCCTAAAATAATGAATTTTTTTCATTTGGATCATTTGTACCATATTTTCTTAACTAGATAACTAATTATTTGGGTATAAATTTATTAATTATTTTTATTTCATATTAATTTAATATTTAAATGATGTTATATATATATATATATATATTTAAATAGTACTTTAATATTTAATATGTTTTTATTAATATTATATTTTTTATATCTCTAATATTATGTTTAAATATATTATCTAATGAATACCCTTGCTGCCTTGCCTTTTATGTTGATTGATCTTAGGGTGTTCGTTTGGAATTATTTTTACTCTAAGTGATCCTCTACTCACTCGGTTTGATAGAAACCAAGAGATTGAAGCATATTCCAATCCATAAGTTTTGTACGCCAGGTATACGTATATAAACAATACAAGCTAGTAAACACTATAGTTTTGTACATACATTTAAAATAATATATATTATGGTGTCCTTTTCGTAGTAAAATTATAGATATCTTTGAACATTATTTGATATACTAATTATATTAATAATATGTTAAATATAACTTTTATAAAAAAATTAAATAGGCTCAGTTGGATATTAGGCATGTGATTAGCCGGGGTTTTGGTTTCATTGAAGTTGATGATCTTGGAAAGTATCTGGGTGTCCCAATTTTGCATAAACGAGTCACCTCGGCTTCCTATGCTTATTTGGTACAAATGGTGAAGAAACATCTCAGCGGATGGAAGGCTAAAACATTGACATTGGCTGGCCGTAGTACTCTATCTAAGGCAGTGCTTTCGGCTATTCCAATTTACACTATGCAGACAGTTGTGTTCGTCGAAGAAAATATATTCTGAGTTGAAATCTTTGATTCGGCGATTTGTTTGGGGAATTACAGCAGAGCATGGAGGGATTCATCTTGTCCGATGGGATGATGTTTGTAAACCAGTTACATATGGTGGTCTTGGCTTTCGAAAATTAGAAATAATGAATGAAGCTTTTCTAATGAAGTTGGCCTTTTTATGGTGGCGAAGAAAGATGCGCTTTGGGTGCGATTTCTCCGATCTAAATATAATTGGGCCATTGATGATTCGGATTTTCATATGTCTCAATATGGTTCGCATTTATGAAAAGTGTTAGCGTGCGTAGCAACTTATCGTGGAACATTGGAAATGGACAAAGTGTTAACTTTTGGCACAACAATTGGTTACTTGAGGTCGGGGTGTTAGCCGCGCATGTGCCTCGTGTAGAACGAATGAGGCTGCTTCGATTGTTTATTGCAGCAATGGTCGATGCAATGGGATATTGGTGTT
Organism: Hibiscus mutabilis; assembly: GCA_019671005.1. NCBI lineage: Eukaryota > Viridiplantae > Streptophyta > Magnoliopsida > Malvales > Malvaceae > Hibiscus > Hibiscus mutabilis. The sequence goes on from CM033741.1 coordinate 29,382,308, forward strand.
AGTCGGCTGTGCAACATTTGCTGCCAGTGGCCATATTGCTGTGTATGGCAGCTTTGAAACAGCCGGCTCTTAGCTTCTCGAATGACACTGTTGAGTGGGGATTATGCGCAGATCACCGGTTCTCGATTAAGTCGGCATATGAGTTGAGAGTTGGTCCAATTCGTGGTTCTCAGGACCGAATTTGGACATTAATTTACAAGTTTTGTGGTTTGCAAAAAATTAAAAATTTTCTTTGGCTTGCATGTTGTGGTAAGTTGATGACAAACGCTGAGCGCGCACGCTGCCATTTTACGACTAATATTAGTTGTTCGGTATGCCACACGTGTGATGAGGATGTGGACCATATTCTCCGATTTTGTGGTGTAGTTCAATTGACTTGGGCACTAATTGTAAAGCCTTCAAGGTTATTGGCTTTTTTCAGCTTGTCGTTTCATCATTGGATCGAGCAAAACTTATTGGGATCTTCCTCCTTTGGTCGCGACACTGCAAATTGGGACTTGATTTTCACTCGGTGCTTTGAAATATTTGGTGTCAGCGGAATACGGTAGTATTTGGTAGTTGGATTGAGGATTAATTCTGGCTCGAAGTAAATGGCTCGCGGATGCAACTCGAGAGGCTCTTGTGGGGAGACGTGATCGACCGTTGAGGAATTTAGGACAACCGAATGTTTGTACCCATTGGTTGCCGCTGGCGGTGGGGTGGACTAAACTCAATATCGATGGATCGCGTATGGGACATGACGAAAGAGCTCGATGTGGTGGAGTTTTTCGTAATCACGTGGGGACATGGTTGCATGGCTTTAGTAATATAATCACTAATTTTATCTGGGGTTAACCCGATTTATTTTTAATATTTGGGCTTTAGTTGATATTATAAGTATATCTAAAAAATAAAAATATTATTAATATTTGTTTTAATTCGTATTGTATCATATTATTATATTATATTACATTATAATATTATATTAGTATACTACTACTATTAAACAACAACAAAAAAAAAACAAATTAAATATTTAACTAAATAAAAGCCCAATGTTTGTTTTAACTTACAGTCCAGTTACAATTAAAACCTAAAATAATAATACATTACATAGTGGTTCGTTTGGGCCCAAATAGCAAAACCCTAATTTGATAACAGAAACCCTAATGCTCTTATGTTGTGCGCAGCCAAATCTGGACCGTCAAATCTGGATGATTGATCGAACGGTCCAGATCATATCCTGAAGAGAAACCCTAATTGGGGATTTGTCTGCCCAGCTCCGCATCAGCATAGATTTGGGATCTGAATGGACGACCCAGATCACCCTAGAAGCCTCTAGAACACTCACGCGCTTATGCACGGCTCTTTGCTGCCACTCACGCGCGCGTGTGCCTCACGCTATGACGCTCCGGATCACCATGCGCGCCTCTTGACAATTCGTCTGCCACAGCCACAACCCCTCTCTCCGGTCCCCATCTCCCTCATTCAGCCACAACATGCATGCAACATAAATGAGTAAAAATTAGCAAAAAGCAAAAAAAAAGACAAATCGAACAAAAATAACAAAGATCACAGAGGATTTCAGCGGATTTCAGAGAAGAACTATAACATTTTAAATCTTTTTTTCTTACCATGTAACCCGCTTCGGTTATATAAACCGAACGAGAAACATATTGTAAGACAGTTTTTGGAATCAATACAAAAAGCAGGACCTTTTAGAGGTATTTTTTCTTTCGATACTCGCATGTATAAAAAACATAGCACATCAAAAACCTAGATCTAAGAGAGTTTTGTTTTTACCCTTGGTTTTGAAGCCATCGGTTTGTTGTTCAGGTCCGTTCGTCAGTGATAAGCCCACTGCCTCCGGGCTTAAAGGGTGAGCCAGCAACGAGTTTTTTTAAGAGAGTCTCTTCGACTCCACCCACCGGTGACAAACCCTAGGCCTTCGGCCGGTAGTGGTGAACCGGTAGGGAGTCCGAGACTCTTCATTTTCGAAGGTAAAACCTAGATCTAAAATGAGGGGAATGTTTTTGTTTTTGGTAGATCTAGGGCAAGGTTTTGTTTTTCGGTAAATCAAAGGTTGGTTTTGGTGTCGGAGTTAAAAATATAGGGTTTTTGGGGTGGCTTTTGGGTTTCTCGGTGCCTGCTTATGGCAGCCAGAAGAAATTATGGTGGCTGGTTTCTGGATTATGCGAAGGTTTCTGGGTTCCAAGATGAACACCACGGCGGCGTTCATCCTAGGGTGAGAGCATTTGGTTTTTTCTGGAAGTGGTAATACGTTTTAAAAGGGTTGAGGCTGACTTTTTTGCCCGGAAGGTTTCATAAATACCCTCTGTCCATTTTAAAATTGGTTTTTTGAATCATAAACCCTTCTGCACTCCCTTATTTGCACGCGAAGGGTTTTCGCAAATTTAAATTGCCCTCGGGGTCTTCCAGACTTTTAAGAACCTTTCAATTTTGTCCTTATTTCGAGTGTAATATGTTTTTAAATGGTTTATTCTACGTTTAGTCCTTTTGTGTTCCTAAATTGCCCTCCCTAAGCCATTCCGCTTTTTAAAATTACTCACAGGGTCCCTCTAGCCTTCGCCGGTTTCTAATTTGGTCTTGGTTTTTATTTTAATCTGGTTTAAAAGGGGTTAATACCCTATCAGGCCCCTGTTCTTTTTAATTTCTCCCGATTTATCCTTTCTAGTGTTTTAAATTACTTCTTTGGTCCCTCTGTTTTTATTTTAGCCCTAATTTAACCTTGCATTGCATGTTTATTTAATATATTTTATTTTATGTCATATTTATTTATTCATTTATTTTATTTATGTGACATAGTTGCATTTATTTGATTTATATTTGTTCTTTTGTGTGCTTTTTAGGGTAGAGCTTTTAGGATAGTTTAGATTTTAAGATTTAATTTAATTAATCAAAATTATGTGCTCGTTTTATTGGGGCATAATTTAAATTAATTAAATTAAATTTAGGGTTAGTTTTTTAGAGCTGTAGTTAGATTTAAGGTTCGAATTAATTTAATTAATTTAAATTTATCCTTGGCTTATTGGGATAAATGTTAAATTCATTAAATTAATTGAACACCTTTTAAATATTTTTAGGGATAAAATCAATATTCGACATAGATCACTTAATTTAAATCATAATTAATTAATTCAATTAATTTTAAATAGAATCATTGGCTTATTGGGACTATACTATTATAGTTTAAAATTAATCAAATTAATCATTGTGATCCAAGATAATCAATAAAATATCAAGATTTTCTAGTTCTAAGATTAAATTAATTTAGAGTTAATATTAGACTAATCTAGTTAATAATTAGATCACTAATTGAATTTTTCATAATTTGGGCCTCTCTTAGGTTAGGACTTTAGTGGGCCTAGGACTTTAATTCCAAGTTCTTTCTTGTCATGCATTTTAACTGTCATTCATGTGACTTTAATATTTTTAATTGGATATGTTTTTAATTAATTAACTTGAATTATAAAAAAGGAGGTATTTATTAATTCCGATATTTGTGTCATAACTGTCCTGGCTTAATGGATGTTGGCCAAATATTAGAATTAATTCTTACCGTCTGAAGGTAAAACGAATTTGAAACAAAATTTTGACAAGTCATACCATCATGATTAACTGCTTGCATCATGTATAAAGGTGATGAACGAAGTTCGAACCATAAATTAACACGGTAGTCAAGCTTATTTAATGTCGGTTTAATCTATGGTCCGAGGTATCGTCACACTTATTAATTAAATGTTCAATTAATTTGAATTCACCAATTTGATAAAAGCCCGTCTGATTGAAGTTCATATTCAATCACGAACAATTTAATTAAATTCATTTTAAATTTCAACAATTTCCATCAATCAAAAGCAACACATATTTTGGTACCGATTTCTGGGCGTGATGGGGGTAATAATCCTTCCCCATGCGTAACCAACTCCGGGACCTGTTTTTTTGAACGAATCTCTGGTTTTATGGTGTCCGACCTACCTCAGTGGCCGGTGTCGACTCCAAGTCTTTTTGTTTTCGAAAACAAGATTTTTAAGGGAGTTCCCCATATTTTCAAATATCTTCCCAAAAACAAAAGGAAAAGAACCCCCTTTTAGCGATTTTCGAATTTCAGTAAAAAGGTCACTACAGTTGGCGACTCCGCTAGGAACAATTTTTGTTTTTACAAAACAAAAAAGAGAGTTAATCCAAGAAAATCTATGTTGCTTTTAATGATGGAAATTTTGATATTTAAATTGACTTTAATCATGTTGTTCTTTCTTGAAGATATGACTTTGATTGTACGGGCTTTGATAATTGGTGGTTTCAAATTAATTGCTCATTTAATTTCTAAGGAATCACTGACATGTGTTGCATCATGATCATCAAGCTCTATACCCGAGCTTTGTCCCTTGAGTGGGAGTGAAACGCCACATACCTACGTAAGTAGCTCTCCATGGGTCGATAATTCACTTCCGAGATCTACGCCTTTTGACATGTGGGCAGCCCTCCACATTACTAGGTTGTTCTTTGCAAGCCTATAATAGGCCAGAATTGGGGTTCTTGTTGACTTAGTAGGCAACAAGATAGGTCCGAGTACCCTTTATAGAACCAAACCCATGTGTGAGAATTTAGGAAGCCCACCTGATTAGAGCCATGCAGACAACCATAGTAAATTAGAATTCATGTGGTTAGGGTTTTCTTTTCGTGTTTTTCTGCCTGTTGCCCTAAATTTATTTTTTTATTTCGGATTTGTTATTTGTTTATTTCGTTACTAACATTTTTCTCTTGTTTTTATTCTTTCCCCTTTATACTTTATTTTGCATATTTTATCATATCATGAAGAAAACACTAATTCAAAAATAGTCTGAAGTTAAAGACTTGATCAATGGGAGACTTGGTTCGTAGCACCGATTAAAAGAATTTAGAGGTACAAATATGGTCAGAGGGTGAACAGCTTCAAGATGGAGACAGTATTTATGCCGGATATAGGTCAGTGAGGTCAACCGAAACTTTTATGAACACAGAACACAATGATGTGTCGGGGTTGAGACCAGTATGGCGAAGTTGGGATTATGAAGCGAAAAGTGTTTTCAAAAGCAAATACGATGATATAGCATACTTGTTAGATGTCCCGGTTGATCAGTCACTACTCCAAGCCTTGGTGAGATTCTGGAATCCAGCTTACAGTTGTTTTACAACTGGCAACATTGATTTGACCCCGACGATCGAGGAGTATTTAGCCCTCGTGAATTACAAAAAGATTGATGAGAATCGAGTTTACTTCAAACCACCCAAGAACAAGTCTTTCCGAGCCAAGCTAGGTAGGTTTTCAGGAACTTTACCATCTTGGGTTGAAGATCAGGTTACAACTTGGAACAAAAAGGAGTATCTCAAGTGGGAAAGAATCTTGCAATTAGCTTCAGTTCATCTAGCGGGTCGAGTCTAGCAAGACCTCTTTGCATTGTTGATATATGGATTAGTTCTATTTTCGAAGGCATTGGGACTCATCCACTAATCAGTGTTAGACTTGTTCGATTGCTTGGAAGGGAAGACCAACCCGGTGCCTATTATCTTGGCCGAAACTTGCCAGTTTCTGAGGTTTTGTAAAAGACATGGTGTGGATCGTTTCTTGGGATTCTCTTAGCTTCTAACGGTCTGGTTTTATAGTCATTTGTGGTCTAGCGTTCACTTCTCGAGGCCTGTCTTTGATGGCAAATTCTCACTGTTAGAAGAGTTCTTACAAAAGGAAGATTGGCCGACGAGAAGATTCTAAGAGGTATGGATAGACGTCCTGCAAAACCTAAAAGATGAAGATATAGTTTGGAAAGCTCCGTGGTTACGCACAAGAAATATTCTTTATAGATGTAGAGAGCATCCGTGGGTACTGTTACTTGGCCTTTGGGGGCATACGGCTTATGCACTCCTTTTGGCTCTGAGGCAGTATGGTTCCAAACAGTTTATACCAAACACGAGCGGACTAAATGAGTTTAACATAGACTACGGGACCGAGAAAGGCTACAAAGGGAAGGTGTACAACGCTTCTTCTATATGGAACAATGCTAGACGAGTTAGGGTTTTGAGTGCTCCATACATGATGACTCCTGAATATGAAGTGTGGCGGTTCAATTGCATCAATGACAATATTCCTCAGTTGAATCTTGACGGTATGAGGTCTTTCCAAGAAAGGTTGGCTACACTTCCCACTGAAGTTGACTTGATGAGAAAGAAACTTGAAAAGGAGAAAAATAAGTTTATTCAGCTAGAAGCAAAAGCTGATCAAGATAGATTCAACTTTGATTTAGACAAGACGAAACTCGAATGAGATATCAAGGCCTTGCAACAACGGAACGGTAAGTTAGAACTTGAGCTCAAGTTAGAAAAGAAAGAGATACGAAAATTACAAAGGCTAAACAAGAGTAAGAGGGTCGCGAATGATGGGCCAAGAAAAGGATTGGAGCTCAGACTCAAGAAGAAGGAAAGAACTGAGGCTTATAAGAAGAAGTATTATGAGCATAAGGACCAAACACTTGCCATGACACAAAAGATGGAGAGCTTGAAGACTTCTCATTCGATGAAGCTTGAGAATGAACAACGTCGGAACGAGGCATTGAAGGCTCAGATAAAACAGTTAGAGAAATCTCTTCTCAAGCATAAGAGTTCTACCCAGAAGCTAGAAGCCAGCAGTTCAGAAAACTGGGCTTTAAAGGATCGGATCGAAGATTTAGAGACCGAGGTCCAACAACTCAAAGATCAAGTGGCGAGCTTCATGGGAGCAATTCAAGTCAATCAGATGCCTACAATGGAACAACTTCAGTTTGCCGCCTTCACCATTTGGAGGCAAGAGCAAGATTTAGCATGCTTGATGACCCTGTAATACCCGTTTTTTGTCCGGGCCCCAAATTATATTCGAATAATTTATCCTATTTAAACCAAATTCAAAAAAAATTAAATAGCAAGGGGAATACCACCCCATGCCCTACCAAAGCAACCCTCATGCCACCCCATGCCCTACTATCTCCCCCCACGCTACATGCCAACTCACCCCATCACCTTATCTTCTCCCATCATCCCCTTTAAGAAACCACAACACAAATTGAAACAAGGGAGGGGAGAGTCGGGCCATTCACTCTCATTTTATGGTTAGGGACACCATTTTTAGAACAAAAAAAATCTCTTACCATTTTCCAATCACCATTAATCATTTATCACTCTCCCAGCACCAAAATCGCCGATCCCGATCGAGCTTCTCAACCCCAACAACAATTCGTGGAACTTGGGGGATCGAACATAAATATTTAAGTTTGGGTATATTTTTATGTATTTTTGTGGTGTAATCTATTTTTATGATCTACTAGAAATGGTGATTTTATTAGTAATCTTATATTTATTTTTTTCTTACGTTTTTTTATATATTTTTATGTTCGTATGTTTCTATATGTTGTTCGCATGTATTTAGATTAATTATTGGTGGTTGTGTAATATTTGTTTTATATCTTCTCATATATAAATATGCGTGTTTATTTTTTTTTTATCATGATATGTGTTGGTTTATGTTTTTATTTGTTTTTACATGTATGATATGTATGCATATCTTTATATTCGATATGATTAGTATATGGATTCGTTGTAATATTACTTTTATTTGTTCTTGTATGATTGTTTCCATGTATATATATATATATATATATATATATATATTAATATTCCTAGGTATTTATCATGCTATATATATTATTATATACTCTATATGTAGTTTACGTATATAGGGTATTATATTATAAATGTAGCTTGTATATATTATATATATATATGGTGCGCGTATATATTGCTTTTATGTTCGTATATATATATATATATATATGATAGTTTTTTATATATATAGTTTAGTACCGTTTAAAATTTTATTATTATTATTATTATTGTTATTATTATTCTTTCCTAAAAAAACCCGTAAATCTTTCTTGTTTTTTAAGCTATTCAGGTTTTGCTTTATTCCTTTTTAGTCATTAAATGCCTATTTTTGTACATAATTAAATTTGGTATTTTGACCTATCCTAAATCATTGTTTTCCTTTTAATTACCGTATATTTATTTTCTATATTATATATATATATTAATGTTTTGTAAATAATATATGATATTATATAGTATCATTAATATATACATAGTATTATATATATTTTTTGTATATATGAATTATATTAGTTTTTTTATATTTCACATTTCTACTTTTTATGTTTTGTACATATTCGAATATAAATTGCCAATGCGGCACTCCCTTAAGACGTAGATGGTAGTTTTCGTTTATCCCTCGAATACCGGAGCTTTTAAAATAAACCCACATATATAATTGAATTTTAATTTAAATGACACTTAAACTCGTAACTTTTGATATTAATGAAAATGCTAATCGACTTGGTACCAATTTTTGGGCGTATCAGGAGTGCTAAACCTTCCCCGTACATAACCGACTTCCGAACCCAAACTTCTCGAATCTCTGGTTATTTAATGGTGTCCGACCTATCAAAGTGGCCAGTGGCGACTCCAGTTTTTTAAAAAAATTCCATTTTCCCTCTATTCCCAAAATCTAAATTTCCTTTTCTTAATTCTACCACATTTTGTCAAATTTCCCTTTTTCTAAAAATTTTTTCGGGGTAATCAAAGAAAACCTTGATGACAGATGGCGGCTCTGTTGGGGATTTTTTTAAGAAAAGTCAAGCCGTGAGTCAATTACTATTTTTATTGATATCGAGTTTAGGTGTCGTAAATTAATATTCACTTATATATTTGGTTATTATTTTAACGTATTTTTGTCATAGCATACCCGATCTTTTAAGTGGGGGGAAGCGCTATTGCTGTCGTGGGGATATTGTTCCTTCGTATAGGCCTAGCAAGTACCTCCGGGGCTCGAATACTTCATGTTTTCGTGAGAATATCGTTTTTCTGTATGGACATAGAGGAATGGGTCCCCCTAAATTGAACCTGGTTAAAAAGAGCCTATAATAGGTGATGACCGAGGGGCCTTGCTACCTTTAGTAAGGGACAACAAGGATAATTCGGGTACCTTTTTAACACCAAACCTGCATATAGTGGCCCATAGAAGACTTCCTTATAGAGCCATACGAAACTTTGCCCATTAGCGGTCACCTGGTTTAGGTTTTGATGCCTTTGATTTCATTGTACAGTTTTTAATTGCTCTATTTTGTGCCTTATTTATCATTTTGTTTATTTAATAATTTTATTCTGTACTAACCCGTTTTGTCCTCATGTTTATATCGCATCCATTTTATTTGCACTATAGTTGCATGACATCATCACAATTTCATCATCATAGAGCATTGACTCATGAATGGCGAACAATGTAGAAAGCGTTCGTACATCGAGAAAAATCTAGTAATCTAGATGTCGATTAAATGCAATATTCAAAGGTTGCAATTCGCGTATAGTTCTGGGTGCTATTCCATGAACGCCATGTCCAAATCAATGTTTTTGCATTTAGAACGTATTCCTTGCATCTACATGCATTTCAAAATTTTGAGACTGGTCATTGGGATGCCCTGCGACAGCCATACCAAAAAAGACGAAAGATCAGTCAATTCAACATCACTACGGAACAAGACGCAAGAAAAAGATGGTGAACGAAGATAGACTAGATTTTGAGAAAAATCAGAGGGACTTACAAGCGGATCTAACCCCAAAAGTTGGAGGACCAGTTAGCCAAGGCCCAGCAAGAGATAAGAGAACATTTAGCGAGATCTCAGCAAGACATACTTGGGAAGTTAGCACAAATGCTAGGATGCAAGTTTCCCCAACAAGGAGAGGCCTCTGCATCAGTCCTAGGGCAGGTCTCGGTGAAGGAAACGAAGATCTCTTATATCCTCTAGGGTTTACCCCTACGCATGCTAAAATTCAAACCAACCCTCGAGTGGTGATTTCTATGGAAAAACCTCAACCATCTTAGGGCGGTGTCTCTATTCTAGCATATTTGCCTGTCGCATCAAAAGCTAATTCGGAGGGCAATCAAGGTGAGAATTTTGTCTCCGAGATGGACCAGTGGATAAAACCTGAAAAATCAAGGGCTGAGACATCTAAAGAAATTGAGGAGCGTTGCAAACGACTTGAAAAGAAGATGGAAGCTATGGAAGTAGTGGATACCTTCAGTGGATTCGACACTAGTGAACTCGGTCTTGTCCCAGATTTGGTGTTACCCTCAAAATTTAAAATCCAGAGTTTGAGAGATATGATGGAACTAGCTACCCTCGTGCTCACCTTACCATGTTTTGTCGGAGAATGACAGGATATGGTAGAGATGACAGGTTGTTGATACACTATTTTCAGGATAATTTATCAGGATCTGCCACACGATGGTACAATCAATTGAGCTGTCATTAGATAAAATCATGGAAATACTTGGCTAAAGCTTTTCTGGAGCAGTACCGGCACGTCAGTGATATGGTGCCAGATCGTTAGACTCTGCAACGTATGAAGCAGAAGTCTAATGAAAGCTTCAGGCAGTACGCGCAATGTTGGAGAGATATAGCTACACAAGTTCAACCCCCTCTGGGTGAAAAATATACAATGGTTATATTCATCCAAACAGTGGAAGTCCAATCTTAGACCGCCTTATAGGCAATGCCACTACCAACTTTGTTGATTTAATGCTATCTAGCGAGCTCATTAAAATGCTGTTAAAAGTGGTAAGATTGATACTGGTGGAAGTTCATCCTATAAGAGGCTGTCATACGGGAGGAAGGACAATGAAGTAAACTCTTCAGGAGTTTTTATTGTTGGCTACCCAAAGCTAGTGACGGTAATACAACCCAGAGCTACAAGTGCTCACAATTCCTCAAGCCAAGATTCTGGCCAGAGGAAGAATACTGAGAAGATGAAGTTTACTCCATTACCAGTTTCTTATGGAGAACCATAAAAATAGTTGTATGATATCCATACGGTGGCATCTTTCTACCAAGCTCTGGTACAACCTCCCTTCCCAAAATGGTATGATGCCAATGCAAAATGTGATTATCACGTAGGACAAGTGGGCCACACGATTGAAAACTACATTGGTTTCAAGAGGTTGGTGGAAAAATTTATTAGGCTTGGGGTAGTAAGCTTTGATGACTCAGCAGGAACAGCTACGAACAAAGACCCTTTACCGAAGCATGAAGATGCCAATTAAGAGTGTGTCAGTGATGGTTTTTGAACTGGACCATGTCCATCAAGCTTAATAGTTGAACTTTTAACCATGATAGGTCCCCTTGTAGTTTTTATCTCTTTCAATGTGATGTCCTTTTTTGTATCTCTTTTGCCTAAACCCAACGACATTGAGAATCTTTTGTAAGGGCTTAAAACTAAAAGTTGAAATGCAAATATATTTTGTTCATATCTAAGTCTTGAATATCCAAAATGTATAAATAACATCTCTCTAAAGTTTAAAATTTTGAGCCACCTAAATTTAAAGGATAAAATTGGGGCATCTTCAAATCACTCCTACATAATTACATCTTTGTCTCCTAATAATGAACTGCCATGAACTTGCGGACTTGAACCAGAGATGACTTAATATGCTTCAAAGTTTCAAATTTGCTACAAGAGTAGTCTCGAACAATGGAACATAATGAAAACTTTTGGGGCATGTAACCAGATAAAGAGTTGATCCAAAGAAGGGTAATCAAACCTGAGGAGGTTGGGGGCACTGTAACACCTAAAAGACCAAGAACTTGATCTGACCAGCAGAAATCAGGGGCATCATTTCAAGCGAAAGAAAAAAAACATGTCACATTCATGCATTTAGCTACCTCCATCTTGCATTCAATCTTTTTTCATACATCATACATTTAGATTAAGTGCATACGTTAATATCATCATACATTTAGGACAGACATATGCATTTAGGCATAAAATTAGATGAATTCATTCATTTTTGGTTTGTACATACAAACAGGTCCGGAGAAGAGACCGAACATCCTTAACATGGGGGCAACAACACGATGGCTAACCTTAGCCTTAGAGGAGGCCAAATAATTTTTTTTGAAATATCTAAATAAAGTTACAATTTTGTGAACAGTTGCTAACAAATGTTCTTTTTCCTTTTCAGGATCTTATTCCTCCAACGATGGTGTGGTGGACGCCAATAATTTCCAGATTCTCACTCCTGCCAACAGGAACAACTTGTTCCAGATATTACCCTCTATTGATGGAAAAGCGGAGTAAATTTTTCCAGACGTCATCTCGCTTTTAGTAGCACAAAAATCCAACATCTTGCAAATCATGCCTCTATCAGTGGTGGTAGGCCAACTTAGTGTAGATCTTGCCTCCATCGGTGGTCTTGCAGATCAAATTTTCCATCCTGATCCTATTTACTCGTCGGTGGTGTAGTGGATCCAATATTTTGCTGATCTAGTCTCTCCGTCAATGGTGTAGCAGATCAAATCCTATCCAGATCTTGCTTCCGTCGGTGGTGTTGCAGATTAAATTGTCCATCCATATCTCATCTCTTCGTCAGTGGTGTAGTGGATCTCATATATTGCTGATCTAGTCTCTCCGTCAGTGGTGTAGCAGATCAAAACCCATCCAGGTCTTGCCTCTTCGACGGTGTTGCAGCTAGACCAAACTTTTCCTCTGAATTTACCTTTCCATTACAGTTGTAGCAAAAAAATAGAAAAAAATCAATAAAAAAACAAAAAAGAAGAAATTCAAAAAATCAAAAAAGAAAAAAAGAAAAGAAAAAATTAAAAAAGGAAAAATCAAGAAATAAAAAAACAAATCAAAAATCAAAAAAAGAAAGAAAAAAGAAAAAAAATTCAAGTTTTATCTGATCATGTCCTTCCGTTGATGGTGTGGCTGTGCTCAAGTTGCTGTCATCCAATCCTGCTTCTCCGTTGATGGTGTAGTACGATTCAAAATACTGAAACTCGATTATGTCCTTTTATTTATGGTAAGGTTGAGTCCAAAATGCTGAAATTCGATCTTACCCCTCCGTTGATGGTGTGGATAGATCATACTTTATAAATTTTTGGTTCTGCCTCTTCGTCGGTGATGTAGCTGAACCAAATTTGCCAAATTTCGATCATGCCTCTTCTTCAGAGTCGTAGCTTGATCGCAAAGAAACCAACCCTCTTATCCTGCCTCATCGTCAGAGTTGTAGCTGGATCAAATCCTCCGACCTTGCCTCATCGTCGGTGTTGCAGCTTGGTCAAATTTAATTTTCGGTTCTGCCTCTTCATTAGTGTTGTAGCTGAACCAAATTTACCAACTTCCGGTCTTGCCTCTTCGTTGGTGTTGTAGCTAGACCAAAATTACTAACTCTCGATCCCGCCTCTTCGTCGATGTCGTAGCTGGATCAACATTACTAACTTCAAACCTTGCCTCTTCGTCGGTGTTGTAGCTTGGTCAAAATTTGCTAACTTGCAACTATTTATCTTTAGTAATAGTTATAAAAATTCAAAAAGAAAAAAGAAAAAGAAAAAAAAGAAAAAGAAAAAATAGAAAAAATAGAAAAAAATAGAAAAAAGCAAAATGAGCTTTCAATCATTCGATTCTGCCTCTTCGTCGGAGTTATAGCTGGATCAGACATCAGAACTTTTGTCCATCGATCTTGCCTCTTCGTCAGTGTTGCAGTTGGATCAAATTCTGCAGGCCCTGCCTCTTCGTCGGTGCCGCAGCTGGGTCGAATTTTCTTTAGGAATTGTATCATCATCAATAATGTAGTGAGTCGAACTCATTTTGCTTCCCCAAACCCATCTTGAAGATTTTGCTTCCTCCAAGAGTAACAAAGTAGATCCGTTAATTCTAGAAAGAAGACATGCCCCGAAGAGAAAGAAGATCTACGAAGAAAGAAGACACGCGTCAAAAGGAGAGAAGTTCAGATAGACCAGACAAAAATGGTTATTCTTTTGTCTTTGCTCTATTCCTGTTACACAGTAATGAGCAAAGAGGGGTAGCTGTAATACACAATTTTTGTCCGGGCCCCAAATTATATTCGAATAATTTATCTTATTTAAACCAAATTCAAAAAAATTAAATAGCAAGGGGCATGCCGACCCATGACCTACCAAAGCAACCCCCATGCCACCCCATGCCCTGCTATCTCCCCCCACACTATACGTAAACTCACCCCATCACCTTATCTCCCTCATCATCCCCTTTAAGAAACCACAACACAAATTGAAACAAGGGAGGGGAGAGCCGGGCCATTCACTCTCATTTTATGGTTAGGGGACACCATTTTTAGAACAAAAAAAATCTCTTACCATTTTCCAATCACCATTAACCATTTATCACTTTCCTGGCACCAAAATCACTGAGCCCGATCGAGCGTCTCAACCCCAACAACAATTCCTGGAACTTGGGGGATCGAACATAAATATTTAGGTTTGGGTATATTTTTTATGTATGTTTGTTGTGTAATCTATTTTTATGATCTAATAGAAATGGTGATTTTATTAGTAATCTTTTATTTATTTTTCGTTCTTACGTTATTTATATATTTTTATGTTCGTATGTTTCTATATGTTGTTCGCATGTATTTAGATTAATTATTGGTGGTTGTGTAATATTTGTTTTTTATCTTCTCATATATAAATATGTGTGCTTATTTTTTTTATCATGATATGTGTTGGTTTATGATTTATTTGTTTTTACATGTATGATATATATGCATATCTTTATATTCGATATGATTAGTATATGGATTCGTTGTAATATTACTTTTATTTGTTCTTGTATGATTGTTTCTATGTATATACATATATATTAATATTCCTTGGTATTTAGCATGTTGTATGTATCATTATATACTCTATATGTAGTTTACGTATATAGGGTATTATATTATAGATGTAGCTTGTATATATTATATATATATATATGGTGTGCGTATATATTGCTTTTATGTTCTTTTATATATATATATATATATGATCGTTTTTTATATATAGTTTAGTACCGTTTAAAATTTATTATTATTATTATTATTGTTATTGTTATTATTTTCTAAAACAAATCCGCAAATCTTTCTTGTTTTTTAAGCAATTCAAGGTTTTGCTTTATTCCTTTTTAGTCATTAAATGCCTATTTTTGTACATAATTAAATGTGATATTTTGACCTATCCTAAATCATTGTTTTCCTTTTAATTACCGTGTATTTATTTTCTATATTATATATATATTAATGTTTTGTAAATAATATATGGTATTATATAGTATCATTAATATATATATATAGTATTATATAGTTTTTGTATATATGAATTATATTAGTTTTTTTATATTTCACATTTCTACTTTTTATGTTTTTGTACATATTCGAATATAAATTGCCAATGCGACACTCTCTTTTTCGACGGTAAACTTGGCTACCAGTCTAAGACGTAGATGATAGTTTTCATTTATCCCTCGAACACCGGAGCTTTCAAAACAAACCCGCATATATAATTGAATTTTAATTTAAATGGCACTTAAACTCATAACTTTTGATATTAATGAAAATGCTAATTGACTTGGTACCAATTTTTGGGCATATCGGGGGTGCTAACCCTTTCCCGTACGTAACCGACTTTCGAATCCAAACTTCTCGAATCTCTGGTTATTTAATGGTGTCCGGTCTACCAAAGTGGCCGGTGGTGACTCCAGTTTAAAAAAAAATCCATTTTTTCCTCTATTCCCAAAATCTAAATTTCTTTTTCTTAATTCTACCACATTTTGTCAAATTTCCCTTTTTCTAAAAAAATTTTCGGGGTAATCAAAGAAAACCTTGATGACAGACCCAGATTCAAGAGGTCGCCCGAAAGGTGTAGTTCCTAGCGGAAGATGTTGTCGAGCTCCAAGAATGCGTGGATGATGAATCCAAGGAAGTAGAAAGGATTGTTTGGATCTTGAGGGAGATTGTTGATTTAGGCGCTAGCCTAGAACCATATGCGTAGCAAATTTTCTTTGAATTATTGTAATGGAACAATGTTTTCATCGATGCTAGTTGTTTAATGATGATATTTGCCGGAATCGGTGTTTTTCTTTGCATTCGTGCATGACACATTTATTTGCATAATTTATTAAGTTACCTAAATTAATTAAAAGACTTCTTATTTCAGAGCATTTGGATTCCGGTAATTGCAAACATTCCACATCTATACCGCACATGTCTTTAAGCCAGGAAAATGGAAGAGAGCTTTGCTAAGCTAGAAGCCGATCTTAGAGGCCAATTGGAGCGAACACAACAAGAACTAAGAGAAACCATCATCAAATCTCAACAAGAAAGTATAGATGAAACCATTTTCCTGGCTTAAAGACATGTGCGGTATAGATGTGGAATGTTTGCAATTACGAGGTAAACCATAAAGAAAGTAACCAAAACGCGACCATTTTTTCCTTTTATCCTGTCTAAATTCAAAATCATTAACCTCTATGTTCATACTGTCATCAGGTGAAAACTCAACTCAATCAGGCATCGATTTGACATCCACTTGGCCCAATTACAATCTAGGGACCAAATTACAATTTGATCAAACTATAGGGACTTAGCACATTTTTAAGTTACCAACCTTTAATTAAGCAGGTTTCATATTCTCATGTCAAAAACGGCTCAATTCGATTATCCAAACCCAATCAATTGCATCCATAACATTCAGGGACCAAAACGCAAGAAAACAAAACTTCACTTGCATAACATTAACTAAAATAACAAACAACCATACCGATATGCGTGCCACTGTATCGATACAGTTCCTTACACAAGCCAGCTCTATTTCGATACACTGCAACCTACTTCGATACGCCTAGCTGGCAGTATGTATTTACTTGACACCCGTATCGAAACAGTATGCTAGGGTTTTTGGTACTCGGGTTTTGTCCCAAAAAGTAGATTCCAGTAAAGAAAATCCGTATCGGTACACCCAAGCCCGTATCGAAATGCCATGCTTGATTTTGCCTAGCCGTACCAATACACCCAAGCTCGTATCGAAACACCATGCTTGATTTTGCCTAGCGTACCGATACGGTCCCCCGCGTATCGGTACGCCTGGGTCTGTAATGTCACATTTAGCTGGTTTAACAAGCTCTTAGCCTATCCAAAACACCCTAACATGCTTCTAACATACATCCAACATATTTAGGATACAATTCATAGCATAGCATCACAGATTCAACATCAATTCGTGGCATTTTGCATCAAACGTAAATCTATAGGCATGCAACCTAGAAAACCATTCAAGCAAAACATGAAACTTTAAACCATCACCAAAAACAAACCATAAAGGCCATTTACAACTTTAAGGTAGTCAAACAAACTTGCTCAAATAGGGAGTTTATCCAAAACATCTCCCAAAACCAAAACGAGTACCCCATTGCCTTTATTACTTATAGTCTAATCTAAACATACTTTGGTAAACAAGTCTTTCTAGGATCCCTTGCTCCTTGCTTCCTCCAAAGCTCTCAATTCTTTACATTGATGGACAAATAGAGCATAAGCACACAAGGCTTAGTGAGGAGCGCTCACAAACAAAACACCATCAATGCATTTAAAACCATTTCTCAACATTACATTGAAACTTATTTCAAACAACCTCTAAAATTTATCATGCTTTAAAACCATGCACTTAACATCTTTAAAACCAGCATATTGGCCATATGCAACATGTATCATTAACCAACAACAAGTCCCATTGCTCAACCTCAATTTAAGCCTTCTCATGCATAACAACCAAATGAAAAGCTTAGAGAGTAAACATGTATAAATCACATTATACAACGTAAAATTTCCACTGAGACATCAACAATTATATTGGCTTACAAGTAATCCTTAAACAAGTCCATAAGCAAAAGAGTTCATCGGATACACAGATTCAACAAGTGTTCAACCAACACTTCAAGCCATCTCAACCGGAATAGCGATACAATAACAATCGCGGTACATTACCAACTGGGTACACCTTTCAACTCACGGGGACACCAACCCCAATCATCGGTTAGATGCTTAATCCACTAACGGGAGTCTACAATGCTATTTAACCCTTCTACCGTTAGGGTACTCAGATGGAGTTTTCAGTACACGGATCTAAACCCCTCAACATCCAATGCGACTTATTATAGTGCACTCAAACCTATGACCGACCAACTATATCCGATAAAAATTTTAAAACCACATCACTTGCCAATATAATTAACCATTTAATATTTACCTCACTGTTTTTAACAAGCATTAACCAAACCATTTTTCCAAAGCAACAACCATGCTTTAAATCATAAGTATAAACCATATACTTACAAGGATCACTTACCATGTGCATCATTCAACATTTCATGCTTAAAAACAGTATATCAAATACTTTAAATCATGCTTAAACAGTAGGTAACATGTAAATTAAAACAAGTGCATAAAACCATCTAACACTAGCATGATCGAGAGAGAAAATCTACTTCTACTTACTTCTGAGTTTAAACCAGCGTATAAAGTTAAGTTTAAACTCCCACAAACCACCTTTAAAATATTCCAAAGCTGCAATCCATGTTCTCACTCACCGATACGCGAAGCTTTGATTTGCTGACGTGAAATCAAGCGTCCGAAGCCTCTAATGCTACACCATTCACTTCCAAAACAACCTCCCATGTTTAAACCACATAACAACAGAGGATTAATGCATCTCCTTACATTTACAACACTGCAACAACAGATCCTTACCCAACCACAATAACCAAAAACTTCAAGTAATCCTTTCCAAACACAACCCAACCACAACCTAACAATCTAACACCACTTTTATCAACAATTAACATCTAGAAATAGAATCAAATTTCTCCTAAAGTGGTTTATTACCCCTTTACTATCAGGTTGAAATTCTTTTGTACAAACATAGCCGTGTATGAGGCTTGTTTCATAGGACTCTGGGCGGCCATAGAAAGAAAGATCAAGGTGCTTCAGGTCTTTAGGGATTCGTCTTTGGTGATCTACCAGCTTCGAAAAGAATGGGAGACGAAAGATCATAAGCTAGTTAAATACTACAATTTGATTCAGGAGTTGGTTAAGAATTTTGAAGAAATCAGCTTTCCTTATTTACCAAGAGAAGATAATCAGATGGCTGACGCCCTAGCGACTCTAGCTGCCATGTTTAAGGCAAGCCCGACGACCGAAATAAAGCTGGTTGAGATGTAGATTTTCGAGGTAGATGGCAACCCGTGGTACTATGATATCCTTCAGTATATCAAGTTCCAGGTTTACCCGAAGGAGGCCAACAATAACGATAAAAGGACCATTAGAAGGTTAGTGTCAGGATATGTCCTTGATGTAGATGTTTTGTACAAGAAATGTAAGAATCATATATTGTTGAGATACGTTAAAGCTCGAGAGGTTGAAACCATCTTAGCCGAGGTTCACGACGGTTTATGCGAGACCCACGCTAACGGATTCTCAATGGCTAGAAAGATCATGAGATACGTGTATTTTTGTTCTACCATAGATGGAGATTGTATCAATTACGTGAAGAAATGTCACAAATTCCATATCTATGCCGACAAGATACACTCTCCGCCAGTACCGCTTCACACTATGAACTCACTATGGCCTTTTGCTACTTGGGGTATGGACGTTATCAGTCAAATATACCCGAAAGCTTCTGATGGGCATCGCTTCATCTTGGTAGCCATTCATTACTTTACCAAATGAGTGGAAGCAACCTCTTATGCTAATATTACAAGAGAAACCGTGTGTAAGTTCTTGAAGAAGGAAATTATTTATCATTATGGCATGCCAGAAAGAATTGTCACCGATAATGCTTCCAATTTAACAGCAAGATGATGACCGAGGTATGTGAACAATTTAAGATTTTGCACCATAATTCTACTACTTATCGTCCCAAGATGAATAGGACAGTTGAAGCAGCAAATAAGGATATCAAGAAGATTATAGCCAAGACTACCGACACTTTCAGGGATTGGCATGAGAAGCTTCCATTTGCACTATTTGCTTACCGAACATTCGTACGGACCTCAACAGGGGCAACGCCGTATTCTTTGGTCTATGGCACGGAGGCGGTATTACCTATTGAAGTGGAGATTCTGTCACTTAGAATTCTGAATGAGACGAAGTTAGATGATGCCGAATGGATGCAAGCAAGGATTGATCAGTTGAACCTCATTGAGGAGAAAAGATTAAAGGCCATTTGTCATGGCCAAATGTATCAGAAGAGGATGATGCGTGCTTACAACAAGAAGGTTCACCCGAGGGAGTTCCAAGAGGGGGATCTGGTGCTCAAAAAGATCTTGTCAATTCAAAATGACTTCCGAGGAAAATGGATGCCTAACTGGGAAGAGCCTTATGTCGTTAAGAAGGCTTTCTCTGGAGGAGAATTAATTTTGGCAAAGATGGATGGGAAAGAGTTGGGCAATCCCATAAATTCAGACTTCGTCAAGAAGTTTTATGCCTAAAAAATGGTTCAAGATGGAAACTAAAAAATGAGAGTCTTGAAACCGAAGGAGGATCTAAATTAAAAATCCAAAAAGGACGGTTTAGATGACTTTTAGAAGTTAGGCATTCGATTGATAGGCTCTGTTATAGTTCAAGAGCCCTACTTTGATGGAATCCCGTTTGGTTATTGGAAATTTCAGTCTAGGACAGGCAGTGAGAGATCTACCATGGTCGATGGGCTCTCGCATCATTCATAAAGTCGATGATCGGGGATGTTGTACCCTATACTACTTATATCTTTTTAATTTTTCTCATGTTTGCCATGACTCTCAAATTGTTACAACATCTTTTATATTAATAAAAATTTTATTTTCTCCCTTCCATTGTTTATTTCATGAGCATCCTGCAAATAGATTGACATAGATCATTGAAAAACAAAGGATTTCCTGGCATTACTATGATTTAACCCTTTAAGTGCAGGCTACTCCAAGACAAAAAACAATTTTGCCAAAAGGAGTCTGCTAAAGTCAAGGCTAAAGGACATGGTATGCAAAGTTGATAAGATTTGCTAAGAAGATGATGAATGCCCTCCATATTGAAGTCCAGGATAAAAGAACCAGTGGCGAAAACCCGAAAAGGCACCCTAAGAAAAAGAAAAAGAAAAAGAAAGAAAAAAAGAAAAAGAAAATAAAAAAGAAAAAAAGAAATTTTAATCAACGTGAAAACCAGAAAGGGAAAAAGAAAAATCTCTAAGGTGAAAACTTGAAAGAGCACTTTAGAGCAAAGTTTTGGAGAATATGAGGGTCAAACGAGGGCCGAGTTCGGACACAAGGAGAAGTAACAAATGTGTAAAAACGAAGAAGAAAGCGAAAAAGATGAAACGAGAAGCCAAGAAAGAAGGCGTCCGAACGTTGACTACATTTTATTTGTCATGCATCATGAATAGTTAGGCACCCTAAGGTAGGAGCATGCTAACTAGCATCATCAAATCATAGTGGCTTTTTTCAGGTATTCAAAAAACAGAAAGTGGATTCTATGTTCCAAGGAAAAAAGAAGTAGATATAAACAAAGAATCGAGAAACTTTTAACTGTTTAGAAGCAATGAGAATTTCCATGCCAAGGCGACAAAGATCAAAGGCATTTCAAAAGACTCAAAGCGAGATATTATTTGGTGTCAAGACGACCAGGAATCGGGACATCATTAGGCAGAATCCTCAAGGCGAGGAATCACCCCATGCCAAGGCGACAAAGATCGAAGGCATTCCAGAAGACTCAAAGCGAGATACCATTTGGTGTTAAGACGACCAGCAATCGAGACATCATCAGGCGAGATCCTCAAGGCGAGGTATTACCCCGTGCCAAGACGATAAAGATCGAGGGCGTTTCAGAAGACTCAAAGCAAGGTATCACTGTGTGCCAAGACGATTAAGGATCGAGGCATCACTTCAGGGGCTTCATTTCTTCAGGCCTTACATGGGAAGAATTCAGAGTTCTAGAATTTCTAGAAGAGGAAGGGTGAACGATTCCATATAGAAAAGATTTGCAGCTCGAAATCTTCATACAGGAAAGTCGAGTAAAATTAGTGCTTATGTTCTTTGCTTTATTCTTGTTTTACAAGGATAAGCAAAGAGGGACAGCTATAATCACTAGTTTTATCCGAGGATTAACCCAATTTATTTTTAATATTTGGGCTTTAGTTGATATTATAAGTATATCTAAAAAAACAAAAATATTATTAATATTTGTTTTAATTCATATTGTATCATATTATTATATTATATTACATTATAATATTATATTAGTATACTACTACTATTAAACAACAAAAAAAGCAAATTAAATATTCAACTAAATAAAAGCACAATGTTTGTTTTAACTTACAATCCAGTCACAATTAAAAACCTAAAATAATAATACATTACATAGTGACTCGTTTGGGCCCAAATAGCAAAACCCTAATATGATAACAGAAACCCTAATTCTCTTATGTTGTGAGCAGCCAAATCTGGACTGTCAGATCTGGATGATTGATTGAACGATCCAGATCATATTTTGAAGGAAAACCCTAATTAGGGATTTGTCTGCCCAGCATCGCATCAACATAGCTGTTAGATTTGGGATCTGAATGGATGGCCTAGATCACCCCATAAGCCTCTGAAACACTCATGCGCAGCTCTTTGTTGCCCCTCACGCGCGCATGTGCCTCACGCCATGACGCTCTAGATCACCACGCGCGCCTCTTGACTTTTTGTCTGCCACAGCCATGTCCCCTCTCTGGTCCCTATCTCCCTCGTTCATCCACGACATACATGCAACAGAAATGAGTAAACATTACCAAAAGGCAAAAAAAGGCAGATCGAACAAAAATAACAAAGATCACAAAGGATTTTGGCGTATTTTAGAGAAGAACTATAACATTTAAATCTTTTTTTCTTACCATGTAACCCACTTCGGTTATATAAACCAAACGAGAAACACATTGTAAGAGAGTTTTTGAAATCAATACAAAAAAGTGGAGCCTTTTAGAGGTATTTTTTCTTTCGATAATCGCATGCATAAAAAACATAGCACATCAAAACCCTAGATCTAAGAGAGTTTTGTTTTTACCCTTGGTTTTGAAGCCGTCGGTTCGTTATCCAAGAGTGTCTATTTGACTCCACCCACCGGTGACAAACCCTAGGCCTTCGATCGGTAGTGGTGAACCGGTGGGGAGTCCAACACTCTTCGTTTTCGAAGGTATAACCTAGATCTAAAATGGGGGGAATGTTTCTATTTTTGGTAGATCTATGGCAATGCTTTGTTTTTTTGGTAAATTAAAGGTTGGTTTTGGTTTCAAAGTGAAAAAGAGAGGATTTTTGAGGTGGATTTTGGGTTTCCCAGCGCCTGCGTATGGAGGCCGGAGGAATTTATAGATGTCAGTTTCTGGATTATGCGACGGTTTCTGGGTTCCGGGATGAACACCACGGCAGCGTTCATCCCAGGGTGAGAGTATTTGGTTTTTCCGAAAGTGGTAATACGTTTTAAAAGGGTTAAGGCAGAAGTTTTTGCCCGAAAGGTTTCATAAATACACTCTGTCCATTTTAAAATTGGTTTTTTTGCATCATAAACCATTCTGCACTCCCTTATTTGCACGCGGAAGGGTTTCTGCAAATTTAAATTGCCCTCGGGGTCATCCAGACTTTTAAGAACCTTTCAATTTCGTCCTTATTTCGAGTGTAATCCATTATTTAAATGTTTTATTCTACGTTTAGTCCTTCCGTGTTCCTAAATTGCTCGCCCTAAGCCATTTCGCTTTTTAAAAGTACTCTCGGGGTCCCTCTAGCCTTCGCCTGTTTCTAATTTGGTCTTGGTTTTTATTTTAATCTGGTTTAAAAGGGGTTAATACCCTATTAGGTCCCTGTTCTTTTTAATTTCTCTCGATTTGGTCCTTTCCAATGTTTTAAATTACTTCTTTGGTCCTTCTGTTTTTATTTTAGCCCCAATTTAACCTTGCATTGCATATTTATTTAATATATTTTATTTTATTTCATATTTATTTATTCATTTATTTTATTTATGTGCCCTAGTTGCATTTATTTGATTTATATATGTTCTTTTATATGCTTTTTAGGGTAGAGATTTTAGGATAGTTTAAATTTTAGGATATAATTTAATTAATTAAAATTATGTGCTTGTTTTATTGGGGCATAATTTAAATTAATTAAATTAAAGTTAGGGTTAGTTTTTTAGAGCCGTAGTTAGATTTAAGGTTCGAATTAATTTAAATTCATCATTGGCTTATTGGGATAAATGTTAAATTCATTAAATTAATTGAAAACCTCTTAAATATTTTTAGGGATAAAATCAATATTTGACATAAATCACTTAATTTAAATCATAATTAATTAATTTGATTAATTTTAAATAGATTCCTTGGTTATTGGGATCTTAGTTTAAAATTAATCAAACTAATCATTGTGATCCAAGATAATCAATAAAATATCAGGATTTTCTAGTTCTAAGATTAAATTAATTTAGGGTTAATATTAGACTAATCTAGTTAATAATTAGATCACTAATTGAATTTTTTCATAATTTGGGCCTCTCTTAGGTTAGGACTTTAGTGGGACTAGGGCTTTATTTCCAAGTTCTTTCTTGTCATGCATTTTAACTGTCATTCATGTGACTTTATTATTTTTAATTGGATATGTTTTTAATTAATTAACTTAAATCATAAAAAGGAGGTATTTATTAATTCCGATATTTGTTTCGCAACAGTCCTGACTTAATGGATGTTGACCAAATATTCGAATTAATTCTTACCGTCTGAAGGTAAAACTAATTTGAAACAAAGTTTTGACAAGTCATACCATCATGTTTAACTGCTTGCATCATGCATAAAGGTGATGAACGAAGTTCGAACCATAAATTAACACGGCAGTCGGGCTTATTCGATGTCGATTTAATCTATGGTCCGAGGTATCGTCACCCTTATTAATTAAATGTTCAATTAATTCAAATTCACCAATTTGATAAAAGCCCGTCTGATTAAAGTCCATATTCAATCACGAACAATTTAATTAAATTCATTTTAAATTTCTATAATTTCCATCAATTAAAAGCAACACATATTTTGGTACCGATTTTCAGGCGTGATGGGGGTGCTAATCCTTCCCCACGCGTAACCAAATCCCAAACCCGTTTTTTTGAACGAATATCTGGTTTCGTGGTGTCCGGCCTACCTCAGTGGCCGGTGGCGACTCTAAGTTTTTTTTTCAAAAATACGAATTTTTAAAGAATTTCCCATTTTTCAATGTTTTCCAAAAAGACAAAAGAAAACACAGACTACGTTCCTTTTCAGCGATTTTCAAAAAAAAGGTCGCTACAAGTAAGTTCATTGGTTGTTGCTCAGTCTTGGAGGCTGAGTTATGGGGTATTTATTCGGGACTATCTCTTGCATGAGAGATAGGTTTACGTTGCATGTTAGTTGAAACTGATAGTGTTGAGGCCATTAAGCTTATTGAACAAGATGATCACAGTGGTTGTGTACTTGCTATCACACGATATATTTAGGAGTTGTGTAGAAGGGATTAGAGAGTCTCTTGTTGTTCTATTCCTAGGAGTGGTAGTCAAGTTGCTGATGCTTTGGCGACAGGGGCGAGTACTATGGACCTCGAGTTGATTTCCTTTGATGTTCCCCCGGATTATGTTGTTGACCTCTTACATGAGAATATGTTGTCCTTGAATGTTCAATTTAGTGCTTTTCTGATGTAATATTGTTATCATGTGTACTCTTTTTCCTCTATTAGGTTTAGGGGTTTTTTTAATGAGGCATGTGATAACAATACCCTTCCTATAAAAAAATAGTTCAATGAATTGTAACACAAATATTTTCAATTTAACATTGAAAGCATAACTTGTTAAAAATAAGAGTAAACTACACGAAATACCACTAAACTTCAATCTTTGTATTAAACATACCACTGAACTAAAACTTAATACTATTATACCACTAAACTTTGTTTTTTGCTTCTATTACACCACTGAACTATCGTAAACTACACAAAATGCCACGAGACCGTTAAAATTGTAACGGACCTGTTAAATGCAAAATGATGTCATTTTGGTATAGCTGCTTTGATGTCTAAGATATGCCAAAACGACGTCGTTTTGTTAGAAAAAATTAAGTAAACATTGTATTTGAGGGGGCTCAAACAAAGAACCTCTAGGATGAAAGGTTTACACCAAACCACCAGGCCAACTTTAAGACTTCATATAATCCTAACGAAAATAGTATATAAATAATATTGCAGTTGAACTTAATTTAATTTATCTCATGATACAATTTTACAATATTTATAATATAATTTTATAAATATATTAACTTTATAAATAAATACTATTTATAATTTATATTACAAAACTAAAATATTATTTATAATATATACAACTAAACCTTAAACCCCAAACCCTAAATCATACATGTAACTAACTAAACTACAAACCCTAAATATATAAAATTAAATCTAAAATTCCAAACCCCAAACCATAAATATATAACTAAATCCTAAATCCCAAAACCCCAAATATTATTTATAATTTATATTACAAATCCTAATCTATTATAAATAATATTTTAATTTTAGGGTTTTAGAATTTAGGATTTAGTTATATATTTAGGGTTTGGGGTTTTAGATTTAATTATATATTTAGGGTTTGTAGTTTAGTTGGTTACACATATGGTTTAGGGTTTGGGATTTAGGATTTAGGATGTAGTTATATATATTTAGGGTTTGGGTTTAAGATTTAGTTGTATATATTATAAATAATATTTTAGTTTTTAATATAAATTATAAATAATATTTATTTATAAAGTTAATATATTTATAAAAATATATTATAAATATTATAAAATTATATCATGAGATAAATAAAATTAAGTTCAAGTGCAGTATTATTTATATACTATTTTCGTTAAGATTATATCAAGTCTTTACGTTAGTTTGATGGTTTATTGTAAACCTTTCATCTTTAAGGTTCTTGGTTTGAGTCACCCCAAATGTAGCGTTTTCTTAATTTTTTTCTAACAAAACGACGTCATTTTGCATTTAATGGTCCGTTACAATTTAACGGTCGAGTGGCATTTCGTGTAGTTTACGATAGTTCAGTGGTATAATAGTATAAATTTTTAGTTTAGTGGTATGTTCGATATAAAGGTTAAAGTTTAGTGGTATTTCGTTTAGTTTACCCTAAAAATAAAATATACCATAAGGACAATTTAGTAAAATATATATTTCAACCAAACATTATGTCTTATAACCATGTCAAACAAACCAAACAAAGGAATGTAACATTTCAATAATCTGTCCGGTAATATTATTTTCTGAAATTATTCTCAAGAGGTAACTAAACGCCCCTAATGGAATTCAACAAAATCGACCTCGTAACTCAGACCGTCGTACTAATCATCTGTTACGGCACCAAAGAAAGCTTAATATTTCATTGATTTCATCTTTCACTTCATTTGGGTTGTCTTTATACATGTCAGTCGACTGTTCCTTTATTAGGTAAATTATGGTTTTTTTACTTCAAATATTATTTTTTTTTTATCTTTGGTAGGTCTGAAAATCCTTTTTTTGTTTTAATTTTACTAAAGATACTATTTTATCATTGACGAAATAAAAGGAAAATGGAAATTTGAATCTTTCGGGGATTGTCGTTTTCTTGCCAAAGATGTGTTGAGAAGCTTCAAATTTGTTGCTTTCTTCAAATGTTAAGCAAATTGTTAACGGTGGAGGAAGACAGTGGAGGAAGAAGAAAGAGAAAAAAAATAAATGATTAAATCGGTGGAATATTGAAATATTGTTGGTTAATTTTTTTAGAATTAAGATCAAATTAAAATAAGTGTAAAATTTGAAAATTAAATTTATTATTATGTCAATTTTATGAATTATCGTATTATCAGACGTTAAATTTTTAATAATAATAGATTAACATGTTATTTTTTTAAGTCGATGGCCATCTTGTAACTTTTGACAGTCAGTGTATTATTTTTGTATTTTTACCCTAAAAAGTATGTTAATTTGTGTTTTGGTCTCTTCAATTCTTTTGAATTTCATTTTAATTAGGCTTTAAAAGAATGTTGATTATACCATGTATTGGAAGTGAACTTTTTTTCACAAGTGGATTTCTATTGTTGTTATGTCTTTTATTTAAGAGACCCTGAATCTTAAATTTTAATACTTAAATTTTAAACTCTAAATCCTAAATAGAACACATGACAACGTTAGAATTCAATATGCGTTATCCCTTGAAGTGTTTCAATTAGATTTTTTTTAAGTGCATTTGGATTGAGAAATTTATTTTAATATTTAGAAATAAAATGCTATACATTTCAAAATGCCTTTATTATAACTTCTTTCAAACCTAAATCGGTATCAGTATAGGCTAAGTTGTACTGATATTGGTGCCCTAATTCCCAAATTGAGATGAACAGGGTATCGATACTGATCTACCCGTATCGATAACTTGCTACGGTAAAATTCCAGTGTCAAATTTTTGTACCGATACGCCTAAGGTCGTATCAATACGACTTGTTGACCTCGTTAACTTGGTCCAATTATGCACACCGGTACTGATACGCCATCACTCGTATCGTACGCCCTATTCTGTAATAATATTTTTAGTCTGTTTTTTATGCAATTTAACCAGTCAAACAATGCCTAGTTCCTATGAAATTTTTTAGGCAAGCTTATTTAGTCATAATCTACTATCATGTCAAATTTCATAGCCATATGAATCCATTTAGTAGGTTTTTACCTTTTTAGGTCCAATATGCATATTTTGCCATTTTAACCAATCTCAAAACATCATTTCAACCCCTTTAAGCTTATACACACCATATGCAACATGTACGCAATAAAATGGCTAAAAGTGACCAGTTTATCTACTTTGCCACCATACTGGGAGTTTATAGGGTCGATAAACATTAATCTATAGTTGTTGTGACTTACCAAAAACCTTTAACTTCCCCAGCCTCGCAACGATAACTTCTTTAACCTGAAATGCATGAAATGAAATGCATTAGGCATACTTTGCCTAGTGATGTAGTCACAAATAATGTCAATAACAATGATATGCATTCCAATCCATGTTTTAACAATAGTAATGTTATGAATCATGTTCAATGACAAATATATCATATTTCAATAATGTTCCTTGGATCAAATCAAAGATAGCGGATACGCGAATTCCTACACCTTGCCAAATCAAGGAATGGTCTAGACTCTCCGCCTCGCCACAATAAAGGTCGTAGCCCAAGGACTGTAGTCCACCCGTACCAATGAGCTCATGAATTCTATGGCATGCCAATTGTATTCAATGTCCTTTTGAATACAAGGTTCGGTAACAATAACAATAGAAATATCGGGGATAATGACAATATCAATGTCAATGTTTCAATAGTGATGACAATATCAATACCGGTGTTCAATGGCAATGACAATATCATTATTGATAATTATAACAATACCTTTATCGATGTCCAATGTCTATGACAATGACACTATCAATATCCATTGATCAATATTTCTATATTTCCAATATTTTGATGATGGCAATGGCAATAACGACGATGTTATGTTCAATATTTTGATGCAATAACTTACCTATGCTTACTAATAAATCCTCCAATGAGGTTCGATGCGATAACCCTTTGACAAAATGTTAACTATGCAATAATCGATATTAATGAAATCGGGAAAGGCACTTAGCCTATTCCCGAGACTCCGACTACACTCACCTAGCCTTCTGAAACTCCTACGGCTCTCAGATTACAACTCTTTTGTTTCTATACTTCGGTGGAGATGGTAGCTATTCCTTCTCCAACTCTTGAGATAGATGGAACACAAGGAAATTGTTACAATCAATATAACGATATTAATTTCAATATCTAAGCTTGAAATAGCTATTAGCTATTAAATTTTCATGGATTGAAGCCTTGTAGAACATGAGTTTAGCGTAGGTGTTCAATAGTTTCAACTTAAAATTAGACATCCAATACCCATGGAATCGAACAATGATTAGGGGCTTTGCTTCTGTAATACCCATTTTTTGTTCGCAGCCCAAATTATATTCGAACCATTTATCCTATTTAAATCAAATTCTAAAAAAAAGAAAAGGGCATGCCGCCCATACCCTGCCAAGCAAACACCCTCCCATACTTGCACCATGCCACCCCATGCCCTATGCACCCACACTCCACGCCACCACCATCACCTTATTTCCCCCTCCCCCTTTGATTCACTTCAATATAATCACACAACAAATTGGAAACAATAGGAGGAAGAGCTCTCGGCAATTGAAGGAAAAAAGGCACTCTCACATTATTTTGAAGACACCAAGAATTGAGAAAGAAAGGGAGAGAGCTCACTATCATATTTAGGTTTGGGTATTTTAATTTTTTTATGTATGTTTTTGGTGTAATCCTTTTTATGATCTAATAGAAATGATAATTTTATTAGTAATCTTTTATTTTATTTTTTTGCTTTTATATATTTCATGTTCATGTGTCTCTATATGTTGTTAGAATGTATTTAGATTAATTATTGGTGGTTGTTTAATATTTTTTTTTCAATCTTCTCATCTATAAATATGTGTTTTTTTTATCATGATATGTATTTGTTTTATTACTTTATTTGTTTTTACATGTACAGTATGTATGTATATCTTTATATTTGATATGATTTGTTTATGGCTTTTATTTGTTCTTGTATGATTGTTTCTATGTACATACTATGTTTATATATTTGAAAAAAAAAAGCTATGTATATGTTTTTATGTACCTTATGTATGTACACATATTAGCTTATATAGTATTATTTGTATATACGTTTTTGTATATTTGTGTTATATACTATTTATTTTATACTTATTTTATCACATGATGTAATATATATTATGTTATGTATGTTGATTATATTATATATATTATACATATTATATATTATTTCATGTACATACTTCGCATATATATGAAACGTGTTATATTATTATGTATGTAACTTTTTTAAATATACAATATTATGTCTTACACCTTGTTTATAGTTTTTAAAAAAACAAAAAAAAAAGATGTATGATATATAAGTTGTGGTATTTTTTATCTACGTGTTTATATTTGCTTTTCTCTAGATGATATATGTTTGAATATTTATTCATACACTTATATCTATTTTGGTGCATTCGAATATATAATTTGCCAATTCGGTGTTCCCTTTTTCGACGGTAAACTTGGCTACCAGTCTAAGACGTAGATGATAGTTTTCGTTTATCCCTCGAACACCGGAGCTTTTAAAATAAACCCATATATAATTGAATTTTAATTTAAATGACACTTAAACTCATAAATTTTGATATTAAAAAAAATGTTAATCGACTTGGTACCAATTTTTGGGCGTATCGGGGTGCTAACCCTTCCCCGTACGTAATCGACTTCCAAACCCAAACTTTTTGAGTCTCTGGTTATTTTATGTTGTCCGGCCTACCAAAGTGGCTGGTGGTGACTCCATTTTTAAAATTTTCCATTTTTTCTCAATTCCCCAAAATCTAATTCTCCTTTTTTAAATCATACCCCATTTTGTCCATTTTTAATTTCCTAAATTTCTTTTTTTATTCTACCCCATTTTTCAAATTCCCTTTTTTCTAAAAATTTTTCAGGGCAATCAAAGAAAACCTTGATGTCAGATGGTGACTCCGCTGGGGAATTTTTAAAAAAAAGAGAAGTCGAGTCGTGAGTCGATTATCATTTTTATTAATATCGAGTTTAAGTGCCATATAAATTAATATTCGGTTATTATTTTAACGCATTTTTGTCATAAGCATACCCGATCGTTTAAGTGGGGGAAAACGTTATTGCTTTCATGGGGATATTGTTCCTCCATATAGGCCTAGCAATTACCTCTGGGGCTCTAGTACTCTATGTTTTCGTGGGAATATCGTTTCTCCGTATGGACATAGAGAATTAGGTCCCCCTGAATTGAACCCAGTTGAAAGGAGCCTATAATGGGTGATGATCGAGGGCTTTTCTACCCTTAGTAGGGGACAACAAGGACAATTCAGGTACTTTTTAACTCCAAACCTGCATATAGTGGCCCATAGAAGCCTACCTTGTAGAGCTATACGAAACTTTGCCTGTTAGAGGTTTCTCGGCTTAGGTTTTGATACCTTTAATTGCATTGTACAATTTTTAATTGCTTTATTTTTGTGTCTTATTTATTATTTTGTTTATTTAATTATTTTATTCGAACTAACCCGTTTTGTCCTCATGTTTATATTGCATCCATTTCATCCATGACATCATCATAATTTTATTTTCATTTCATCATCATAGAGAATTGACTCGTGAATGGCGAACAATGTGGAAAGCGTTTGCATGCCGAGAAAATCTAGTAACCTAGATGTCAATTAAACACAATATTCAATGGTTGCAATTCTCGTATATTTGCGGGTGTTATTCCACAAACGTCATGTCCAAATCAATGCTTTTGCATTTAGAACGTATGCATTGCATCTACATGCATGTCAAAATTTTGAAACTAGCTTTTAGGATGTCCCAAAGCATTAATGCAAGACAAAGCGAAAATTGATTGATTCAAATCCACTTACAAGAGTTTGGTATTGGGGCATGTCCAAAAACACCCTCCACGTCTTTTACAAACATCATGCCTCTAACAAGGCCCTAGTTTGAGGGCATTATTTGCCAAGGTACAACCTTTGTTTCGAGTCAAACTTTTGCATCCTTGAAATGTCTACACCGACCACCGTTTGCGAAACTTCATCTAATCCAAAAAATGGTAAGCTGCCATGAACCAAACACACAACTCATAAACCTAACTTAGGGAAAACAAAATGTTCTCTTGAGGTTTAAATTTTCTACAAGGGCAGTTTCAGACGATGGCATAGAACAAACAAAATTCTAGGGGCATACACCCATATGAGAGCTGGTTCAAAAAAGATGATCAAACCCAAATGAGGTTGGGGCAATGTCGCACCTAAAAGACCAAGAACTCAATCCGACCAGCAGAAGTCGGAGACATCCTTTCGAGGGCAAAAAAACATGTCACATTCATGCATTTAGCTACCTCCATCTTGCATTCAATCTTTTTGCATACATCATACATTTAGATTAAGTGCATACGTTAATGTCACCATACATTTAGGATAGACACATGCATTTAGGCATAAAATTAGATGCATTCATTCATTTTTTTGTTTGTACATATAAACAGGTTCGAAGAAGAGACCAAACATCCTCAACATGTGGGCAATGACACGATGGCCAACCTTAGCCTTAAAGGAAGCCAAACAAAAAAACAAAAATTGCTGAGTTATCTAAATAAAAGACATTGTCTCACTATTAGTGGTGCAACATTCCAGCATTTTGCAAATCATGCCCCGTTAGTGGTGGTAGGCCAACTTAATGTAGATCTTGCCTCCATCGGTGGTCTTGCTAATCAAATTTTCCATCCAGATCCTATCTATCCGTCGGTGGTGTAATGGATCCCATATTTTGCTGATCGAGTCCTCTCCGTCAGTGGTGTAGCAGATCAAATCCTATCAAGATCTTGCCTCCATCGATGGTGTTGCAGATTAAATTGTTCATCCAGATCTCATCTCTCCGTCGGTGGTGTAATGGATCCCATATGTTGCTGATCTAGTCTCTTCGTTAGTGGTGTAGCAGATCAAAACCCATCCAGGTCTTGCCTCTTCGATAGTGTCGCAGCTAGACCAAACTTTTTCCTTAGAATTTACCTTTTCATTGGAGTTGTAGCAAAAAAAGAGAAAAAAATCAATAAAAAAACAACAAAAAAGAAGAAATTCAAAACAAAAAATCAAAAAAAAAAGAAATGCGAAAAAAATTTAAAAAATCAAAAAAGAAAAGAAGAAATTCAAAAACAAAACAAAAAAAAAGATCAAAAGGAGAAATTAATTTGTTGTCAATCCAATCATGCTTCTTCGTTGATGGTGTAGTAGGATCTAAATTGCCGAAACTCGATTTTGTCCTTCTGTTGATGGTAAGGATGAGTCCAAAATGCTGAAATTCGATCTTACCCCTCCGTTGATGGTGTGGATAGATCCAACTTGATTGACTTTCGATTCTGCCTCTTCGTCGGTGTTGTAGCTAAACCAAATTTGCCAAATTCTGATCACGCCTCTTCGTCAGAGTCGTAGCTTGATCGCAAAAAAACCAACCCTCCGATCCTGCCTCTTCGTTAGAGTTGTAGTTGGATCAAATCCTCAAACCTTGCCTCTTCGTTGGTGTTGTAGCTTGGTCAAATATAACTTTCGGTTCTGCCTCTTCGTCGGTGTTGTAGTTGAACAAAATTTATTAACTTCCGGTCTTGCCTCTTCTTTGGTGTTGTAGCTAGACCAAAACTACTAACTCTCGATCCTGCCTCTTCGTCGGTGTTGTAGATGGATCAACATTGCTAACTTTAAACCTTGCCTTTTCGTCGGTGTTGTAGTTTGGTCGAAATTTACTAACCTTCAACTATCCATCTTTATTAATAGTCAAAAAATTCAAAAAAAAAAGGAAAATTCAAAAGAAAAAAAGAAGAAAAAAAAAAGCAAAAAAAGAAAAAAAAAGAAAAAAAAAAAAGCAAAAGAGAGAGAAAAAAGAAAAAAGAAAAAGAAAGAAAATCAAAATGAGCTTTCAATCATTTGATCTTGTCTCTTCGTTAAAGTTGTAGCTGGATCAAACTTCAGAACTTTCATCCATCGATCTTGCCTCTTCGTCAGTGTTGCAGCTGTATCAAATTTTGCAGACCCTGCCTCTTCGTCGGTGTTGCAGCTGGGTCAAATTTTTTTAGGAATCACATCATCATCAATAATGTAGCAAATTGCTCTTATTTTGCTTTCTCAATCCCATTTTGAAGATTTTACTTCCTCCAAGAGCAACAAGGTAGATCCGTCAAGTCTAGAAAGAAGACAAGCGCTAAAGAGAGAGAAGATCTACCGAAGAAAGAAGATATGCGTCAAAGGAGGAAAAGTTCAGCCAGACCAGACAAAAATGGTTATTCTTTTTGTCTTTGCTCTATTCCTGTTAAATAGTAATGAGCAAAGAGGGTCAGCTGTAATACCCATTTTTATTCGGAGCCCAAATTATATTCGAACCATTTACCATATTTAAATCAAAATCTAAAAAAAGACAAGAAAATGGCATACCGCCCATACCCTGCCAAGCAAACACCCATCCCATACTTTCACCATGCCACCCCATGCCCTATGCACCCACACTCCACACCACCACCATCACCTTATTTCCCCCCTCCCCCTTTGATTCACTTCAATATAATCACACAACAAATTGGAAACAATAGAAGGTGGAGCTCTCGGCATTTGAAGGAAAAAAGAGGACTCTCACATTATTTTGAAGACACCAAGAATTGAGAAAGAAAGGGAGAGGGCTTACTATCATATTTAGGTTTGGGTATTTTATTTTTTTATGTATGTTTATGGTGTAATCCTTTTTATGATCTAATAGAAATGATAATTTTATTAGTAATCTTTTATCTTTTTTTGTTGTTATATATTTTATGTTCATGTGTCTCTATATGTTGTTAGAATGTATTTAGATTAATTATTGGTGGTTGTTTAATATTTGTTTTTTTCAATATTCTCGTCTATAAATATGTGTGTTTTTTTATCATGATATGTATTTGTTTTATTATTTTATTTATTTTTACATATACGTATGTATGTATATCTTTATATTTGATATGATTTGTCAATGGCTTTTATTTGTTCTTGTATGATTGTTTCTATGTACATACTATGTTTATATATTTGGAAAAAAAGCTATGTATATGTTTTTATGTACCTTATGTATGTACACATATTAGCTTATATAGTATTATTTGTATATACGTTTTTGTATATTTGTGTTATATATTATTTATTTTATACTTATTTTATCACGTGATGTAATATATATTATGTTATGTATGTTGATTATATTATATATTATACATATTATATATTATTTCATGTACATACTTCACATATATATGATACGTGTTATATTATTATGTATGTAACTTTTTTAAATATATAATATTATGTGTTACACCTTGTTTATAGTTAAAAAAAACAAAAAAATGATGTATGATATATACGTATAAGTTGTGGTATTTTTCTATCTACGTGTTTATATTTGCTTTTCTCTAGATGATATATGTTTGAATATTTATTCATACACTTATATCTATTTTGGTGCATTCAAATATATAATTTGCCAATGCGGTGCTCTCTTTTTCGACGATAAATTTGGCTACCAGTCTAAGACGTAGATGGTAGTTTTCGTTTATCCCTCGAACACCAGAGCTTTTAAAATAAACCCGCATATATAATTGAATTTTAATCTAAATGGTACTTAAACTCGTAAATTTTGATATTAATAAAAATGCTAATCGGCTTGGTAGCAATTTTTGGGCGTATCGAGGGTACTAAGCCTTCCCCGTACGTAACCGATTTTCAAACTCAAACTTTTTGAGTCTCCAGTTATTTTATGGTGTCTGACCTACCAAAGTGGCAAGTGACGATCCCATTTTTTTTCTCAATTCCCCAAAATCTAATTCTCCTTTTTTTAAACCATACCCCATTTTGTCCATTTTTTAATTTCCTAAATTTATTTTTTATTCTACCCCATTTTGTCAAATTCCCCTTTTTCTAAAATTTTTTCGGCATAATCAAAGAAAACCTTGATGACAGCTTCTACAAGATGAGATCAATGGATGGAAGAAATCTAAACTTTTGGGGCTTCACCAATAGAGGTGTTAGCTTGAGAGCATAAAGAAAATAACAATGAAGGTGTATGCTTAAGACTTGAAAAAGATGGAGATACATGCAAAAAATGGGCTTGGTGGGCACAATGGCACTTAAAAGGTATTTTAAACACTTATCTTCCCTTTTGTATGACTTTAACCGAGGTTTTCCTTCAAGCGAAGGAAACCTCAATATTTTATTACAAAATTCCCTTTCTTCCTTATCATCTATCTAATATAATTATATTCCCCATCAGATTCACCTTTTTACATCATCCTATTCCAATTCACGTGATATCACATGAAGCAAGGAGGTGGTTCATCCTTAAAATAGGAGAATTACAAGGGTGGTCCCTTATGTTCCCAAACTTTGCACTTTTGCCCTTAACTTTTCAATTTTTATAATTTAGTAAAAAGTTTTCAATAAATTCAATAAAGTCCTTAGTCAATAAATTGGCTCAGTTAGAGTCCAATTCCAATGAAATTGACCATACGGTCAAGTTAATGCCATGTTTGAACCTTTTCGGTGTAGGGTTTTTGATCGCTGAAACCCAATTCCGACTAGACCGGTTTCCAGGGGTGTTACAATTCTGCCCCTAAAGAAAAATTCATCCTCAAATTGTACTTGAATAGAAGAGATAAGGGTATTGCTTCTTCATTGTCTCTTCCAGTTCCCAAGTGGCTTCCTTAATGGTGTGGCTCCTCTAGAGCACCTTGACCAATGAGATAGATTTGTTGCGAAGTCTTCTAATTTCTTTTGCAAGAATCTAAACTGGTTCATCCTCATAGGTTAAATTAGTTCGAATCTCTACAGATTCTGGCTCAACGATATGAGAAGGGCCTGAGCGATATTTACGAAGTATGGACACATGGAATACATCATGAATTTTGCTCAACTCTGAGTGCAATGACAATCGATAAGCTACATTGCTAACTTTCTCGATAACCTCAAAGGGTCCAATAAATCGGGGACTCAGTTTCCCCTTCTTACCAAACCTTAGAATCTTCTTCCACAGTGATACCTTGAGGAAAGCTTTCTCTCCAACCTCGTATTGTATATCCCTCCATTTAAGATCAACATAGGCCTTTGTCAATCAAAGACAGTTTTTAAATGGTCATGGATGATGGTAACCCATTCTTCGATTTCCCAGAGTAAGTCAGGTTCCAATATCTTACCTTTATCGAGTTCAGACCAACACAATGGAGTTCTGCAGCCTCTGCCATACAATGCCTTATACGCTGCCATTTTGATGAGAGCTTGGTAACTATTGTAGTAGGCAAACTCTATAAGAGGTAGGGATTTCTCCCAAGATCCACTGAAATCAATGATGTATGCACATAGCATGTCTTCTAGAATCTGTACATGAGGGTTTAATAATGATACTTTATTTTTAATGATTCAATGGAAGGGGTTTTTTGATGGTTACTTGAATTACACTTTCTGATTGGCCGTCAAACTGAGGGTGAAATGCAGTGCTAAGGTTAACTCTAGTGCCCAGAGCCTCATGCAATGATATATAGAATTGAGAAGCAAATAGTGGATCTCGATCAGAGATGATGGATTTCGGTACTCTGTAGAGTCGGATAACTTTCTTGATGTACAAGTCAGCTAATTTAGAAAGATCGTAGTCTATTCTAACCGGCATGAAATGTGCTGACTTGGTGAAACGGTCTACAATAACCCAGATAGCACCGCGTTTAACGGGAGTTAGAGGCAAACCACTGACAAAGTCTATAGTGATCATCTCCAACTTCCACTACGGTAGATCAATAAGTTGCAATAAACTAGTAGGAACACGATGTTCAGACTTAATATGTTGGCATGTAAGACACTTGGACACAAAATTTACTATAGCTTGCTTCATGCCTGGCCACCATTTAAGTTCTCAAAGATCAATATACATCTTTATAGAACCCGGGTAAACAGAAAAAGAACTCGAACGAGCTTTTTTTAGGATTTCGGTGCGAAAAGGTTCATCATTGGGTAAACAAACCCGATCACTGAAACATAGCAATCCTTCAGAATTAACTCTAATGTCTGGATTATTATTATATTGTAATTTAAGAATGATATAATAAAGTTTAGGGTTTTGACTTTGTAATACTTTGATTCTCGATACAATTGTAGACTAAACCTAGAGTTCAACTACGAGATGATGGTGCTTTCGAATTCGGAAGTAAGCATTAATAGCTTGAGGAGCTACAATACAATGATTTTGCAATGAGTTTAGTACCATAAGCGATGGGTAAGGTTCAATGATCTATAACGATTCTTACCAGGTAGAGGTTTGCGGCTGAGTGCGTCAGCAACAACATTAGCCTTGTTCGGATGATAATCAATGACAAGGTCATAATCTTTGAGGAGTTTCATTCATCTCAGTTGTCGAAGATTTAACTATTTCTGTGTCAACAAATATTTGAGGTTTTATAATCAGTGAAGAGATAACACTTCTCTCCATAGAGATAATGCCTCTAGATTTTTAGTGCGAAGACAACTGTAGCCAGCTCCAAGTTATGAGTAGGGTAGTTCATCTCATATGGCTTAAGTTGTTTAGACTCATATGCAATAACCTTGCCTTCTTGCATTAACACACATCCTAACCCAAGGTACGAAGCATCACTGTAAATTGTATAGTCCTGTCCAGACTCAGGTTTGATCAGGACAAGTGTGTGAATCAAAACTTATTTCAATTGATCAAAACTTTTTCGTTATTCTTCATTCCAGACAAATGAAGCTTCTTTCTTCAACAACTTAGTCAATGGGGCTACTATTATAGAAAATCCTTTAACAAATCTTCTACAATATCCAGCTAAGCCAAGGAAACTTCTTACCTCACAAATGTTCTTCGGTGGTTTCCAATCAAGGATGGCTTGAATTTTTTTGGTCTATTTGAATTCCCAAAGCCGATACGATGTACCCCATGAAGGCAACTTCAGTGAGCCAGACCTCACACTTAGAGAACTTAGCAAACAATTGCTATCCCGAAGGGTCTGAAGCACAATACGGAGGTGGTCTCAATGTTTGGCAGTGTTCTTAGAATAGATTAAGATGTCATCAATAAATACCACCACAAATTGGTCTAGATATGGTCTAAAAAGCCTAATTCATTAAATCCATAAAGGTTATCGGTGTATTGGTTAGCCCAAAGGGCATTACCAAGAATTCATAGTGCCCGTATCTTGTACAGAAAGTAGTTTTGGGCACGTTGCATTTTTTGACTCTTATTTGATAATATTCGGACCTTAAATCAATCTTGGAAAACACAGAGACATTATTAAGCTGATCGAATAGGTCGTCAATTCTTGGAAATGGATACTTGTTCTTGATGGTCACTTTGTTCAACTGTTGGTAATCGATGCATAACCTCATAGAACCATCTTTTTTCTTTACGAAAAGGACCGGAGCTCTCCAAGAAGAAAAAATTGGTTGGATGAAGCATTTGTTAAGCAATTCTTAAATCTGAGCTTTCAGCTCCTTAAGCTCAATTGCTACCATAAGATAAGGTGCAATAAAAACTTGAGCTATTCTAGGTTGTACTTTGATGCTAAATTCTACTTTACGAGTTAGGGGTAAGCCTGAAAGTTTATCAAGAAAGACGTCAGGAAATTCACACACAGTGTCAAAGTCTTGCAATTGAGGTTTATTCTTAGCTTCCAACGTCAAAGCATACAATGAAGGATTCTTTGAATTCATAAGGGTGATGCTCTCCTTGCCAAGGCCTTAGAGATACAGCTTTTTCTTGCTGCAATCCACCCAAGCTTGATGTTCACTGAGCCAGTCCAAACCTAGTATAACATCAAAATCATGAATTAGAAGTGCTAATAAATTGACCAGAAATGGAATCCCTTGAATTATTAAGGGATAATTATTGCATACAACACTTACGGTGACACTATCACCTAATGGATTGGTTACAGTGATCTTTGATACTATGGGTTCGTAGGATAACCTATGTTGCTTCACTAGCACAATACTTATAAAAGAATGTGTGGAACCAGGATTAATCAATGCATAAAGGGAATATGGATACAATTCAATAGTACCTGCAATGATATCAGGGTCATCCTTCTCTTTACTCCTCACTTGGTACATCTAGGCAATGGCCTTCGACTCTGGCCTGTTCGAGGTCTTTGTAGAACTACTAGGTCTTTCCGTAGCTCCTAGTGATCCTTGCCTTGATCCATTGCCTCAAAAAGATTAAGCAGGGGATACAGTGTTAGCCGGTGTAGCAGACTTAGCAGCATTGAGAGGACAATCTCTGATAAACTGGCCTTGCTCGCCACAATAGAAATAAGCTCTGGATTGCCTACGACACTGCCCTATTGGATGCCTGTTCTGACAATAATTATAGATAGGATGCTGTGAGTCTCAGCTTGAGCCTCCAGTGCTCTCAACTGAGGCCGCTTTAGCAAAAGACTGAGTCATAGTCTGTAGCCTTGTAATATTCCCTAAACGGAAAGGCTGTGAATACACATTCTATTTCAGGCCATGACACTCCCCTTTCTTATACGGCTTAGGGGGACATGAGTCATCTCAAAACCTCTTTTTAGATTTGCCCGACCCACCAGTCTTCTAGGCTTTCTATGTTGCTTTAGTAGCTTTGACCCTATTCACAAGGTCCTGGAAATCGGTGATGCCCAATGTTGTAAACATAGGGCATAGGTCGTCATTAAGCCTAGCAATAAACATTCTAGACTTCTCTTCCTCCTTCTTAATATACTCTGCTCCATATTTACAGTACTTGCAGAAATCATAAATGTATTGCTCAATAGGTCGTCCACCTTGCTTGAGATGGAGGAAGATACTGCGTCTTTCTGCTAGATAGAACTCGCTGATGTATTTCTTTTAGAATTCTCGAAGGAAGAACTTCTAGGTCATAGCTTCTTCGGGGACCGCAAGAATGGTAGTCTCCCACCAATAAAGTACCTCATCTACAAGTAACACAAGGGCA
This sequence comes from Hibiscus mutabilis, assembly GCA_019671005.1. Taxonomy (NCBI): domain Eukaryota; kingdom Viridiplantae; phylum Streptophyta; class Magnoliopsida; order Malvales; family Malvaceae; genus Hibiscus; species Hibiscus mutabilis. The sequence continues at coordinate 29,423,932 of CM033741.1, forward strand.
CATTCCAACTTGTGCTCGTCCGAACACTGTAGATGTTTATTCAAAGTTCTCAATGTGCTATCCAATCAGTATTCAGCAACTTCGAGATTATCATTATCCCGATCGGTAAAGATGTAGGCTTGGTGTTGAGATAGTTTATCAATAAGGGCTCGAGCATATGGGATAGCAGCAGTAGAAGGTTGCACAGTTTGCTCAATTTTCATTGAGGTCATAAATTGTTTAAACATGTCTACCATGTTTCGGTAGCATTCAGCTTGAGCAGTCTGTACCTCTAGCTCGATGTCTGGTACATGAGGGTTCTACGGGTTTGGGGGGTCTCCCCCTTATCCCTTCGTCATGAGTAGAGGAGCCAGTAACATGCAAGCTTTGTTAGAATTAGTCAGATCTATGATATAAAGAAAATAGATCGGGTAAATCGGCAAGTCATAATATACACAATAAATAACTCTTAGGTGGCATATGCAATGTAATGACAATACAATAGACTTCGATTTAGTCCTAGAATCGACTAAACTCTAGCTTTGATACTACAAATATAACACCCCCTTCCTGACCTAGTAGGGAACCGGGTCAGAGTATGCTATCGGTGTCTAATACAGTGTTCAGAATAATATCTTTAGTCGATATTTAATGTTTAGTGATTTATGGGCAATACAATAAATATTTCGATGACACGATACTATGCTATAACTATACAATGTAATTTAGGGATGGAATTATCAATTTAGGACCAATTTTAAACTTTTATAGGTTTTAGGGATTAATCCATAATTTCAATAAATTAGAGGTCCTTTTCTAAAATTAAGCTCACCAATGCAAAATTCAGTTTATAACCAATGTACATATAACTTCATTCCAATCTGAGATTATTTACCTCTTTGATTAACCTGTTTATTAAATAGTGACTAATATGTAAATTTTAGAATTGTTCCAAAAACCCTTTTTAACATAATTACTTATCGGTACCTGTACTCGAGAGGTTGTACCGGTATGCCATGTGTAGCGATGTCTTTTTCGATAAAAACGTGTTTTCGAAGTGTTTGTTGTCTTTCGGATATAAAAATATTTATCCGTGGGGGTTTTGAAAAAACGCGTTATATTAGAAATTGTAGTCGCCACCGGCCACTTAGGTAGGCCGGGCACCATAAAACCAGAGATTCAAAAACTTTGAGTTCGAGAGTCGGTTATGGATGGGGAAGGATTAGCACCTCCACACCGCCCAAAATTGCTACTTTAATAATTACCGCTTTATTAATGTTAGATTTTCCGGATTAAAGTGACGAATAGTTTAAAATTCGGTTATAATTGCGAATAAATTTTAAAGGCCCCGTTATCCGAGAGTAAACGCCCAACCACTATCACTACGCCTGATACTGGCCCCGTTTACGCTCGGATAAAAGGGCACCGCATTGACAATTTATATATCTGTTATGCAACCTAAAACATGGCGAATATAAATACAATGCGATAAAATATAAATAAATACTAACATAATAAAATACTAATCTAACATAAATAAAATACTAATCTAAAACATACATACATAAATATTAATCTAACTCATAAATAAAAACAAATCTAACGTAAATAAAATATTAATCTAAAACATAAATTTAAAACATAAACAAATACTAATCTAAAACATACATGGCCATTTTTTTCATAGCCATTTTTTTGGCAAATTGGCGTGTAAATCTCCCAATTGGCTGCCCCCAATGCCTTGTATTTATAGGCAAAAGGGTGGGTAAATAGGGTGACGTGGAGCAACATGCTCCACGTATTTTCTTCTTTTTTTTAATATATTTTTTATTTTTTTGATTTTTCATTAATTTTATATTAATAATAATATTATTAAAATAATACTAATAACACTAAAACCCGGTAAAAAATGAGTGATTACAGTTGCCCCTCTTTGCTTGTTCTTGTGAAACGAGAACAAAGCAAAGATCAAAAGCGCTCATTTTTGACCTACTTCCTCGTCTTTGGCTTCAGAATCACGTGTTCTTCTAGAACTCTCCGCTCTTCCTTAGCTGAATCTTCAAGCTTGTAAGTTCTTCCTATATAACTTCTTCCCCCTCCGATCTTGGAGCTACAGGCTCTTCCTATATGGAACCCTTCACTGTGAAGCCTCAAGTTATGAGTCCCTCCTATATAGAACTTTTCACTCTGAGACGGTTGTTGTGTGTAATAAGTGCTACGCAATTGTGCAAGTATACACGTCGCAAGTAATAAAGTGATATGACTATCGAGTATCGTCTCCACAGGAATTGGTTTGGGCCACTTTGCTTAAGTTACTGCATTGTGAAAAGTAAAAACACAATTGATAATAGGAGTTCTAATTAACGAGTAAACTAACAGCAATAAACTAAAAGAATAGATGAAATCAAAAAAGAGAATAGGTCAGGTTATCATGAGTTGAGGTGTGATAGACAATTGGATCGTCTTGGTAAAAGAGTGCAAGGGCAACTCAGTTGTCGTGGCAACTTGCACAGCGGGGTTGCCTTGGCAACTAATCGATGGTTGCCTGGGCGACTAGCTGGACAACTACTTGGGCGTCTGGTCAGCAACTTCAAGGTTCGGCAGAGCGTTCTTCAATGGTTTCTTTTTATCCCTAAGTCGAAACTCTAGCTACTTGAGCATGCCTTGATAATACATCCCTGCGTGAATCAAGGGTGAACAACAACCAATCTTGCGCTCCTCTTAGCCGTTGAAATCCTTAACTTATTCCTAAGCCGGATTAATCTTCACCATCAATAGATTGAATAAAGACCATACTCATTCGTTTCTTGAACCTAACTCTCCCGATATTAGATAAATAGATGAAGTTACGAGATCATCTCCCAATTCACTCGCAAACAAGAATAAAAGCCAAGAATGAGTAAACCTTGAATAGAAAAGTGCAAACTCTTATTACCTAAACAAAATCCAATTGTTTCTCACAACAACAAAACACAATAACCCCAACCAATCAAGTTAGTTCATGGTTGGGTTCAAAAGATATACAAAGAATAATCCCTAGACCATGAATCTAATGGAAGCAAAGAAGAAGAAGAAATCGAACTCTCTCCCCCTTGCTCTCTTGTTGAAATCTCTTCCTTCTTGCCCTTTGGAGTTGTCGAAATTTTCCCTCTTCTTGCTCTCCTCTAAGTTGACGATATGGCCTCTAATTTATAGGGCTAGGTCAAAGGCCTTCTTTGAGGAGAAAGTTAAGTTGGAATTAAATTATCTTTAAAGAATATAATTATTTATTATAATTATATTCCTACTAGAACTTCTCCTATCTTCTTGGAATTTAATTCTTCTTTAATCTCTTCATGGAAATCAAATTCCTTTGGGATTTAGCTTTGCTCCACGTCATCTTGGGCTTGTCTAGTCATCAATTTTGACTACCATATCACCTTATTCTTTGTCGACAATTGCCCTGGCAACTGGCTCGGCGTCTCCTTCATGCATTTCCCTGGCAACTGGTTATAGCCTTGTTTAGGCAAGTGATTCTGCACACACACAAAAATACACCAAAGCAGCATCTTTTTCGACAAAAATCACCAAGTTATGTAATCAAGCTCAACGGTGGAAAGAAACATGAATTAATGCATGAATGACTAATTATGCAACTAATATGAGCTTAAGTCTAACAATAATATGAGTAAAAAGGGTAATAAAAATAGTACTTTTGAACACTTATCACACCCCCAAACTCGAACTATTGCTTGTCCTCAAGCAATGCAAACTAACAATTACTTGCCAAGACTTTAATCATCAAAGACATGCTTCAAACTTGAATTCAAACCTCAGAACCGTGGCACAAAGTATGATCACCTTTTAATTTTTCGGATAGCATAAAAATTACCCGGAATAAAACTATAATGCTCGTAACAATGTGTGTGCGTAGTTGTGTACAAGTTGATTTTCAAGATTCTATGTGAACAATAGGCTTTTATCAATTTAATTATCGGGCATTTATTTTTATTTTCACTAGAGCCAATTTCGGGCACCTCTAGCAAAGTAAGCAATTTCTCATTTTATTTTAGTCGACTAGAGCCAATTTCGGGCACCTCTAGCGATTCTTTAATGTGCATTAACTACTAGAGCCAGTTTCGGGCACCTCTAGCAAGAAAGTGAATTTACTACTAGAGCCAGTTTCGTGCACCTTTAGCAAGAATTTTACTTTTAATTTTCAAATTTACCCAAATTTTAAACAACCTAAGTTCACTAAGTTTCTTTCAATCAACAAGCCACAACCGTGTAAAAAAGATCAACATCATAGTAAAATTCTAAGTTCTTTTCATGCAATCCTAAAATTAAAGGTTCTTTCAATTAAGTGCAGTGGCAAAAATTCATCATTGGATATTCAACAAGTCTTAAGCAATTAAATCCAATTAAAGGCATAGCAAGTAACATATGCAAGTAACATATGCAACCTATATGTGATTGCTAAAGATGAATGCAACTAAACATGAAACTAACTAGAAACCAACACCCCCCCAAACTCGAGAGAAGCATTGTCCTCAATGCATGTAAGAGTGAAACAAAATTTAAAAGAAACTAAATGAAATGAGTTAGTCGGAGAGGTCGTCACCTCGAGTGATAAGTTTCCTTCGTGCCGTTTGCTTGATTCATTTTTCAGTCGATGGTTGAATGCTGGTACCGCGTGAATAGCATTGCTTTGATGTGATCCATGTTTGCTGATGCAGGTTCACTTGCATGGGCATCAGTAGTTGCTGAAGCCATTGTTGTTGCCTAGGCATCGCCAGTTTCTGTTGTGGTTGCTGTGGCAAGTAGTCGGTAGTGAATTTCCTTAGCATGGTGGTTGTGAGCCTTGTTGTGGAAAAGAAAACCTGGAAACTAAAGATAATGAAGAAAAATAAAATTTCTCCTAAAATTTCCAAAAATAAATGAAGAGAAATAATAACCGAAAATAATAGAAAGAAAAAAATAGTTCAAAAGAAAAAAAAAAGAAAAAAAAGAAAAATAAAAAGAAAATATCGAAAGGAGAGCATGCTCATGCATCTCCTAAGGTGTCAACTTCTTTGTTACGCTCCACATGGGCACCGTTGTAGTGCTTCAATCTTTGTCCGTTAACTTTGAATTCATGTTTTTCACTGATGGACTTGATTATCACGACACCATGAGTGAATGGTTTGACAACTTTGAATGGTCCCGACCATCTTGATTTCAGCTTTCCCAGGAAAAGTTTTAGTCGAGAATTGAATAAGAGAACTAGTTGCCCTGGCATGAATTGTCGCGGCAATAGTTTCTTGTCGTGCCGTTGCTTTGTTTTCTCCTTGTAAATTTGTGCATTGTTATAGGCGAGTGCACGAAATTCTTCTATCTCGTTGAGGTACAACAAACGCTTTTGTCTGGCACTTTCCTAATCCATATTCACGGTCTTGATTGTCCATTGGTTTGTAGGTGATATTGCCCGTCCTCTGGCAGCGATCAGATTGCTTGTAAAACTCTTGGGCATCTTTGTACAGTGTTGGCCAATACAAATCGGATTGAAAAACTTTGGCCGCAGTATGAGTTCCTCCAAAATGTCCTCTATAGGGTGAAGAATGGCATTGTCGGAGTACATTATGTTGCTCCTCTTCAGGGACACATCGGCGTATAACCAGATCTGCACATTGTTTAAACAAAAGAGGCTCGTCCCACAAGTAATGCAGGGTATTGCCGAGGTATGTGTTTCCATGGCGACTGCTCCCAAGATTGCCGAGTCGTGTGTATCTAGAGTTGCCGAGGCATACGCGTCCATGGTTGCCGAGGCGTGCGTATCAGTGGTTATCGAGGTGTGCGCGTCTGGAGTTGCCGAGGCATGTGCGTCAAGAGCTCCTACGGCGTCGAGGGTTGCTACAGCATCGAGGGTTGCAAAGGCGTGCGCGTCAAGAGCTGCTGCAGCGTCGAGGGTTGCCGAGGCATGCGCATCCATGGTTGCCGAGGCGTGCACATACATGGTTGCCGAGGCAACTAAAAATTCTTCATCCGGGAATGCATCGCATATCTCTAAATCCGCATCCTCCTCCCTATTGCGTTCTAAACGTGATAAGTGATCAGCCACTTGATTTTTTGTTTCCTTTCCTGTGCATTGGCCTAGGACTGCTCCTACCGCGAAATCACTTGCATCACACATGAGCTCAAAATGTAGCGTCCAATCTGGTGGAACGACAATGGGTGCCGAGGTAAGCTTTTCCTTTAGGGTTTCGAATGCTTGGGTGCAAGAATCATCAAAATGGAAGACTTTATCTTGGTGGGGGTAATCTCTCGATCATGTCCACCTTGGCTTTGTCTACTTCAATTCCCTTGGATGAAATCTTGTGGCCGAGCACTATTCCTTCATCTACCATAAGATGGCACTTCTCCCAATTAAGGACTAAATCGGTTTCTTCACATCTTGCCAACACATTCTCTAAATTGTCAAGGCAACTGTTGAAGTCACTACCAAAAACAGAAAAATCATCCATGAAGATCTCAAGGAAGTCTTCGACCATGTCTGAGAAGAGTGCCATCATGCATCTTCTAATGTTAGTGCATATATGAGAAAACTTGAGGATGGTCGTTTTCGATACTTCTTATAGTCCATCCGCACCCTCCATCGGGTGACAATATTGCCCAAAAAGAGTTTGGCCAATATGCTTGCCATACTCCCTTTTGCGTTACCATGGTGGAGGTGTCATTCTTCTTTGTTCGCTTGTAGTCCATGTATACTCTCCACCTTGCTACTATTCCTGAAGGCACAAATATATTAATAGGAAAAATTATATCCATTCTCAACCATTCAATTACCTCATTCTTGTCGACTTCTATCATGGTTGGATGTAGCCTTTGTTGTCGTGGCAATTGCTGCTCAAGCCAATTACCGTGGAAATCAGTTGCCAAAATTTGCTGTAAGTCAAGGGAAGAACTAATTTTCTGAAAAGCTTTACGAATCCAAACACCATTTTGTTTTGACCTCTCAAACATCTCCATCAGTAGAGATTTCGATGGCTTCAAATCTACCAACCTCAGTTCCTCAAGACATACCTGCAATGGACGAGGTGAGCTTTTAAAGAATTCAAAAGGTTCAACCATTACCTGCTCATATCCCATTGGCAAAGTATTATCATCTCGTTGATCTTGCATATGGTCGTGTAATTGTCGTGTCAATTGTATATGAGAGCAATCTACAGATTCCTGTTTCAACATCAACGTTGTAACCTTATGGGCATCAGGTTCCTTAGAATTTGTTGTAGTATTGTTGTTCTCAGCTTCAGTGAGTGTTGTCGTGGCATTGCTCTGTTTAGGCTCCTCAATCATTCCGAGGCAATTTGTTGTTCAAGCTCATCATGTGTTGGCAGTCTCTCTCATTGGCATCCTCTTGACTTTGAGGTTCTAGTTGTTCCTCACACATCGGAGAGATTTCTTTGCATTGCTCCTTATCCTCTTGCCTTGGGACATCAGTATCCCTAGGAATGAATTGTTGGTGCATGTTATCCATTACATACGTGGATCTCCTCGATTGATCTTCTAAATCCCCCAAGGTTGCATCCCACTGAGCTATCCTCGTATCCATGGACTTTGATAGCTCTCGAATCTCTTCAATTGATTCGTCAAGTCTAGCCAAGGAAGCTCGAAGGAATTGGAATGCTCTTGAAAAGGACTACATTGCCATGGCATATCTGTTGCTGCGGGAAAATTGTTATGGTGAAAAAAAATTTGAGCTTTTTGACCATACCATGAAGAATTTTGCTGCTGGTTCCCTCTATGGTCCTCCATGTAGTTATATGTACCGAAAATGTGAGGGCAATTTTCAAACACATGATGTTTTCCACACATAGCACAAGATTTTTCCACGGTATAAGTTATTTGGGCTTTTCTCGGTTGGTATAGGTAATCATCAAAGGGTGCAAGAAACTCTTAATTGGATTGATTCATATCTTCCAACATCATCTCTCGAATAGATCGGCTTTTATTTCCTGACATGTTGACGTCCCTTAACTTGTAGCGCACCTAATTTTTTTTTGATGAAACAAACAAAAAGAAAAGTTAGTAAAACTAAGAGAAAAAATGCAATAACAAAAACAACTAACACCAATTGCCAATCTCCGGCAACGGCGCCAAAAACTTGTTGTGTGTAATAAGTGCTACGCAATTGTGCAAGTATACACGTCGCAAATAATAAAGTGATATGAGTATCGAGTATCGTCTCCACAAGGATTGGTTTGGGCCACTTTGCTTAAGTTACTGCATTGTGAAAAGTAAAAACACAATTGATAATAGTAGTTCTAATTAACGAGTAAACTAAGAGCAATAAACTAAAAGAATAGATGAAATCAAAAGAGAGAATAGGTCAGGTTATCATGAGTTGAGGTGTGATAGCCGATTGGATCGTCTTGGTAAAAGAGTGCAAGGGCAACTCAGTTGCCGTGGCAACTTGCACAGCGGGGTTGCCTTGGCAACTAATCGATGGTTGCCTGGGCGACTAGCTGGACAACTACTTGGGCGTTTGGGCAGCAACTTCAAGGTTCGGCAGAGCGTTCTTCATTGGTTTCTTCTTATCCCTAAGTCGAAACTCTAGCTACTTGAGCATGCCTTGATAATACATCCCTGCTTGAATCAAGGGTGAACAACAACCAATCTTGCGCTCCTCTTAGCCGTTGAAATCCTTAACTTATTCCTAAGCCGGATTAATCTTCACCATCAATAGATTGAATAAAGACCATACTCATTCGCTTCTTGAATCTAACTCTCCTGATATTAGATAAATAGATGAAGTTACGAGATCCTCTCCCAATTCACTCGCAAACAAGAATAAAAGCCAAGAATGAGTAAACCATGAATAGAAAAGTGCAAACTCTTATTACCTAAACAAAATCCAATTGTTTCTCACAACAACAAAACACAATAACCCCAACCAATCAAGTTAGTTCATGGTTGGGTTCAAAAGATATACAAAGAATAATCCCCAGACCATGAATCTAATGGAAGCAAAGAAGAAGAAGAAATCGAACTCTCTCCCCCTTGCTCTCCTGTCGAAATCTCTTCCTTCTTGCCCTTTGGAGTTGTCGAAATTTTCCCTCTTCTTGCTCTCCTCCAAGTTGACGATATGACCTCTAATTTATAGGGCTAGGTCAAAGTCCTTCTTTGAGGAGGAAGTTAAGTTGGAATTAAATTATCTTTAAAGAATATAATTCTTTATTATAATTATATTCCTACTAGAACTTCTCCTATCTTCTTCGAATTTAATTCTTCTTTAATCTCTTCATGGAAATCAAATTCCTTTGGGATTTAGCTTTGCTCCACGTCATCTTGGGCTTGTCTAGTCATCAATTTCGACTACCATATCACCTTATTCTTTATCGACAATTACCCTGGCAACTGGCTCGGCATCTCCTTCATGCATTGCCCTGGCAACTAACTCAGCATCTCCTTCATGTATTGCCCTGGCAACTGGTTCTAGCCTTGTTTAGGCAAGTGATTCTGCACACACACAAAAACACACCAAAGCAGCATCTTTTTCCACAAAAATCACCAAGTTATGTAATCAAGCTCAAAGGTGGAAAGAAACATGAATTAATGCATGAATGACTAATTATGCAACTAATATGAGCTTAAGTCTAACAATAATATGAGTAAAAAGGGTAATAAAAATAGTACTTTTGAACACTTATCAATGGTAAGGCTTGGAGTCCTTCCTATATAGAACTCTTTGCCTTCAACGCAGCTGGTTTTTCCTACATAAAACCTTCTGTGCCACGGATGGGTTCTTCTGACTGGGAGTTCCTCCTATATAGAACTGATAGTCTTCAAACCTGAGAGCCGCCAATCCTTCCTATATAGAACTTTTAGCTTCTGAAATCTCGGAGCTACAGGTTCTTCCTATATAGAACCTTTCACTCTAAGACAGTAAAGCTCGGAGCCCTTCCTATATATGACTCTTCGCTTTAAACACAACGGGTTTTCCCTTATGTGTCATGGGTGAATTCCTTCGGCTGGGAGTTCTTCCTATATAAAACTGCTAGTCTTCACCCTGGAGCTGCAAGCCCTTCCTATATAAAACTCTCAGCTTCTGAAGCCTCGGAGCGGCAGATTCTTCCTACATAGAACCTCTCGCTACGGGAGCTTGAAAATATAGGCCATTTCTATATAGAACCTTTATCTTCGAATTTTTTTCTTTTTTCTCTTTTTCTTTTTTTCTTTTTCCTCTTTTTCGGCTCTTTTTCTCTCTTTTTCTTTTTTCTCTTCTCTCTTTTTTATATCTCATTTTCATTATCTTTTTTTTACAAGGCTGTTGATATCTTTGGACTTACGCTTCTAAGGCTGCCGCATCATGCCTGAAGGACTTAACACCGTGCCCGAAGGACTTACCGATGACCCGAAGGATTTAACATCTAGGCCTCACGCTGCTATGGCTGCTGACTTTTCTGGACTTACGCTGCTAAGGCTACCGAAATCTTTCTTCAATTTGGGGATTCACACCGAAAATGGCTACCGATCTTTCTTCAGATTTAGGGATTCACGCTGAAAATAGCTACCAATCTTTCTTTAAATTTGGGGACCCACGCCGAAAATGGCTGCCAAAACTTTCTTTAAATTTGGGGACTCACACCGAAAATGGTTACCGATCTTCTAGGACTCACGCTGCTATAGCTGTCGAAATCTTTCTTCAATTTGGGGATTCACGCTGAAAATGGCTACCGATTTTTTTTTAAATTTGGGGACTCGCGCCAAAATGGCTGCCAAAACTTATTCAAATTTAGGGACTCATGCCAAAAATGGCCGCCAAAACTTCTTCAAATTTAGGGACTCACGCCGAAAATGGCCGCCAATCTTTTCAATGAAATCCACTTCTTAATGTTCTTTGATAATTCTTCAAGTACCTGTCCAAAATAAGCGAAAATTGATGTGCCCCTATCGATATGATGCATGCAATTTAATGCTTTCTTTTTCTTCTTTTTCTTTTTTCTCTTTTCTCTCTTCTCATTTTTTTCTTTTCTTCTTTTTTCTTTTTCTTTTCTTTTTCACTTTTTCTCTTTCTTTCTCTCTTTTTCTTCTTTTTTCTTTTAGCCCCTTTTTTGTTCTAAAGTCATATACCCTGAAAGGTCGCTCCTCAAATTTCTTCATCTCTTTACTTCTTATCTGTATGCTCTTAAATCCTCATTTGAACATGCTTTTAAACCTTTTGTGCGGAAGGCTTTCTTGTCTTCAGGGTTATCACCCGTTTTCATAAATGATCCTCTGGTTCTTATATTATTCTTATAAGAACCATTGTCATCTTCTTCGCTTGGCGTTGCCCCATTCAACCACGGGTTCCACTGCTTTGAATTTTCTGACCCATCATACAGAGCCTTGATCTATTTCTAGTCACCAGGGTGAGCCAAAATGCTTCCATCCTCTGAGCTCATCCTTGATCTTCTCGTAGCACTTCGACGGGAACTAACTCTCGGTCCCTATGCTTTAAATCTCATCATCATTCATTTTTAAAGTAATTTTGAAAATCACAACTTGGAGGGGATACCAAACATTTTGAAAACAATGTTTGGAACAAATGGTAGACATCTTTTTCTTTTCTTCTTCTTTTTTAAGGACAACATTTTTTTTAAAATAATGTTTGGAGAACGGTATACAAAATTCGAAGTATATTGCCAAACATTTTAAAAACTAATGTTTGGGGGAAATGGTAAACATCAAAACTTTGAGAGAAAATGTCAAACCTTTTAAACATGTTTGCCCCCGAAATATCAAACACCATAGCGCATCTACTTCAAGTTGCCAGAGATCAACTCTAATCAAGCGTATATTTAGAAGATCTTGACCATTGTGGAGATATATGCCAATGTATAGTTTCTTCTGGTCTAATATGCTTTTGAGAGGAACAACCCTACCTAGTTTCTACCCCGTTTAAGGTGGCTCTCTTAATCTCGCTATCTCACCATACCCAATCATTCCCTCATTTGGGTGTCGATCAAGCACTTCGAAGTTTGACGTTCCTTGAAGCAAAGTTAACCCTTATAGGCGAAATGAAATCTGAAGACATTCTCATTCAACTTGGATATCTATGGATGACCAGAATGGTCTTTGGGGCTTGTAATGTAGGCCTTTGGTTTATGGTTAAGTTAAACAGTATTTCTGTACTTGTGTAACTTGGATATGCCCATTATTCCTTCCCCTTTTTGGATCACTCTAGACTGCCCGTTTTCGGGTTTTCACCCTAGAGTTCATTTCCTTTCTTTTTACTGTAGGCTGTCTTGCATTCTGGCTATATACCGATGTTTGTTTTCTGTTCAATAATGTTTGATCCTCCAATACTCCTCGAAACTGAGATTTCTTGAATGAAGGACTACAAATACATTTCTGGGAATTCTTGTGATTGGCACGCCCAGATGAAATGTTATTCTTTCTTCTTTTCTTTTCTTTTCTTTTTTCTTTTCTTCTTTTTCACTTTTTCTCTTGGATCGCTCTAGACTGCCCATTTTTATGTTTTCACCCTAGAGGTCACTTTCTTCAGTGTATTTTGGTTGGATATTGATGCCAGCAGGCTCAGGCAGACTACTCTTTTTCTTCATTTTTAGGATCACTCTAGACTGCCCATTTTTGGGTTTTCACCCTAGAGGTCATTTCCTTTTTCAAAATTGGCAATCTTCGGGCCGACTTGTCTTGACTTGGCTTCAATTCGAGCTTCTATACTAATTTTCAAAACTGATATTTACTTGAAATGTGGATTCCTTGTGTCTCTTGCTCATAGTTGAAGTCTCATTCTTGTATTGTTTAATCCGTGTGTGAAGCATATACAGTATTCTTTATTTCTCTTTTTCTTTTTTCCTTTTTCTTTTTTTCCTTTTTTTCTTCCTTTTTTCCTTCTCTCATTTTTTCTTCTTTTTTATTTTATTTTTCTTTTCTTCTCTTTTTTCTTTTCTTTTTTTTCTTCTATTTTTTAGACTGCCCATTTTGGGGTTTTAGCATTGAATCTCTTTCTTCTTATTCGAGTCTATGAATGTATCCTCGAATCAACACGTATCTATATTGGGTATTGATGCGATCTTCCGCTCGAAGTTAATTGCCTCTCTGCAGCTCTTCTAATATTTACTCGATCTGGATTGCTTCAGCCTTCCGATTGCCATTTCTCTTCTTTTCTTTGGTTTTTCATTTGGACATATCCTTACTTTCAACCACTTTCTTCTGATGATTTTCTTATCTTCGTATCCAATCTGTCTGGTCTCATCTCTGTCTTCTGGTAAAGTAAAAGAATATCCTTCGTTGTCAAATTCATAGATGTCATGAGAATGCCTTCAGGGGGTAGAGGTTTAGGGTCAACTCTCGTTTCAAGGATCTTAAACGACAAGCGTCTGAGAAGATAAATTCCTAAAATGGGAACTGCCTATTGTCTAAACACTCGCTTTGTTCCTCTGTTGGCCTAAGTAAACTAGCAGATACTCACATTTACAATATCCCCACAACATTCAATATCTTCTAAATATATGCAACTTAGAGTTGATCTTTGGGTCTGAAGAAAATGTACTGTTGCATTCAAAATTCGAGGACCAGGTCTAGAAATGATATATACATATGTCCATTCAAAAATGCGTGTATATGCATATGGGAGAACAAAACTACCCTATAAAAATAAAATGTTTAAAGAATCAAGAATGTAAAAATGCTTTTCTAAATGAAAATGTGATTTTTAATTCTAAAAATATATGTTTGGGAGTTTTTTCTTCTTTTTTCTTTTTTCAAAGCATTGAGCAATTCTTTGTGAACTGATGGGAAAACCATAGGGACCTCCGGACTACCTCCCGAGTACTAACTCATTCCGGTCCTTTGTAGTGTAGGCTTGTGCCACTTCTATTGTTTTTCCTTGCTGGATCAATTCTTGTCATGACTCCCTCGTCAACCAACTTTTTAATTTTTCTATTAACGACCCTAAATTTCTTAGTGTTATGCCCCAGCGCCTCAATGTAGAACTCACATATACCTTGACCAGATAAGGCCATATGTCCGAGATAGAATACTCCGAATATCTCTAAATATGTACTTGTTCGAGGTATTTTTCTCGGTGATTCGGAGGAATCTGCCTGTCTTCTTCTCTTACAATCACGAGAACCTTGAAAGTGGTACCCATTTATCTCTTTCTTTCCTTCTGCTCCTAGACAGGTCTGGTCTTTAAACTTAGGTCTTAGAGTGCATGTTTGTTTCTCTCTCCGACTATCATTAAGTCCTCAAAGCTGGCCTTCATTTTCTCGAGCATCTTATTAAAGAAGAAATATAAAAGGTGGCATGTAAGTCACTTTCCTCTTCATCTACGGGAGGCTGTACCTGGGTCGCTAAACACAGCCACCTTAAAGCATGTTTCTTGAAGCCTTCATTAGGTTTCATCTTTGTACCCTAGAGATATTGATGACTTGGTGATAGGTCTAAAGTATATATGTATTGCCCATAAAGAAGTCGGTTAAGTCTCCGCATGACTACACTTGGTCTCTACTCAAATAGTTATACCATATCACGGTAGGTCCTGCTAGACTATCGTAGAGGTAGTGGATCGGGAATTTTTCATTCTCGATGTAGCCTTCTATCTTTCTACAGGACGTGGTCAGGTGAATCTTGGGGCAGCTTGTTCCGTCATCATGCGTAAATTTGAGAATCTTTAAAATCTGGGGGAATGACCAAATCAGGGTTTAAATAGAGTTTTCTTGCATCGAAGGCATCAAACTTCTTCTTTTTCTTTTTTCTCTCGAGCCCATCTTTTAACTGCTCGAATATTGATTTTTGAGTGTCTTCAATTCTTTTATCCATGATAAAACCCTAATTGGTCTTTGAATTACTCCTCATAAAGTTTATGCAAGGTAATAATAATGCAAGGTAATGATAATGTCATGTAAAACATGTCAGGATCGTGCAAAGCAAAGCAATGCAATCCTAAAATATAAACATGAATGCAATAAGGTATTGATTCCAAAAGTGATCCCCATAGAACGACATTCATTGAGGCCAAAAGGTTTCATTATATCAGATATTAGATATTTACAGTTACTGATAAGCTTCAGTGCCTACTTTCTTAACTTCATCCAGTAGTCCGGTCAGCTTGCCTCTGTAGTCCAACACTTGATTCATGTTCTGACAAAGCCTGCCACCTTGTTGAGCCGCCTTACCTGCTCGAGTAATATCGATCATCGGGTCTTCATCTATCCCCTGCTTAGTCTTTCGTAGCTTGGAAGTTGCCCTTTCCAACTGAAGAGTGTTGAATTGTCATTGCCTTGTCGTAAACTTGTTTCTAAAACTCTTGTTAATGGCTAAGTTATTCTGTAGCTCACCTCTGGAGACTGTCGTACCTATTCCCAATTTCCTCAAACGTACCTGATAACATCCTGACTTGATTCTTGCTTGACTAGTTTCTCTTCTTTCAATATTCTGAGTCGTCTTTCAACTGGACAACACCGTTCATCTATTCTTTAAAGGTGACCCAATCTGATATTCTTAAACACTCAGGAATGCTTCTGATGATCATTCTGCAAATTCAATTTTATCCAAGTTATCTCTCTCTTATCTGAGCTGACTGAACTCGAAAGAATATCCCTCTCCTGGGATGCCCCTATCTCCGATCTTCAAATTTAACTCACTTGAGTGACCCACTTCGGTATTACTTGAACTTTGTCCTGGATATCGATTCCTCCTTAACTTTGCCCCTCGGGTGATTGTTAGCTCACTATAGAATTGGGGAACTTCGTCTTCGAAACCTAAAATCCTCATCGCGATAAGATCTTGAACTCATTCCTCAGGGCCCCGCAATCCTCAATACCGTGACCCAAACTTCCTAAACGGTAACTGCCTCTAGCACGTGTGTCGTAATCTCTCGGATAAGACGGTATCTTCACTAGAGACTTCACCGAGGTAATAAGGCTCTTGTCGATGAACATTAGGAGTAGTTCGGTGTACCTCACCGAAATCAAGATATACTTCTTTTCATTACTTGCTTCTCAAGTTTCTTCTAGACCCAGCTCTATTTTTTGAAAGCCCGACTCAAGCATACCTTCCGCTTGTTTATTGATGCAGATCTCAAAAAGGGTTTAATTTGTCATATTTGGCTGACTTGGAGGTAGAATTCTGACTATCTCGCTCTCTATTCTAATCCTTAATCGGTTCTTCTTTCGGTTTGATGGATCGCTTACCTTTCGTCAAAGTATTCATCTGATTCATCACGTCTTCCCTCTGCTTCTTTCAACTCTTGCACTTTACTTTGCTCATTACCAGTACCGTGTCTGACTTGAAGTCCTCAGATGGTTCCTCTTCTATTGTCTCTGATCTTGTTCTGGGACAAAACCCTGGATCCGTGCCCTCTAATATCTGACCAGAACAACCCTTTGCCAATTATGAACGATTTCTGAGATTTGAGGAACCACTTCGGGAATCAATACCCTATAAATGCGAGAATGCATGCAAATACGATGTTGATTCTTGAACAGACTTTGAAAAACTTTCAATAGAGAAAATGTATGTTTGCAAGAAATTAATAATGAATTATAGGCAACAGTTAAATTTATTCTGGAGACCTTGACTTCGGGAAGCAAAATCTGTGCTCCACGTCTCGACGTCGTCTTCAGGATGATGGATGACTTCGTCTTCTCCTCTTATTCTATTCTATGGACTCGTGACATCATGATCTTTATTTTTGTGGCTTCTGAAAAGGACATCAGACAATATATTTTCTTCTGTAGATCTGGGTACGTCTAAACAGGGATGGATTCTATCGATCCTAGGGGAGTACTTTAAAACTTTTTGGGGTTTAAATTAAAATTTTCAAGGACCATGTGGTTTAAAAATTCCCACTTTTATTATCAAAAAGTTTTAACTTACTTAAAAAATGAAACTTTTAGTTTCTTTTTGTTATATTATTATTCTGAAAGTTTTATGAGGGAAGAAGTTTCAAAGTAAAATAATAATATTTTCAATTTTTTTTAATGAGTTAAATTAAAATCTGAGATTTTCTTTTAAAAATGGTCAAATGTGAAGATTTAAAATTGGGCTTCTGCAGCCCTGACTGAATCTTCTGCGTCGCACGTGCTTTACTATCGTACAGTCTTCTTTCGCGATTGGTCTTTGCTTTGCTTAACTTGATACTGTAATATTATCATTTCTGGCAAAGCAGACTTTTTCTATTTTGAAAGCCTTTTAACGAACTGTTCTTGAATCAACACCATGTCATGATATGCAACATGAATGCAAATAAAGGCGTTGATTCCGCTGGTAATCACCCTTTCGAACGACTTTCATGGGAATTAAAGGGTCCAGATTACAAAAAGGTCCATATTACAAAAGGAGTCCCTATTACAAAAAGTCTTAATTACAAAACAAAGTTCTACGCATAAGCCCTAGCTCTACCTCTTAACTCCTCAATAGCTATGAGCAACTTGATAAACCTTGGTGCTTCTTCCATGTCCGGGGTTACGAAAGGTCGGAGAGTCGCGACTTCGGTAGCTAAGTCATTCACACGCCTTGCAACTCGTCGTATGTCCACCATCAGGGTCTCGTGTGTATACTTTGGCACTACATGCTTGCTCGGCAAATCGTTACTTCGGATCTATTGATTAATTTCTGACCGATGTCGCGCGACTGGATCGATGACGTCCTTCCTAAGACACTTTTTTTCCATGATGAAAGATTTTCTAATCGGGCAAACCACTTGAATCAATGCCTCTATGTAATATGGATGCAATGATAATGCAACAAAAGTATGTGTAAAATAAAAATAAAAATAAAACACAAAAAAATGAGTTAGTACCGGATAAAAATAATAAATACATAAATAAAAGGACAAATTAAATAAGGTAAACAAACAAAACAACCTATCTATCCAGTCTAAAACACCTAAGGTTATCCGCATGGCTCTAAAGGGGTGGGTTTCTATGTATTCTCTACATGCAGTCTTGGTTCTATGAGGTACCCGAATTGTCCTTGCTGTCCCCTACTAAGAGTAGCAAGGCCCCCGATCATCACCCATTATAGGCTCCTTTCAACCGGGTTCAATTCAGGGGGACACATTCGCTTATGCCCGTACGAAGGAACGATATCCTTACGAAAGCATAAGGTACTCGAGCCCCGAAGGTGCTTGCTAGGCCCATACGGGAGAACGATATCTCCACGAAAGCATTAGCGTTTTCCCCTCACTTAAAAAAACGGGTTTATATGCCATATTTTAAATGCGTTAAAATAAACGCGTAATTATAACCGAATGTTAATTTAATAGTCACTTTAACCCAGAATTTCTAATATTAATAAAGCGGTAATTATTTTAAAAGCTTGACTCTTATTTGTTTTTTTTTTAAAAAAAACAAAAATGTTCCCCAACAGACTCGCCATCTGTAGCGATGTCTTTTTCGCTAAAAACGTGTTTTTGAAGTGTTTGTTGTCTTTCGGATATAAAAATATTTATCCGTGGGGGTTTTGAAAAAATGCGTTGTATTAGAAATTTGAGTCGCCACCGGCCACTTAGGTAGGCCGGGCACCATAAAACCAGAGATTCAAAAACTTTAAGTTCGGGAGTCGGTTACGGATGGGGAAGGATTAGCACCCCCACACCGCCCAAAATTGCTACTTTAATAATTACCGCTTTATTAATGTTAGATTTTCCAGATTAAAGTGACGATTAGTTTAAAATTCGGTTATAATTGCGAATAAATTTTAAAGGCCCCGTTATCCGAGAGTAAACGCCCAACCACTATCACTACGCCTGATACTGGCCCCATTTACGCTCGGATAAAAGGGCACCGCATTGACAATTTATATATCTGTTATGCAACCTAAAACATGGCGAATATAAATACAATGCGATAAAATATAAACAAATACTAACATAATAAAATACTAATCTAACATAAATAAAATACTAATCTAAAACATACATACATAAATATTAATCTAACTCATAAATAAAAACAAATCTAACGTAAATAAAATATTAATCTAAAACATAAACAAATACTAATCTAAAACATACATACATAAATATTAATCTAACTTATAAATAAAAACAAATCTAACATAAATAAAATACTAACATTCATAAATATTAATCTAACACATAAAAAACAAATTTTACATAACTAAAATATTAATATAAAACATTAATTTAAAACATAATAGATACTAATCTAAAGCATAAATAAACATACAAAGTAAAAAAGAACACAATTTTAAATTAACTAATACTTCATTAAATCATAAAAATTACAACATAAATAAAAAGGAAAGAAAATATACCTAACTAGGAGCTCAAATAACGAACCCCGACTGAACCCCACCGAGATCTACCACGACCTCTCCAAAATTATTAACTAGATCGGACCTAAAATAGGACCCCGATCGAATGTTGGATCGAACCAACTGGGGTCGAGGGCACTGCACTCAACCCCGGCCAGCCTTGCGGCCGGCCTAGCTCCCAATTGGGGAGCCAATTTCATGGCCATTTTTTTGGCAAATTGGCGTGTAAATCTCCCAATTGGCTGCCCCCAATGCCTTGTATTTATAGGCAAAGGGGTGGGTAAATAGGGTGACGTGGAGCAACATGCTCCACGTATTTTCTTCCTTTTTTTAATATATTTTTTTTATTTTTCATTAATTTTATATGAATAATATTATTATTAAAATAATACTAATAACACTAAAACCCGGTCAAAAATGAGTGATTACACCATGCATACTTCAAATATCAATAAATTCCAGTGACCATTTTGTGTATCGATACACCTAGTCCGGTATCAGTACGCCTTATTATAACTTCTTTCAAACCTAAAATCGATATCGGTATAGGCCTAGTTGTACCGATACGGATGCCCTAGGTTTCGATACTAATCTACCCATATTGATACCTTGCTACAGTAAAATTTTAGTGTTGAATTTTCGTATCAATACGCCTAGGATCGAAACGATACGACTTGTTAACCTCGTTGACTTGGACCAATTATTCACACTCGTACTGATATGCCATCACTCGTATCGGTACGCCATATTATGTAATAATATTTTTCTGGTTTTTATACAATTTAACCAGTCAAACAATGTCCAGTTCCTATAAAATTTTTAAGGCAAGTTTATTTAGTCATAATCTACTATTATGCCAAATTTCATAGCCATATGAATCCATTTAGTAGGATTATACCTTTTTTAGGCCCAATATGCATATTTTGCCACTTTTAACCAATCTCAAAACATCATTTTAACCCCTTTAAGCTTATACATATCATATACAACATATACACAACAAAATGGTTAAAAAGTGACCAATTTATCTACTTTGCCACTATACTAGGAGTTTGCAGGGTTGATGAACATTATTCTATAGTTGTTGTGACTTGCCGAAAACCCTCAACTTCCCCTATCTCGCAATGATAACTTCTTTAACCTAAATTGCATTAAACGAATAACTTCTTTAACCTAAATTGCATTAAATGAAATGCATTAGGCATACTTTGCCTAGTGAGGTAGTCACAAATAATGTCAATAACAATGATATGCATTTCAATCCATGTTTTAACAATAGTAATGTTATGAATCATGTTCAATGACAAATAAATCATATTTCAATAATGTTCCTTGGATCGAACCAAGATAGTGGATACGTGAATTCCTACGCCTTGCTAAATCAATGAATGGTTTAGTCTCTCTGCCTCGCCAATTGACCAATAACACAAACATCACTGCGCCTCGCCACAATAAAGGTCGTAACCCAAGGATTATAGTCCACCCGTACCAATGAGCTTATGAATTCTTTGGTATGCCAATTGTATTCAATGTCCTTTCGAATCCAAGGTTCAGTAACAATAACAATAACAATATCGGTGACAATGACAATATCAATAGTAATGTTTCAATAGCGATGGAAATATCAATATCGATGTTTAATGGTAATGGTAATATAATTATCGATGACTATCACAATACCTTTATCGATGTCCAATGTCTATGACAAGGACACTATCAATATCCAATGATCAATATTTCTATATTTCCAATATTTTGATGATGACAATGACAATAACGACAATGCAATGTTCAATATTTTGATGCAATAACTTACTATGCTTACCAATAAAGCCTTCAATGAGGTTTGATACAATAACCCTTTGACAAAATGTCAGCTATGGAATAATCGATATTAATGAAATTGGAAAAGCACATACCCTATTCTCGAGACTCTAACTACACTCACCTAGCCATCTAATGCTCATACGGCTCTCGAATTACAACTCCTTTATTCCTATCCTTTGGTGGAGATGGTAGCCATTCCTTCTCCAACTCTTTAGATAGATAGATAGAACACAAGGAAATTGTTACAATCAATATAAAGATATTAATTTCAATATCTAAGCTTGAAATAGCTATTAGCTGTTAAATTTTCATGGATTGAAGCCTCGTAGAACATGAGTTTAGCTTAGGTGTTCAATAGCTTTAGCTTAAAATTAGACATCCAATACCCATGGAATCGAACAATAGATTGGGGGCTTTTGCTTACCCAAACAAGAGCTACAAGATAAGATCAATGCATGAAAGAAATCTAAACTTTTGGGGCTTCACCAATAGAGGTGTTAGCTTGAGAGCTTAAGGAAGATGACAATGGATGTGTATGCTTAGGACTTGAAAAAGATGGAGATGAATGTAAAAAATGGGCTCGGTGGGTACAAGGACACTTAAAAGGTGTTTTAAACACTTATATTTCCTTTTGTATGACTTTAACCGAGGCTTTCCTTCAAGTGAAGGAAACCTTAATATTTTATTACAAAATTCCCTTTCTTCCTTATCATCTATCCAATATAATTATGTTCCCCATCAGATTCACCTTTTTACATCCTTCTATGCCAATTTACATGATATCACATGAAGCAAGGAGGCGGTTCATCCCAAAAATGGGAGAATTACAATAGTGGTCCCACATATTTCCAAACTTTGTACTTTTGCCTTCAACCTTTCAATTTTTACAACTTAGTCACTAAAGAGTTTTAAATAAATTCAATAAAGTCCTTAGTCAATAAGTTGGCTCAGTTAAAGTCCAATTCCAATGAAATTGAACACATGTTCAAGTCAATGCAATGTTTGAACCTTTTAGGTATAGGGTTTTTGATCGTCGAAACCCAACTTCGACTAGACCGATTTCTAGGGTGTTACAAACCAACTTCGCAATCAAACTTATGTCTGCCAATTTTCTTGTTTGGCGTCTTTAAGTGGAGGCCACTTTTATTGGTTTTAGGCTAATCGGTTATATTGATGGTTCACAGCCTTCCCCATTTTAGTTTACCAATATCGCGGCAATAATTGTTAATCTTGAATATCTGCAATGGCATCGTCGGGATCAAATTCTAATTAGTGCTCTTCTTGGCAGTTGTGATGATCTAGTTTAACCACTTACTTCATTCGCTGTCACCGCTAAAATTACATGGGATACTCTGGTCGCAAGTTATGTTCGAGCATCTCCTGGTCGTATCTTTACTCTTAAATCCAAATTAGCTCGCAATTCGCGTGGTTCCAGGTCTATCACTGACTACATGAAATACATACAAGATATTTCCTCTGATCTTACCTTGGCAAACTGTCCTATCTCCGATACAAATCTTTTGATTTCTATTGTCAATCAATTAGGTGATAATTATCGTCCAATAGTTGTTGCCCTTCGTGTGCGTAACACATTGACAACCATGCTTGAGTTGTTTGATATCTTAATTAATCATAAGAGACTTCTTCAAGAATATAAACAAACCACACTTCTTTCCATGATATATTCTGCGCACGAGCTAATCCAAATCATGGTTATTCCACCAACCTCTCTCGAGGAAATAGTGGTCGCTCTGGTCATTCGGCTTCTGGTGGCAGTCGTAGTCCTGATCCTTAATCTAGCCATTTCAAATGACAAGATATTGTGTGCTAGTTATGTAATTTTCCAGGGTATATTATTCGAGATTTTCGTAAGCTTGTTTGGTTTCTTCACAACAATAACTTTTATTAGCAGCCTCCGTATGATTCTCCAATTGTCAACACTGCTACTGATCTTTCATCATTGGATCTTGTTCTTTGGATGTTTGATAGTAGTGCCTCGCATCACGCCACAATGTCCACTACATCTCTTTAGGATATCTTCTCTTATGATGGTCCAATACAGTTTCTACCAATGCACTATTCCTACAGCTACCAAGCCTCTTTCTCTCACAAATATTTTATGTGTTCTTCAATTACATATAAATTTGGTATCAGTTTCTAAATTATGTCAGATTAGTCATGAGTCTGTTGAATTCTTTGACTCTTATTTTCTTGTTAAGGACTTGCCCACAAGAACTCCTCTTCTTAGAGGCAATAAAATTGGTGGTGTCTACTATGCTCCACAATCCTTTTATCCCTAAGTCAACTCCATCAATTACGTGTTCGTGCATCAACTGCATCACAAGTTTGGTCATCTATCCTATAAATTCTTAGCCTTTACATTACGCACTTGTAAGATATTTTATAACTCAACTAGTTTGACAAAATTTCATTGTTCTTCCAGTCTAATTAATAAGAATCATAAATTGACATTTGGTCAAAATACTATGTCAAGCATGTATCCTCTTGGATTGCTTTATTCTAATGTTTGAGGTACCAAACATATGTCTTATGATGGATATTCATATTATATGGTGTTTGTTTATCACTTTACCAAGTATATCTGGTTATACCCGATAAAGAAGAAATCTGATGTTGCAGCAATATTTCCTCAATTTAAAAGGGTTGTTGAATGCTTTTTTCATCAAACCATTGCGTCTCTATTCTCTGATAATGGGGGTAAGTTTGTTAAGATCTTGCCCATTTTGAATTTGAAAGGTATTGCACACTTCACTTTACCACCTCATACTCTGAAACACAACAGGACTACTGAACGAAGACATCGTCACATAGTGGAGACTGGTCTCTCTTTACTTCACTTTGTATCTCTCTCAACAAAGTATTGGCCTCATACTTTTCAGGCAGTTGTCTATCTTATTAATCGGATACAAACACCGATACTGGATAATATGTTGCCTTCCTTTCTACTTTATCAATAAGCACGAACTATGACAAGCTTCGATCATTAGAATGCTTGTGTTTTCCTTGGCTGTGACCATACAAAAAGCATAAACTTGAGCCACGGTCCCCTGAATGTGTTTTCCTTGGATACTCTGTGACGCAGTTTGCCTATAAATGCTTGCAGCCGAACATTAGTAAAATTTATGTCTCTCACCATGTTTGGTTTGTTTCTCACTTCTTCTCTTTTTCTACATGACTTGCCCTCTATGTGCCTCATTATCCTCTTTCAGTATTGTTTCCTGCTGCATCGACATCACCTGCTGCATCGACATCACCTGTCACACCTCTCTTGCCTACTATGCCATGACAACCTGATGTTTCCATTGCTACACCAGCTTCCTTGCCTAATATGCCACAGTAACCTGATGATTCCATATCTACACCAACTTTCTTGGTTAATCAACCATGGCAACCTGGTGATCTCATTGCCATACCAGTTTTCTAAGTTGATCTGCCACAGTAAGATATCTCCCCTAACTTGCCACAACATGATTTTTCACAACAACGTGTTTGCCGGCCAAATCTGAGGTAATTTGGTCCTTCATTTGTTAATGCTACTATATGTTATCCTTTGCCTTCCACATTAGAGTCGAAGATTATTACTCAAGCTCTCAAAGATCCATTACAGAGACAAGCCATGGAAGATGAGTTTAATGCCTTGCTACGCAACTATACATGGGATCTTGTTCCACAGTTTATACAATCTGTAGTAGGGTACAAATGGGTATTCTACGTGAAACGACGTGCTGATGGCTCTGTTGATTGATACAAAGCCAAACTGGTAGCGAAAGGGTATTCTCAAGAAATTGGTCGCGACTGTTTTGAGACTTTCAATCCTATGATAAAACCTATTATGATGCATATTATTTTTACTCTTTCACTACCTCATGCATGGCCCATCAAGCAGCTTGGCATTAATAATGCCTTATTAAATGACCCTTACATGAGGAAGTCTATCTAGAACAACCTCCAGGGTATGTTGACTCTAAAAAACCATCTCATATTTATCGATTGCGTA
The DNA here is from genome assembly GCA_019671005.1 of Hibiscus mutabilis. Taxonomy (NCBI): domain Eukaryota; kingdom Viridiplantae; phylum Streptophyta; class Magnoliopsida; order Malvales; family Malvaceae; genus Hibiscus; species Hibiscus mutabilis. The sequence goes on from CM033741.1 coordinate 29,449,001, forward strand.
AAGCCTTGTATGAACTCAAGTAGGCCACGAGGGCATGGTATATTGAACTTTCTCAATTTCTTATTCACTTTGGTTTTACGAAATCAAAGGATGATGCCTCATTCTTCATCTATAATGCAAAGGGAATTATTTTATACTTTCTAGTCTACGTGGATGATATTGTGCTTACTGGTAATAACAATGGTTTTAGTGCTCAGTTCACCAACTTATTATATACGAAGTTTGCTCTGAAGGATATAGGCTTGCTCAGTCATTTTCTTGGCATTGAGGCTATTTCTACTCCAACTAGGATATTTCTATCTCAAGCACAATACATCGCCAACATCTTGACTTAGTTTCAGATAGAAAATGGCAAGGCAATTTCCACACCTGTCCTCTTCCAATAAACTACCTCTAATGGAGCCATCCATGACACTTGATATCTCTAATTATCGAAGACTACTTGGTCTCCTTCAATATCTCACACTCACTCGATCGGATATTGCCTTTGCCATGAATCATTTGTCACAATACATGCATGGTCCTTCACTTGCACATTGAACAACAGCTAAGCCTATCTTGCGTTATCTAAAAGGTACATTATGCCATGACATTCTTTTTCACTCAGCATTTTTACTTCATCTCACTGCATTTGCCGATGCGAACTAGGGTATATCCTCTACAGCGGTAGATCCACTACTGGATATGCTATTTATCTTGGATCCAATCTTATTTCTTAGAAGTAAGCTCGTCAGAAAATTGTTTCTCGTTCCTCCACAGAAGCTTAATATTGTGTCGTGGCAAATGCAACTGCTGAAGTGCTTTGGGTTTAACATCTACTTCAAGAAATTGATGTGGCATTAAAAAAAACCGCCATCTCTCTTTTGCGACAATCTTAGTGCCACATATGTTTGTAAAAATCCATTCTTTCATTCTCGTATGAAGTATATTGCACTTGATTACTTCTTTGTTCATGACTTAGTTGCTGCGGGTTCACTACTTATTCAATACATTCCCTCCAAAGCTCAGATTGCAGACACTCTCACCAAACCGCTTAGTCAGAATCTCTTCATCCATTTTCGGTCCAAAATTGGTGTCACCGATGGGGGCGTATCAAAGATAAAGATAAGTTAAGATAAATCTTAATAAATCTCATTCAAATCGTATCTTATCTTATCCAAATCTTATATTGTATTTAATATTTGATTTTCCTTATCCTTACATATTTAAATCTCATTGTAATCCTATATATACTCTAATTGTAAATATTATGGATTATCAATAATACAAATCTTTTACACTTTCAATTTTAGGGTTTAGAGATTAAGGTTGTGGTTTAGGGTTTATAAGTTTAGGTTGTAGGGTGTAAAATTTAAGGTTTATAGTTAGAATTTAGAATTTCGGGTTTAGGGTGTTAGAGTTAGGGATTTAGGTTTTAGATTTTATAGCTTAAATATGAAGGGTTGTGTATCAAAATATAACCCTAAAATAATTATATGACTATTTTAATTATTTACTTATATTTAGATTTTTCTAACAAAAATACTTTAATTTGTAGAAAAATTTATGTAACACCCTAAATCTGACTTGACCAATTCGGAGGATCCAAGATATCACATTAGGTCACCATAGTAACCGAGCAAATTTTGCTAACCTTATTTAGCCCAGAACATTTAATTAAAATATATAGATCTTTGATGCATACAAAAAGCATAACACAATAAAAGATTGGCGAAGATAGAAGATTAAGGTAAGCGAAAGAAGCATAATAATAGAAGCAAAGACGAGTCTAAAGAACAATAAGTAGAGAGGAAAACAAGAAGAATAAAATTAAACTTTTTCATTTCAATATCTCATTCACTAACCCTAGAGGACATTCAAGGTCTTTAAACCCTTTAGTTACAAAACACATTTTATTAAACGCATCAAAACTTTTCATTCAAAGAAATTTTTATCCTCAAGGAAACGACAATGGTTATACTTCTCAATTTATCTTTGAAATGGTTTGATCAAACATTTCGTCAAAATCAAAAAATGGCTCGACAACTGTGAAGTATCTCCCGAAATCGAAAACTGCTCTAGTCAGTTCATTAGCATCGTCCATGTGTTGTCTCGGATGAAAGTGCATGTTCAGAATTGAATCTAAATTCAATTTTGGATCGATATTAATATTCACTGTGACTTGGTTTAAATTTAATGTTTAGAATTGGTTCAAGTAAATGCCCTATAATGGTTCAATAGTTATGCTGAAACTTAGTTCGCCCATAGACCAATGAACATGGTGGCTCATTAGCGGCTGGGCCAACTTCTACAAAATTATTACACTCTCGGGCTACAACCACCGAGTCAGCCACATTAATACCAACAACATCTGGCTGGCTAATATTATTAATACCAACCTCATTGTCTACCACCTCAGCTTTTTGGACTGGGGAATTGCATGATACTAACGAGTTCTTTGTCTAAAGATCGATCCTCTCCTGGCCAATCAAGTCCATCGTTAGCCGCCGCTGAGCCCCTGGGATTGAAACCCTCATCCCCAACGTCCCTATTAACTGGACAGTCCGGCCATACATCCGCATAGTTAGCCTTCGTATCAATAAAAGAAGCCTCCACTAAATTATCTCTGAATTTCTTGATACGATGAGAAAAACCTAATGATATCACCCTAATAGAGTCTGGGATATCAACGAGACTAGCAACTCTAATCGTAACTTTTGCAATGTTTCTGTCCAATGCCCACATGTGTCCGAGGCCCAATACCCAGTATGGCCCAATATTCAATTTCATGCCTAACCCAATCACCTCAATCATCAGAGCTTTGGCCCGGGTCGAGTCCCTAAAATTCATATTCGAATTTAGTGCAACATTGCTAACAGGGTTCAAGTTCAATTTATCTATCCCACTATCCGTAATCCGATCAACCACACCCTCTAAATTTCAAATTAGAGTCATAATAACCCTAAGCACACAATTCAAGTTCGGATTTAGAATATCTAACAAAGGACTCCGAGCTATAATAAAAAATGGCTGAAAGATTATTTGGATCGGTTTAAAGCAACCCTTAAACGAAACAACTAAAGCCTCGATCATCAATGTTTCCACCACAATCGACGGAGGTAATGACGTCGTAGGATGCTCCAAAAATAGCTGAGGCACTGGTGGAATAGAGAGCTCCTTCAACGAATCAACTATTGCATGCAAAGGAACCCGAGGTGGATTTAAGCTCTCGAATCTGTCACTGTTGGAAGACAGCCATTACAAACGACACAAATTGCTTTTGAACCCTAGATTGTACAAAATTAACGTCGGACAAAAATTGAAAATTTCGAAACGGACGTTTCAATTCCGCGAATGCACTGTATCAAGCTCTTTGAAATGACTCAAAATTGTTGTCCGCCCTAGGCTTGACTGATCAATGTTGCTTTCCGATGGTTGAAATTTCACCATAAAAAATCCAAACAAATTCATAGAAGAACGAAGAGGTAAAAATAGAATGCGACAGAAGGAATAAAAAAAATGAATCGTTAGACTATGATGTCTTTGATGCAACAAGTACCTTTACCAATTAAACCACATGACATTTGGTCATAAAACCCATAAAAAAGAAACCTTTAATATGATTTCAATGAGACTCAAACTTATGACTCTATGGAGGAAGAATTTCATTTTTTTTACTAATTTCATATTTTGCTGCAATTTAAATTGTTAAAAAAAGACTTAAAGGATGTAAGAACTTTAAAGTTAAAAAAAAAACTAAATCAATTAAGTCTCTGAATTTTTTTACTCAATTAAGCTTTTTTACTAATAAATTAAATCAATTAAGTCTGAACTAATAAATCGAATCAATTAAGTACTTTGACCAGCACTGACAATTAAATCTCAATATTTTTTTCTTTAGATATTATTATCACATGATACCTTATAGTTCTATCATATTATATTTATAGAATTTTAATATATATATATATTATATAATTTTTATAAGTTTTACAAAATTTTTAGTACTTTTAATTTTTTTAATTAACATAAAAAATTATAAAATTGTCAAATGATAACATTGTGATATAAAACGCTGTATCATTTTATTCAAAAAAATATTAAATTTAACTGTCAATTGATAAAAAAACTTAATTAATTTAAATTATCAATTTAAAAACTTAATTAAGGGTAATTAATTTTTCTTCTTAAAAAATTCAAGTATTTCTTAACAATTGAACTATAATTGGATGTCTAATTGGTTCGATTCCGAATCCAATTTAATTGGAATATATTTCACTTTCCCCGCCAAATATGAAAAAGAAAAAGAAAAAGGAAAAGGAAAAGGAAAAACGTCTCGTCAGAACCTTCAATTTATCCGAGCTATAAAATTTGAAAACACCACCATTAATCTGCGAAAGCAGTGTTTTCAGAAGAAACAACAAAAATGGAGAAAGGGTTAATCTCAGTAGATCGATGGGCAGATGGCAGCCTAGCTTACTTCTTAACACACCTGCACGCCGATCACACTGAAGGCCTATCTTCCACCTGGGCCAAGGCTCCCATCTTCTGCTCCCGCATCACCGCCAAGCTCTTTCCCTTCAAATTCCCCAACTTCAATCTCTCCCTTCTCCACGTCCTCGATCTCTGCTCCTGGCACTCTCTCTCCCTCCTTTTGCCTTCCTCCGATTCCAAAGTTACCGTCCAAGTCATGGCCTTCGACGCTCACCACTGCCCCGGTTCGGATGCATGCTCAACACTGAGATTTCCGATGGGAGATAAACGGTGAGAGAGCGAAATTAGGAAGGGAGATGCTGTTGAATGCTCTTAGGGATGATGTGGTTGATGTTCTCTATTTGGACAACACGTATTGTAATCCTTCCTATCAATTTCCTCTCAGGGATGTTGCTGCCCAGCAGGTGCTTTTCAAAATTCCCAACCAAATGTTCGTTAAATATGTTTGAGATATTAAGATTAAGCTTAGAATTAGTTGTTTTTGGACTTTCATTAAATTATTAAATACTTGAGAATTCATTTTCAAATTGCACCGGCAGAAAGTTGGGTTTTAATCGTGATGATTCTTATTTAGCATCAAATTTGGGCTTAAAAAAATGAATGTTTAATTGAGCTTGACGTAGAATCTCAACAAACAAGCTCAACCAGGTGGTGTGTTTGGCTTATCAACTTGTCTTGTTCGCAATCTTGTATTTGAGATCTATTGTAGATTAACACAATTGGTTATTAGCTTAGCCTCTATTTAAAATTAGGAAAAATATTTGATGCATTTTCACAGTACACTTTAGTTTACACAAGTAGCTTTATTTTAGGGTTTAGAGATTTAGTTTAGTGCTTTATGTTTTAGTGTTTAGTGTTAGAATATATAGTTTGCGGTTTAAGGTTTAGGATTTAGGTTTTAAAAGTTAAATATGCATGTTTGTGGAAAAAAAATTCCCACCGTATGTGCATCAAATATTAACCCTTTAAATTATGCTGGCTTTCTGTGGATGACACTGAATGAAAATTAAACTGCAGCTATCGACAGCATTCTGATATGTTGGCTGTTCCTTTCTTCTTAGTGCACAATAATGGGTACAATGTCTTCTTTAATATATTCAAGAAAATTCAATTTTGAGTCTATATCTGTTGAAGACAACCAAAGTATGGGTTTGTATAGATGGCTTCATTATTGTAGGACTAACTTGGGAACCGAAGATCAGATTTGATTTTCTTACTGCTTTAGTTTTTCTGATAACAGATTGTTGACATCATTACTTCCCATCCAGACCATGACATTGTCATGGGGATTAATACGTTGGGAAAGGAAGATCTTTTGCTTCACATTGCAAATGCACTTAATATAAAGGAAACAGGTTTGGCCCTTCTACTTGTTCACATTAATTTTTATCTGTAAGAGTACAACTTAGTCCAGTAGGTAATTAGGTTAAATGATATTTATTCTACCTTGGGAAATCACTGGGAAAGATATATGAGAGGTTATTCCTTTGTAATCTACAATTATTGTGCATTGTATGATGAACCAGGCTTTCACTATTTGATCTAATGGATTATGTCAAAGTTTGTTTGCATTGGCTTTTCTCTCACATGCAAGGATTTAAATAGCGGTCCGCTACTGCAATAGCGGCTACTATATAGCGGTAGCAGCACCATCCTAAACTGCTACTGCAAAAAATAGTGGTCCGCAATGACTGCAATAACATCCCTTATATCCGCAACGGCGATAAAATACCGCGACCGAAAGCACGGCCACACCCGCAATTTAAATCCCTGCTCACATGTATCACTTTCCGGTGAAAAGATCTTACCTTATAGAGATGAATGGTTAAAGTGCGTTTTATGTTTTCTTCCTTATTGATATATTTGAAGATTAATGGTGATTTATCTGTAGCATTTTAGCCTTTCCTATCAGTTATTCAATTTTCACCTGCTTCCTCTTGTTTGCAATCCTTGTAGATTTGGGTCTGGCTAGAGCGACTCCAAACCATGCATCTTCTTGGGTACCATGACGTCTTCACAACCGACACATCTCTTACAAGGGTGTCAGCTATCCCTCGTTACAGTTTTAGCATCAATACTTTAGAAGGATTAAATACAATGCACCCAACTATAGGAATCAACCATCTGGTCTTCCATGGGTGGCTAAGCCCTTTGAAGGAGATGGCAAGCTTTTTGATTCTCCTTTAACTTCCCGTTACAAAAGAAGCAAAGAGAGTTCAAGAGGTGGGAAGCAGAACGATAAAACCGATGGCAATTTAGGATCTGTAAAAAGGTTTCACAAGTACATATATTCAGTCCAATATTCTGATCACTCAAGCTATCCGGAGATAGAGGAGTTCATAAAGCTTGTGCAGCCAATTAACATGAAAGGTATCGTATCTTCTTCATCTTGTTATGTCGATCCTCTATATTACTTTGGTCGCATTTGTGGAATAAACCAACCATCACCAGAGTTTCACCATCAACATCAAAAGTTTGGAAGAGGTTATACTATGAAAAACAAGAGGAAAAGGGTTGGTCATTTAGGATTTCATTTGAACAGGGTGACTATGATGAGGCGAGGTCGGCGAGGTGTAAGGCTTGATGAAAATGAATGTTCTGATTGACTAGACTGAAATTGACTTCGGCGTATACTAAGTTAGCGATGATGTCAAAAATTGGGACTTGTTAACAGTAGCTGAGAAATGTACTTTTGTTAACATGGGCTGGTACAGTTGGTTGAGTATACATTAACCCTTTCTAAACTGTAAGCTTGGTTATTCTCCTTTAGGAGATAAAACTCTAGATTAGTGGCTGCATGTAGATTCAAGACTATAAATAGATACTGTAGATATGCTATGGAGCATATACAATTAGGGATGACCATGGGTTGGGTTTTTTTGCTAATCCGCACCCGACCCGAATATTTAATATCTCCATCCAAACTCGATCCGACCCAATATTTTATAATGTTCCATCTAACCCGAACTCAAATTCGAATTCTAGAGTAAAAACTCGAACTTGACCTGACCTAATATAAATAAAAAATTATCATTTTCATTATTATTTGATAGAAAAGCGAGCTAATTGAAAAAATAAATAAATAAAGGGGAATCATTATAATAATTATTCTATTTTTATTAGACAAAATAAGGAGATAAAGAGAGGAGCATTGTAGCAATTATATCTAAATATTTAGAATAAAATCAAACTATTATTTCGAGTTGGGTAGGATATTTTTCACCTTAAACCCAAATCGACCTGACCTTATTCTTAAAAAGTCAGACCAGAAATCAAAATTTTCTTTAAAAAACTCGACCTTATAGGACCGGGTATGGATTAAATGGCCATTCCTATATATAATGGATTTGTCATTTTGGGGTTTATAGGGATGGGCACGGGTTGGGTTTGAGGCCCATTTGAACTCGACCCGAAAATATAAATCTTAAACTTGAACCTGACCTGACACGATCTTTTAAAAATCTGACCCGGCCCGAAAATTATATACTTAAACCCGAACCCGACTTGATCTATTTAAAATAAATAAATTTTAGGGACCTAATTGTAAAAAGATTAAATTTTAGTGACCTAATTGTAAAAAATATATATAAAGAGGGAGCATTATTGAGAATATCCATAAAAAAATATATGAGAAAATTACACTATTAGTCTCGGGTTGGATATTTTCACCCTAAACCCGAACCCAACCCGACCCGAAATCACCCTTAAATAAATCCTGAATTTTCTACAAAAATTCGATCTAATCGAGTTGAGTAAAATACCCATTCCTATTTAGTCATGATATAGAAGTCATATCATGACTAAATCATTGAATATATATACATAGATATTACAAGCAATTTAAGACAATTTCATACTTTAGGATTTTTCTCATTCTAAGGGTTGAGTATCGATACTAACTTTCAATACCGATACAGAGGTATCAATATTGACACTATAGACCCCATATCAATATTAAAACAGATTACTAGAATTTTGCTAGTTATTTGATATCAATACGACGATACCGACCTTTCAATATAAATATCCTATATTAATATGTCAAAAATGACAGTTTTTACTACTTTAAAACCTTCTACATGTATCTACAAGCTACTAAATCATATACTTTAAAACCTTCTAAATGTACCTAAACACCAACATCTAACCTCTCAAAAGCACATATGACCATCAAGCTTTTCTAACTTAAACCCATCATTTAAAGTGATAAGCTTACACTCCCATACCAATCTTTTAAACTCATACGCCTAACTTATCTATCAAGCAAAATGTATAAATCTTTCCTACATGCAAATCACAATCAACATGCATAAAACTTTTCAACTGCAAATCACAACCAATATTGCAAATTCACTCAACAAGCAAGTCACAAACAAAACTATTACTAGTAATGGACAATAAGCATAGCATCATGACTTTTTAAGCTTACACACTTACCATATAGCATATGAACATTGGTTACAATGACTTTACAAAACAATACACCTTAAGCCATGACCAAAGCTCAAAATAAACAACTTATATACTTTAAAATGACCTTTATACATACCATCATCTACTAGGTGTTTATGAGTAAACATTTACATAGAAAAGTCATTCTGGAGGACTTGTGACTTTGTGTATGCGAATCTGAAACGATCTATAACAAAACCTATATCCTATAAAGACAATGAATACACAAAATGAGCTTCAAAAAACTCAGTGAGGTAGTCACCGACGGTGGCGGGTCCAAAAATATATTCGAGGGTGGTCACAGATAAAATCTTGAAATTTTAGGGTGGGCACAAGCTTTAAATATTACAAAATTTTAAGGACTAATTCATAAAAATTAAGAAAAGTAAGGACAAATGTAAGAACTTTGAAATGTTCAGGGTGGGCACGGACCCACCCACATTATACGTGGATCTGCCATTGGTCACCAACACATGATATAGTTAAGCAAATGAGCATAAAAATGAACCTTAAATAAATTACAAATGATTAAGCAAACATGTATTCATAGAGTCATATTCAATATTGTAACATTTTGGTAATTAATTAATTTATTACTCAATAAATTCGTACTTAAATTAGAGCAAGTATTTTAATTAATGCAACATCAATGTAATTTATATTAATCACTTTGTCATTGATTCATTCAAATCTTTAGTTTAGCTGATGGTTGCTTAGTGTCTACGACACTTGAATCAACATATCCTCACCAAATATCTAAATCCATCAATATAACTTCTGTCCTCATCAAGACAAAAATATGGGTGAGTTTGGGGATGTTTAGAGTACGGCTAAAAGACGATAAATTTCGAAATTTTATTCTTGAACTAAAAATGTTGGACTTTTATAACATTTTCGGTTGTTTTTTGAGTTTTTTCTACAAAGTATCGATACTTAATTTAGGACAAAGTATCGAAACTTACAAAATGAGTATCGATGCTTGCAAAAAAAAAAAAACTAAAAAAAAACAACCAAAAATATTATCAAGAAATCTAACATTTTTGAGTTTGAGGATAAAATTTCAAATCTTGTCGTCTTTTAGCCGCACCCTAGACATGCCATACGTTAGACTCACCCCATAAATGTCTATATAAACATCGGAAGACATGTATTTTTTTCCGTTGCAATATATTTTTTTATTAAATAATGATATTACATTCTCATATCGGGATTCGGACACATATAAGAGGAGCAATGTGAGCTCCTTAGTCACTAGGCCAATTAATAGATCTTAAGCAACTTGAGTTATTGATCAAACCAAATTCGAGTGTCATAATATTTTATTCAAAAAGCTCATGAATCTAAGCGGTCTTTTTATTTATAACTGTAGCGACCTTTTTTCGAAAAATAAAAAATCGCTAAATTTTTTTTTCGGTTTGTTGAAGAATCTTGAAAATTGCGGTAAATTGAATTTTTGGGGAATTTTGTTTTAAAAAACTTGTTTTTGTTATGAAAATAAAGACTGGAGTCGTCATCGGCCACTTTGACAGGCCGAATACCATTAAAACCAGAGATTCTTTTGAAAACAGTTTGGGAGTTGGTTACGTGTTGGGAAGGATTAGCACCCCCATCACGCCCTGAAATCGGTACCAAATTATACGTTGCTTTTAATTGATAGAAATTATTGAAATTTAAATTAGATTTAATTAACTATTCCAAATCGAATATAAGCTTTAACTGAACGGGCTTTAACAATTTGGTGGGTTTGAATTAATTATCCGTTTAATTAATAAGGGTGATTGTACATCGGACCGTAGATTAAAACGACATCGAATAAGACCGACTGCCATGTTAATTTACGGTTCGAATCAAGTACATCACCTTTTATGCATGGTGCAAGCAGTTTAAAAATAATGTTATGACTTGACAAGATTTTAATTCAAACTAAGTTTACCTTCGAATGGTAAGAATTAATTCGAATATTTGGTCAACATCCATTAAGTCAGGACTGTGTTGACACAAATATCGAAATTAATAAATACCTCCTTTTTAGGATTTAGGTTAATTAATTAACAAAGTGAATTTGCAATTAAATTAAGGGTTAAATGAGTGTTAGATAATGCATGTCACAAAAAGCAAGCAAATGAAGACAAGGAAGTAAATACGGAAAATGAAAGATCAACCAAAATAAATAAATGCGGAAATTAAAATGTTCGGAAAAATAACCGGATCGAGCAAAATATAAAATGCGAGAAATAAATTGCAAAAAATAAATTGCGGAAATTAAATGTTAGATGTTAGTTGGCTACACTAAACGGACCATAATAATACGGATCGGCCCCTGTTGCGGGTCACCGTAAGGCCGATTCGAACAAGAGTTAAATAAAATAAAGATAAAATAAATAAATATTATACTATATACTATATAATATAATAATAACTACAGGATATATATGTGTCATATATTATACATAACAAATGTGATAAATATAATATGTATATAATATAAAACCATAATGTAATATATATATATATTCTACGTAACCTATATAGACTATATACTATATAATATATAACAAATATATAATATATATAATAAATAGACATAATATAAAAGATGGACCAAAATAGAATAAAAAAACTAATTTGAAACGAATGACCGAGTTGAAAGACTGGAAGACAGGCGGAGACCAAAAGGGAAATTATCTCGAGACGAAAATGAAGGCGAGAGAAAACCAGGGGGACTGATCGTGTAATTAACCCATAGACTAAAATGTGCGGATCTTCCCCTCGGGTCGGGTCACCGCGCGGGTCTGCCTTACCAAAACGGTGGCGTTTAAGCAAAAATATATAAGGAAAAACACCAGGCAAAACTAACTGCAATTTTCAGTCTCCTTCATTTTACATAAAACCAAAATAAGAAACAAAAAAAAAGACGCTCTAAAAATTCAGAACCCTAACCCCTTTTAAATCCAGAATCTAGCCTAATGTCGTGCGCTGCCGCCTCGCCCACCGCTAGCCGATGGCCTTGAAATCGTACCAGAAAAACCTTATCTTTTCTTTAACAGCCAAAAGCAAACTTGATTTTCAAAACGCAAATCAGCTCCTCCTAAACCTTGCAAAACCAGATACGAAACTCTTCTGAAAAAATCCTCTTTTTTTGAAAAAAAACAAAGCATTTTAGAAAACCTTTGAAGGTTTGGGACGATCAAAAGCCCGAACGGCAGAAAAGAGCAACGACGGCGACGGGTAACTGCCTCCCAAAGGTAACCCTAAAACCTTTTGATTTTTGTTGTATATTCAAAGTGAAAAATAAGATGAGAATGATGCTTCTGTAATTTTTTTGTTGTATTGATTTTTGAAAATACTCGTCTAGGGTTTACATGATTCTGATTCAGGCTTTTTATAGTCGATTAATTACAAGGTTTAAAAAAATTAAAATTAAAATTAAAATCTGGGATTGACTTGATTCCTGAAGTTTCGTGTTGTTGTTGGTGTTGTATGTGGGTGTACTGCCGAGGCTCATATGAGGGAGAGGGGGCCAGTGGTCCCTTGGCCATATGTGCATGTGGTGGCTGAGAGAGGAGAGCTGCAAAACGGGGACCATTCATCATGGAAAAACCATCGACGTGGTGGGTGAGGTGGCACCGATGGAGCCTATGACGTGGCCTAAAGGGCAGCCCAAATACCTAGTTCAAGAAGGTTCTGAAAACCTCAGAAGCTGAAGAGGCAATGAGGGGTGGCTAGGGTTAGGGTTATTTCCATATTAGGATTAGTTAGATAGCGGATCAGATTAGGCTAATTGGGTAACTAGGTATTTGGGTGAAACAGGTTTAACTGGGTATGGGCAGATAAGTATTGGGAAATGGGTTCAGTGATGGGTTTAATAATTGGGCTTGGGTAACTTGTAATTGGACATTGGATTTTGGATTTTTTTTAATTAAATTTGATTTGATTTTTTGTTTTTAAAATTGGCTATTTTAGTTTATTCGAATCTAACCCCGGACGAAAATGGGTGATTACAGTTGCCCTTCTTTGCTCATTGTTGTGAAACGGCAATAGAGCAAAGAGTAAAAGATAGCCATTTTCGTTCGGTCGAACTAGAGCACCCTTTCTGGCATGACCCTTCCTTCAAAATCTAACTGGTCTATCTTCCAACTTCTAGAGAAATAGAACTCATCTGTTGATTCGTTACACCACCGACGGAAAGTTAGGATCTGGTCGATTCATCTACTTCATCCCCTTTTTTGGAAAGATAAAACCTGCAAGAATAAAAAGGAAATTGTTTCAGAGTGAGTATCCACTTATTTTATTTAAAACTTGTAAAATTAAAAGGATCGGGCAAATAGATGTTTGAATATGGGTGATCCGCTATGACACCGACGACGAGACAAGATTGGAGGATTGGATTGGATCAAGATATAACTCAGACTAAGAAGCATGATCCGGTGATTAAATTATGATCAAGCTACAACTCTGACGAAGAGGCATGATCTGAGAATTAGAGGCGATCAAGCTACGACTCTGACGAAGAGGCGTGATTTGAAGAGTTAGTTTGGCCATCAAGCTACGACTCTGACGAAGAGGCATGATCTGAGAAGTTGGGCGATCAAGCTACGACTCTGACGAAGAGGCATGTTCTGATGAGTTAGTGGCGATCAAGCTATGACTCTGACGAAGAGGCATGATTTGAAGAGTTAGTTTGGTGATCAAGATACGACTCTGACGAAGAGGAATGATCTGAGAAGTTAATTTGGCGATCAAGCTACAACACTGACGAAAAGGCATGATCTGAAGGGAGATTTCGATCCGCTACTGTTACCTCCTCAAAAGTACTGATTTTCATGCCTATTTTATAGTATCTTTGCTTGTCTTTGAGCATATTTAGCTGCATTTAGTTGTTAATTACATGCATTTGCATAAGGAGTTTAGAATTGGACTATGCTAGTGTGAAGGGTTGTTTGTTGGTAGTATTGCAGGCACGACAAAGCAAATCAGTGCAATAAGGGAACGATGCCAAGGAGGATGCCGATTAGCTGTTAGCAACGAAGGACAAAAAATGGCCGAAGCACCGGTTGGCAGAGAAGAGGTGTTTGATGCCCGGTCGAGTGGATGGTGAACCATTGATGACGTCAGCCCTAAGATTCAAACAATGGATAAGTTGATCACATTCCTTATCCTTGAGCATTCAAATTCAAATTCAAGGTTTATCCTAGGTTATCCTTGCACGCCTATTTAAAGAAATCAAGCAAGCACTTGAGGAGGACGATTGGAGAGAGAGCTTTATTGAGCACAGTCGGCTGTATCAAGGAGACGTGGTTCGACCGAACTTGATCGAGAACCTAGACCAAGCCCATTCTCTTTGTCAATTTTATTTATATTTCTTTTAAATGATGATATTGGTTAAAAACGATGAAGGTTTTTGGTTTGATATCCTCATCATGAACTAATTTAATAGTTGGTGAGGGATGTTTGCGTTGAACGCTATTTTTATGTTTTGTCTTTAATAATTAAAATGCCTCGGAATTATTTTCCCCATCTGGCATGTTCTTCAATGTTTTATAATAACTGTGCCAAGCAAGAGTTGGCATTGTTGGCTTATTGAACCTTAATATCTTAACAAACTTAGGGGGCAACGATCTGTAGTCAGATACTAAGGCGAGATGCTTCGAGAGAAGATGTTCAAGTAGATGAACTTACTTCGGGAGTGATTCTACCCCTTAGGAGCGCTGATTGGAACTTAATCAAATTGATTTATGAAAACTACACTATAGATATCTAGGAGTTTTTACATGGTTAATTTAGGGCTCTTCCATCGAGAGAGGCAATGCCAACTTGAATCTGCTCGGCAAACAATGCCAAGACAAACTTTATTAAAGGCTAGCATGGCATGAATAGCGTGAAAACCAGGCATCTCTTGCCAACGCTCATCACTCATTTAAAGTCTCCTTGTTCCAACATTGTTTTCCTTTCATTTATTTTCTTTTAAACTATTTTCAAAACCAACTTCAAATCAAACAAACTTTTCCTTTGACAAGTAAAACGAGCGAAGCAACTAAACTCTTGGCCAATCTTTGGGGGATCGATAACTCAGCTTACTGTTGTATTACTTGTAGACAGTGTATACTTGCACGCAAAAGACTTTTCCTTGACACTATTTTATACATTTCCAACATATTTTCACCCCCTTTTACCAAGCACTCACACAGTCTCAACAGGTTTTTGGCGCCGTTGTCGGGGATTGCAACAGAGTTTGTTGTTTTTAAACTTTTACTTGTCTTTTTTTATTTTTGTTTTTAGTTTTCTTTGTTTTGAGCAGTATATGACCAGAACCGCCCTGTGGTGGAAGATTGGCTATACGATCCAGAAATTGAAAAAACCCTGCGAAGGTTAAAGAAAAAGATTCGAGAGATGGCTCAACATGGCAATAGAGGAAATGGTGTGTTAAAAAATGATCCACTCAATAACAATGAAATACCACCAGCTCCTGTTGCCCCAACTATTAATGTGGAGGAAGAGAGACATATTAGAGAACATTCGGCACCAAACATTGACAATTTGATGCCAGGACTAATTGGTCCCGAGGTAAATACACCAATTTTTAAACTCAAACCGGTAATGATACAAACGCTTTTGAATGTAGGCCAATTTGATGGAGCACATACTGGAGATCCGAGGCAACACTTGAAGCAATTCATGAAGATTTGCCAACTATTTCAGCAGCCTGGAGTATCAGAGGATATCGTGAAGCTAAAATTATTCACTTTTTCCTTGAGAGATAGAGCAAAAACTTGGCTCAATTCTTTGCCACCTGGCTTAGTCACCTTGTGGGGGGACCTATGCCAGAAGTTTCTGACGCGTTTCCAACGCCAACACTCACTGCCAAGCTGTGGGGTAAGATCATTACATTCAAGCAGGGTGAAGATGAAACCTTATATGATGCTTGGGAAAGATTTAAAGATTTGTTGAGAATGTGTCTTATGCATAGGTTCCCGAATTGGACCCAAATACAAACCTTCTAAAACAGATTAAATGCACAAACAAGGACTGTTGTTGATGCTTTGGTAGCCAGTTTATTGCTTGACAAGAACTACACTGAGGCTGTTGGTATCATTGAGGGTATTTCAATTAATGATTTTGAATATCCTTGCTAGACTTGGGACCGGAACCAAAGCTAGTGGGAAATTAAAGGTTGATGAACTAACATCCATCCATGCCGAGATTTCCAATCTCACCAGCATGGCGAGAACTTTGCAAAAGAACAATGAGTCCCAAGAAACTAAAGCACTAGATCTATTCTGCACCATTTGTGGAGAGAGCCACCATGTAGATGATTGCCCTGCCAACCCTGAGTCAGTAAATTATGTTGGCAATATAAATCACAATTTTAATTCTAACACAAACACTTACAATGCCCAACATCAATACAATGCCCAGCGTCAAAACAATGTCATGCCAAGGGTCAACCAGAATGCCATGCCACAAAGGGCACAAAACAATTTTTATGGAGGACAAAAGAACAAGCAGGGGGCTTTGACGGAATACATAGAAAGGAATGATGCAACTGTCCAAAGTTTGGTAGCCTCTATGCGAAACTTGGAGATTTAGATTGGGCAGTTTGCCAGCGCAATTAGCAATAGACCCCAGGGAAACTTGCTAAGCGATACAGAAGATGCCCTGCAGAAAAACAATGAACAATGCAAAGTTGTAACTCTTTAGAGTGGTAAACAATGTGAGGCTGAGATAACCTTCAAACAGCCAGTTCATTTCCAAAAGAAAGAGAATAGACCAGTAGATGTACCAAAAGAACAGAAAACAAAGAAAGAGACAGTAGCATTACCAGTGATCAAACTGATGCCAGCAAGCAGACCGATGCCAGACAATAGTATGATGCCAGCAAACCATTGGCATGGCCAGCAGAACCAGCATATGTCTATCCACCTCTGCTATTTCCACAAAGGTTACAGAAGCATAAGCAGGATCAACAATTTAAGCGTTTCTTGGAAGTGCTTAAACAATTGCAGATCAATCTTTCATTAGTAGAAGCAATCGAGCAGATGCCCAATTACGTTAAATTCATGAAGGACGTCTTGTCCAAGAAAAGAGAACTTGATACGAGCACGAGAGGGTTCAAAATAATCATCTTCGAAAAGAAGTTGAAACTGCTTTGCAAGTCAGAAACATCAGTCAACTTGCGAAGCATTTTTGGATGGGATCCAGACATTTATGGGTCAACATGTCTTCTTAAAACTTGTTCGGATGCAAATTATATTTCCAACGCATCTTGAAACACCTCAATCGGTCATCTGGATCTCAATATACGTCTATTTTAGCAAAGACAGCCCATGCAGAAATTCCTATACAAGATTTTTGGATAATTACGAATTTTCAAGATTTTATTTGATTATTTGTAATTTAAAGCAATATAGGATTCTGCAATATCTATTAGGATCAGATTTATTTAATTAGGATTTTATTTTTTGAGAGATATGTTGTCTGAATTCATGTCTTCTAACGATATTGAAATCCGTGATCCGGAGCATGATCAAGAAATTTGTTCTTCTAAAGAACATGAGGAAGACGATACCATCGAGAGTTTAGCCTTGCATGTTGATGAGGAAGAAATTATAAGTAGTGTGTTTGTGTCCAGTAATGAACCTACTATTCTGATTCCAGATGATCATCAAACGACAAACACTAACAAAGGTACCTTACAATCAAAAGGTATCATTGAATATTTTCAGAATTCTATTTATTCTTATTCCTCCTTTAGCATTAATAACAATTTTAAATATGAGAATGAGTTACTTTGCGACCAAAAGAACAATCGTGATGATCTCAATGAGAAGGAACTTGTAAGTTACATTGCAAAAAGAGACTCTGCAAAAGGATCCTTCAAGACGTCTTCTCTTCCATGGTACTTTGACGAACTTTCTCCATTTACCGGTTTAGATTCGAGAGTGAATCTTTTTGAGGAGTGGGGGAATGATACGAGCTTGAGAGGGGTCAAAATAATCATCTTGGAAAAGAAGTTGAAACTGCTTTGCAATTCAGAAACATCAGTCAACTTGCGAAGCATTTTTGGATGGGATCCAGGCATTTATGGGTCAACATGCCTGCTTAAAACTTGTCCGGCTGTCAATTAGCTTTCCAACGCATCTTGAAATACCTCAATCGGACATCTAGATCTCAAGATACGTCTATTTTAGCAAAGACATCGCATGCAGAAATTCCTATACGGGATTAATACGAGATTTTTGGATAATTACGAATTTTCAAGATTATATTTGATTATTTGTAATTTAAATCAATATAGGATTCTACAATATATATTAAGATCAGATTTATTTAATTGGGATTTTATATTTAGCATTTATTTATTATTAGAAATTACTTATCTAATTAGGAGATTAGATTTTAGCATTTATTTATTGTATTTAATTCCTAAGTTTAGTAGGATTAGAACTTCTCCATGGCCTATATAAAGGAGGCTTTGCCCACATTGTAATTTAGATTTGAATGATTAAATAAAATTCTCTTTTGAGTTCCAACTTGCAAGAACATTATCTTGTGTTTTAGAAGCAAATCGATTTTCAAGTTCTCCGGGATTTGTTGTTGAGGATCTTCACACTCCTGCTTGCCCATACAAAAGCGTTTTGGAGGCTGTGTTAGAACCGCTTGAGGTTGCTTGCTTAGATAATTGCGTCTAAGAGGGTGCCGAGGACAACTATCAATTCATTACGCCATCTCCACATATTCAAGCTTCCTCTATTGACGCCACCACTATAAGCAAATATGAATTTTTAGATTTGTTCTTTATTTTGGTTTGTTTTGTTTTTCTCTTTATTCGAATTTGCGTTAATGAAAGAGTAGCTTCCCGTATTAATCTCGTATAATAATTTCTTCATTCGAATAATCTTTACTTTTACTGAGTCCAAAATATCGATTAGAAACACTTTTATGGGACCTTCCCGAAGGTCATCCACCTTGTATTTCTCTGGCCTAAGCACGCTTAACAATTTCATTCGATCCAAATTCGGTACCTTTTTCTGCATCTTAATTCTTAAAACCGATATCAAAGTACCTATTTCGATCTGATTCACTCTTAAATTGAATAAAATTTACTTATTGGGGAAATTTACACTTTAATCCCTAAGATTTTCCAAAGTTTATACTTTAACTCCCTAAACTTTCAAAATTTACATTTTGGTCACTTGCCAAAATTTGTGATATTACAAAGATGGTGGCACCAAAACCATTCATTGAGGAGCCACCAGAATTGGAGCTCAAACCATTGTCAGACCACCTCAGATTTGCATATTTAGGTAAACACTCGACCTTGCCAGTGATCATTTCTGTTGATCTAACCAATGATCAGGAGGGAAAGTTGCTGGAGATTTTAAGTAAGCACAAGCAAGCATTGGATTGGACTTTGGCAGACATTCGAGGTATTATCCCAACTATATGCATGCACAAGATAATCCTGGAAGAATATCATGGCAAAATGATTGAAGGCTAGAGAAGATTGAACCCGAGCATGAAGGAAGTCATAAAAAAGGAAATTATCAAGTGGCTGGATTTTGGGATAATCTATCCCATATCTGATAGCTCGTGGGCCAGCCCGGTACAATGTGTGCCAAAGAAATATGGCATGAATGTGGTTCAAAACAGTAAGGATGAGTTAATCCTTTTCAGAACTATTACCGGATGGAGAGTGTGCTTGGACTACAGGAAGCTGAACAATGCCACTAAGAAAAACCACTTCCCGATGCCCTTCACTGATCAAATATTGGACAAATTGACAGGTAAAGCTTTCTATTGTTTTTAGATGGTTATTTGGGTTATAACCAAATTGCCATAGCTCTAGTGGACTAGGAAAATACCGCATTCACATGTCCATATGGGACGTTCACCTTTAGGAGGATGCCATTCGGTCTGTGTAATGCACCGATAACGTTTCAACGTTGAATGATGTCCATTTTTTCGAACATGATTGAGCATAACCTAGAGGTCTTTATGGATGACTTCTCGGTCTTTTGCAAGACATTTGATGAGTGTTTACAGAGTCTAGAACTTGGTTTGAAGAGATGCATAGAGACTAACTTGGTCTTGAACTGGGAGAAGTGCCACTTCGTGGTGAAGGAAGGCATAGTTCTCGGTCATAAGGTGACCAAGAAAGGCTTGGAAGTTGACATGGCAAAAGTAGAGGTAATGAAACAGTTGCCACCTCCTTCAAGTGTTAAAGGTATAAGAAGTTTTTAGGTCAAGCGAGCTTTTACCGCCGTTTTATTAAAGATTTTTTAAAAATTTCTAAACCTTTATGCTTGCTATTAGAACAGAATGCCACTTTTGCATTAAATGATGCTTGTTTGAGAGCGTTTCAGGAACTTAAGGAGAGACTGATCAATGCCCTTATAGTCGTGGCACCAAACTGGAGTAAGCCATTTAAACTCATGTGCGATGCCAGCGATTATGTCGTCGAAGCAGTACTGGGACAACGGCATGGCAAGGTTTTTCGTGCCATATACTATGCCAGCCGAACTTTGAGTGAAGCACAACTCAACTACACCGTAATAGAGAGAGAATTTCTAGCTATCGTATTTGCTTTTGACAAATTTGGATCCTATTTAGTTGGTAATAAAGTTGTTGTGTATACAGATCACTCGGCACTAACGTACCTCATGGCAAAGAAGGATGCCAAGCCCAGATTGATCCGATGGACACTTCTACAACAGGAATTTAACCTTGAGATCCGAGACGAAAAGGGCAATGAGAATTTAGTGGCTGATCACTTATCCCGCCTAGAACATCACTGTGAAAATGGTAAGACCACTGCCATAAGATATGAATTCCCAAACGAGTCGTTGCTCGTAGTCCAAGCTGTGCCATGGTATGCTGACATAGTAAACTACCTGGTCAGCAACATTCTGCCACCAGATTTTCCGTATAATGCCAGGAAATGTTTTCTGCGAGAATTTAGGCATTACTATTGGGATAAGCCAATATTGTTCAAGCAATGTGCCGACCAAGTAATAAGTCGATGTGTGTCAGAGGAGGAGGAGCACAACATTTTGCATTTATGCCACGTCGCTCCCTATGGAGGTCACTTTGCAGGAACGAAGACTGCTGCCAAGGTGCTGCAGTTCGGATTCTTTTGTCCCGTACTATACAAAGACGCTCATAACTATGCCAAGGCATGTGATCGTTACCAGCGGACATGGAACATCTCTGGCAGACACCAACTGCCGCTCCAAAACATTATGCTTGTGGACTTATTTGATGTATGGTGGATAGACTTTATGGGTCTATTTCCTCCATCGTTTGGTAGTCTGTATATCCTTGTAGCTATGGATTATGTATCCAAATGGGTTGAGGCTGTGGCATTCCAACAAATGATGCCAAGGCCATTGCCAAATTCTTGCACAAACATATTTTTACTCGATTTGGTGCCCATAGAATGATTATTCATGATGAGGGTACCCATTTTAAATGCATACTAATTTCTAAAGCTTTGTGCAGATATGAAATTCAGCAAAGGATTGCCACGGCTTACCATCCTTAAACAAATGGGCAAGCCGAGATCTCAAACAAGGAAATCAAGAACATCCTTGAAAAGGCTGTGAATCCATCAAGGAAGGATTGGTCCTTGAGGCTAGATGAATCCTTGTGGGCTTAAAGGACAACATTTAAAACTCCCTTGGACAGTTCACCATTTAGACTCGTGTTTAGAAAAACATGCCATCTTCCAGTGGAGATGGAGCACCCTGCATATTGGGCTATCAAAACACTTGATATGGCATGAAGAGTTGCTGGAGAAAAGAGTGTAATACCCCAAAAATTGTAGTACTATTTAAGGGTCATTTAGTACTAAGATAAGGGCTTAAAAGCTAACTTAGTGACTAAAATGACAAAAATGCAAAAGTTAGGATTTCTTTAATTATGGATCCTAGAGAAGGAGTTTCTGAGAAATAAGAGTACCATGAGATAGAGGATAAGCAAATTAGGGTACTCGCAAAGTTTGGTAATAATCCAAGGAAAAATTGGAATGGGAATTCAAAGTTAAAGTTTAGTGACCAAAATAATAAGTTTTTAAAACTTGGGTGGTACAAGTTGAACTATGAAAAGTTGAAGGACCAAAGTTGTAATTTCTCAAAATTTACGTGTTTTATTTCATAAATAAATAGAGCACCTATTGGTGTGGACTTAATGAGAAATTACTGGTTTGATCCGATATTTCGATTATTGGGAAATCATAGTCAAAGTTTAAGTGAAATTCAGATACCCGGATCGAACTGAAAAATTATGAAATTTTACCATATGATAGAAAAAGGTTATAAAAGTCATTTCCAAGTATTGGAAATATTTTAGTTCGATTCAGGATGAATCCTATAATTTATTTTGATTAAAGAATTTAATTAGTAACCGATAAAATTCTCGACATTTATCGTTAAATCGGATCAAGTTAAAATTTCGGAGATGATTCCATAGAATTTGGAAGAGTTATAACATATTATTTTATGGATATTTGGAGAATTTATCAGTAATTATTTTATCCTGTACATGGAGAAAATCTGATATAGATTTCTGGGAATAAAAAAGCAGTATAAGATATCAAATTTCGATTGAATTGCAAAGTTAAGCGTACTCATGGCATATGATGAGTGACCTATTGGGAAGGAATTATTTCAGTACTTGAGATTGATAAAAAGGAATCAGTTCAAGTTAATATTATTCGTATAGATATCTGATAAAGGATTATTAAGAGAATTTTATCCGATAAAGGTTTCGGGTAGATTATCAATATATTGGACCGAGTCTAAATTTTAAGTTTGACTTCATAAATATGGAAGATTTATTTGATAATATTATTTATTTTTTAGATATGGAAATAAGGAATTTTTAGAATTTATTTGATAGCCTGGTGAAGGGGAAATCGTAGTAGAAGTAGTAAGTGAATATCGGGAAATCAGATCGAATCAAAATTTCAGAGGTTGTTCCATAAGTCATGAAAAATTCATAAAATATTATTTTATGAATAAATTATTAATTGTTTGATTGTGATCTAACTAGAATAGTTGGATTTTTACAAAATAACAAAAAATTGTGATTTAAGTGACTAGTTTTGGTAATTTGGTAATTTGGTCACAATGGCAATTTTGAAATATTTTGAAAGTATCATGGACAATATGGTAATTTCCCATGTGAAAGCATTACTCTAGTTTGGTTAGAGTTGAATGGAATTTGGTTGGAATTGAACTAGAATGGCAACTTGTAAATTATGATTCAGTTGGAGGTTAATTTTTGAATAAGGACTAATTTGAATAAAAAATTCAATTTATTAAATACATGTGGCATAAATTAATAAAAGGTGAACATTTTGTTCATATTCTTCCCCTCCAATTCAAAATACAAGAGAAAATAAGGGAAAAATACACAAAATTTTTCCTAGGCATTTTGAAGGCTCCCAAACAAGATTCAAGGTATGTTTTTGATAGAAAATTTATCCATGTTTAATTTTCTTTCATTTGATAGTAATTTTATCAAGAGTTATGAATATTTGATTATGTTCTTGAAGAGAGAGAAAATAGGGTTTCATATTCCATGTTTAGATTGAAGTCTGATCTATGCAAATCTAGTGTTGTAGAGATGAAATCAAGCTTAGATTGTGATTAATTTCATGTTTAAGGTTAAAAAACCCTAACCCTATAATTTGGTATTTTATTTAGGGTTTTGAAATTGATGATGAAAATGAAAGATTGATGATATTAGAAGCTTGATTTTGATGTTAGAAAAAGAATCCCCAATTAGTCCTTTTAGTGACCATTTTGGCATACATGGAGAAATTTGGAGAAATATTGTGAAAATTATCCTAGTGATGGATTTGAAGATATTATGAAATTAGAAGTTTGATTATGGCATTTGGACTAAAATAAAGTCCTTCAAAAGCTTAGACACATGTAGGAATAATTTGGGGTTTTAACTGTTAATTCTTGGAAATGAAGAATATATGTTGGAAAATTAATTTAAGCATGTTAGAATGTTGTTTGGATGAAATATGAGCCTAGAGAAGCTAAGTGACCGATTCGGCCACATGGAAGAATAATGGAAAATTTTATGAAAATTTATGATTATGAGATTTTATGATTCGAATATGTTGTATGAAGTTAGAATTGAAATTGGAGTTCAAAGGATTAAATTGACAAGAAAGGAAATGACAAGGGACCATTTCGACAGCCCTGATTAGTTCAATGACCAATTCAGCTTTGGTCTAAAAGTAAGGGAAAATGTGAGAAAAATTATAGAAATGTTGGATTAATTATTCGATACAAGTTTGCAAGTTTATGTGTAAAATTAGTGACTAAAATGTCACTTGGGTAAAAGTTAGTGGATGAAGGATATTGAATAAAAGTTAGAGAAAATGATGGAATTATTGAATAATTGTGATTTGAGCTTGAATAAATTGCAAAATGTGCAAAATGGTCATTAGGGACCATAATGACCAATTCTGCATTATTAAAGGAAAAAGTGAAAATTTTTGGAAATATTTTATATTCGGATAAGTATACTAGTATAGTATAGTCAAGCAATGTTAGATTAAAAATCTAACATGAATATTGTTATGTATGTTCAAATGGTACTGTATAGCTATTGATGAGGCTAAGGGTACCAGATTAAAAGAAAGCAAGGAAAAAGTATCGAAATAGCTTAGTAAGGCTAATATCATGCATGGCCCAGGTGAGTGCATTTTTGCTTATTTATTATATATGTGATATGAGTGATTACATTATATGTATTTATGACATGTTGATAAATAGGAAAACTTGCGATGAACTGGCATTGGTATAAATAAAAATGTATAATGGCTTATTTATGCAAATAGCATGAAATATTAAAGGACATATTGATACAATGATTGAAGCATAATGATTTACTCAAGGTAAATTGAATTATAGATATTTAGATATGAACTGTCCATTAACGAATTATGGATAACAGTATTGAAGGATCGAATATTAAATATGAAAATATTATATTGTTATGCCCAAGTACTAGTGTGAGAGTCTTTGGTATAATTGGATATCCATAGAGTTATAGCAGCTGCAATCCAGCACTATAGTGCGATCCAGACACTTCGGTGTTGATAACAGATGCTATGGCATTGTAGTCACTTCGGTGATAATTAGACACTACGGTGTCGATTAGCACAAAAAGATGCTATAATGAGGAGCAAAGGGCGTCCTCGAGTACGTACTCATCATCAGACGCTACGACATTGCAGACACTACGGTGTCGTTATGATGACTCGTATACCATAGGTTCATATGAAATTGCATAAGAATCTTTGGTATAGTTGGATATCCATAGGGTCTTAGCAGCTGCATCATAGCACTACGGTGTGAGATAGACTCTTCGGGGTCGAGATAGACTCTACGGAGTCAGTTCAAACACTACGGTGTTACATAGCACAAAATGTATGAGTATGAGAAGCAAATGGTGTCCTCGAGTACATACTCATCTCAGTCGCTTCGGTGATGCAGACGCTACGGTGTTGTAGACACTACGGTGTCGTGATGACTCGCGTACCATGACATCACATGATTTGTACTTTGGGCTATAAAACTTGAAATGCATTTATACAGGTAGTTAAGCTAAAAAGCTTATCGTACACAAGACTGGTAAGAAGGATCGAATCCTATGATTTGAATATTATATTGATTTATTGAACTATACATGTAAGGTAGTTGCATGATAAAATGTTATCAATTGCAATTGGAAATCACTTGCCATTTTGCAGGAACTGTATTGCACTTTGATATTTACTTTGGGCCATAAGATTTTACAGTACAGTACATGACTTTACAGTGCAAAATTATTACAGTACAAATTTCTTACATGATTATTCCTGCATTAAAGATTAATAATCATTGTTTACATTGTTATGATTATGCCTCGCTAAGTTATACTTAGCGTGTGTTTTGTATCACATGTAGGTACCTCGGACTAGATAGTAGAGGAGGAGCTGCACATCGTTGGATCAAGTTAGCCTGCATTATCAGTACGTATCACCATATCCTAGTCTAGTGGGGCATGTATAGATATTAAATAAGTAGCTATTTTGTATGATCTAGAAACATGATTTAGTTTGAGGAATTAAGAACATTATAAAAGATGTTGCAAATGATTTTTAAACTTAGTTAGTTGTTTATCACGTAGCAATTTTAAAATCAAGAAAGGGTCTAGGCAGCTCACATAGTTTTCACCCTGAATTTTATTTTAATTTTAATAACTGGTTAAAGTATATTATAAACCAATTCAGGGTCGAAACTAGGTGACTCTAGATAGATTTGTAATTTAGTAGAAACCGAGAAAAGGCCAACCATTGGACTAGCTAAGCAAGAATAGTATATAAAAAAATTTACAAGTCTGAAAACCAGTGTAAATCAGTTAGTAACGTCTTTAATGTGTATTCGAATATCGAATATACATAAAGGGTGTTACAAAGAGATTACTAAACCTAAACGAGCTAGAAGAATTCAGATCACAAGCCTATGAGAATGCCAGATTCTACAAGGAGATGACAAAATGCTGGCATGACAGAAGAATCATGCCAAGACAATTTGAAGTAGGCCAACATGTTTTGCTATTTAACTCGAGGCTTAAACTGTTTCCAAGCAAGCTCAAGTCGAAATGGTCAGGCCCTTTTGAAGTCATAAAACCATATGTTTATGGAGCTGTGGACATTAAAAATCTGAAGTCGATAGAAATTTTCAAAGTAAACGGCCAGCGTTTAAAGCATTATTGGGAAGGTGATCATAAGAATGCCAAGCAGGTTATCTTCTTGGCAGAGGCACTATAACTTCATCATCAGGTTTTAAATTTTTTTTAAATATTAGGTTAGATGTTTTTCTTCTTAAGCATTTTCTTTATTTGATTTTTCCTTTTTAGTTTTGATTTTCCTTTGCTGCGTTGAAGGGTTTTTCTTTGAGTGTGTGCAGATCTAGTGTGTCCGGAATAACGCCAAGGTAGGACGTGGCATGAGATGATTGGAAGTGGGAGAATTTTGTGTGCCAATCACAATGCCAGCACAAGCTTGGCATGCGGCAGATGTAGTTTTGGGAAAAGAAGATTTACCCTAGCTTGGTTAAATTTTGAAAAGTGAAAATTTGAAACCTAACCCTAGCTTCCCAAATAAGGGATAAGTTTTAATTCAAAATAACTTAACCTCTTATCACTTCAAAACTTTAAAACTTACCCTATCAGTACACCCTTATCACATCATCCATATCACTTACACCTTTATCAAATCAAACTCTTTTTCTTTTCCCCATACACACATAATACCATCATTGCCACTCTTTAAGCCGACCTCTTTAATTACCCCCATTAAACACTCAACCTTCACTTCATCTACCCTAGCCGTTTGATAACTTTTCACTTTTCCCCTTTGATTCTTTATCAAGCAAGAACCAAGATCTTTCTCTTCTCTTTTTCAACAGCCATTCAAGCTTTCGACTTTGCTCCCATGGCGTCTTCATCAAAACCTTTCAAGACCTTCTTCAATGAAGAAATCTACCAGAGGTATGAAGACAACTTCTCATCAAAGATGTTTTGCTATGAAAAGTGTTTCAAATTCAAGAATGAGAAAAATTTGGGTTTTACCCCGGATTTCATAGCAGTAGTCACCAAGCACAAATGGGAACTATTTTGCCAGCAAAAAATAGAAATCTTTGCTAAAATTGTTCGAGAGTTCTACGCACATCTCACGACCAAGGCCAATCTATTCTTGATGATCCGAGGAAAATATGTACAATTTGATAAAGGATACGTCAATGCTATGCCGAGTTGGATGATGAAGACGAGCATGTAGAGTTTGTTGCCACCATGAAGCTGCCAAAAGAAAGAAGATGCTGAATGGTTTATGTGAGCCGGGTACTGAGTTGATTGTGTCCTCAAATGGGCACCGAACGATCAAGCGGTTGGCACTAACGTCGCAACCAAGAGGGTGGAACCACTTCCTCAAGGCAAACTTGATGCCTACAACTCACAATAAAACTGAGTTGAATGAGAGGGTGGCATTATTGTATTCAATTATCACGGGCAGGAAAATCAATGTTGGCCGGATCATCATAGATGAAACATACAAATGTGCTGGTAAGCCAAGTGGTGGTTTGTTCTTTCCATTGTTAATCTCTAACATTTGTATGAAGCACGATGTGCCCAAGAAGTGAAAGGAACCACAATTACACCGGCTATATGGAAGAACCTCACCACCACCGATTCAAAGGACAAAGGTAAGGGAAAGGCTACCGAGCCAACACCAAAGCAGAAAGAACCAAAGACTGAGTCTAGGGCTTCTATGCCAGCGACAATGCTCTGCCAGATCAACCAACACCAGGAGTTGATTCTCCAAAAGATGAAAAAAAACAGAGGAGCAGAGCAACAAGCTATGGCATTACACTCATGCTATGGACGTTTTCATCAGGGAAATCCTTGAAAGATTATCCTCGAACTCTACGCCAGCTTTCCCAAAATTTCCTATGGAAATCTTTGCCAACGATAGTGCCATGCCAGCCAGTCCTCGACCCAGTTCATACTCCAGCACCCTCTGATGCCACAGTACCAGTCTCCCCTATTCAAGTAGATTCTGCTAAGTCCAAAATACCAGTGGAATCTGAAGAAGTTCAGAAGAAATCTGCTGCCCCTGCCTCATCTGCTACCACTCCTGCCACATCGAAGCTGGTGCAGATTGTTAAGGAAGCTGGTGCTTCCACTGTTGCCTCGAAGCACATGGCCCCTAATCGTGGAACCTTTGTGAAGAGGAAGACCAGTGTCACAAGACAAGAACCATCCGAAGGGGAGTCCTCTTCTTCCTAAAAACTCATTTTTCATATTTTTCATGTCATTGCATTTCCCATGTTCATGTATTTTATTTCTCTGTTTAATTGTTTATGTGTTGTTATCATGCATTGATGACAATTCACATCTTTGGTTTGGGGTGTGCGTTACCTCACATTTATGCCATGCCATGCATTAATGTTTACATTTCTGTTGTCATGCCATGTAGATTAGATTTTAGCCAGCCATGCATACTGAACCAATAAAAAAAGAGAATTTTTTTTTTGTCTTGGCCAAATTTTGAATAATGTTAACACTTTGCTAGGCAAGTTTTACTAGATTTCGAATAAACTGGCCGATGAATAAATTTTAAATCTTTAGTTGCCTGATGCCAGCATAGTAGTAATGCCAAGGCTGCTTGGCAATTGAACTCTAGTTTAGGGAACTTTGGTTACACTTTTCACGAGGTATGTATCTAGTCTGCTTAATGAACTTAGGCTCTCTTGAAACTGAACTTACAAAAGCAAAAAGAGACAGTAGTGCCAAAGAGAAAAAAAGGAATAAGGCAACAATGTTTGCCAAATGCTGAAGAACTTTAGAGCACTCATCTGCCTTAGGGAAAATTATTAACTTAGGTCTTCGTGGTTTGATCCCTTTTAGTTCTCAAGCCAACATGACTTAGGGTATGAGTGTAATAGGATAATTAGTGATGTAATCTGGACTAACGTTGGTATTCGTGGTTTGCTCCCTCTTATGTTTCACGCCAAACAGTGCATGACGCTACCCTAATATAATACCAGCAATAAAATAAAAAAGTACCTTTGGCAGAATAATAATAATAAAGAAATTTTCTGAGTTTGGGTAGTAAAAATTGACTAAGTGAATTAAGTAAATTTGATGCATATCATATGTACTTTTTGCACGCTTAATGACCTTAGACTAGATCTATATTGCTGCAGTTGAATTTGCTATTTGCTTGGCATTACTGCACGAAGATAACTGAGGACAGAACTAGAGCTTAATTATGTTTGCCAGCACTTGTTGGCATTCCAACCAAAGCTTTGCCGAGGTACTATTTTTCACAATTTTTATTTTCCTTAGCTTACATGCATTACTTGATGATAAGCAATGAGTTAGGTTTGGGGGAGTGTTACCTCGTCAAAAGTACTGATTTTCATGTCCATTTTACAGTATCTTTGTTTTTCTTTGAGCATATTTAGCTGCATTTAGTTTTTAATTACATGCATTTGCATAAGGAGTTTAGAGTTGGACTATGCCAGTGTGAAGGGTTGTTTGTTGGCAGTATTGCAGGCACGACAGAGCATATCAGCGCAGGAAGAGAACGATGCCAATGAGGATGCTGAGTAGCTGTTGGCAGCGAAGGATAAAAAATTACCGAAGCACCAGTTGGTAGAGAAGAGGTGTTTGATGCCCCGTCGAGTGGATGGTAAACCATTGATGACGTCAGCCCTAAGATTCAAACGATGGATAAGATGATCACATTCCTTATCCTTGAGCATTCAAATTCAAGGCTTATCATAGGTTATCCTTGCACGCATATTTAAAGAACTCAAGCAAGCACTTGAGGATGACTATTGGAGAGAGAGCTACATTGATCACAGTCGACTGCATCAAGGAGACGTGGTTCGACCGAACTTGATCGAAAGCCTGGACCAAGAAGGGCTGCATCGATAGATCCTCTTCTAGCCCATTTTCTTTGTCAATTTTTTTATATTTCTTTTAAATGATGATGTTGGTTAAAAACGATAAAGGTCTTTGGTTTGATATCCTCATCATGAACTAATTTAACAATTGGTAAGGGATGTTTGCGTTGAACGCTATTTTTATATTTTGTTTTTAATAATTAAAATGCCTCGACATTGTTTTCCCAATCTGGCATGTTCTTCAATGTTTTATAATAATTGTGCCTAGCAAGAGCTGGCATTGTTGGCTTATTGAACTTTAATATCTTAACAGACTTAGGGGGTAACGATCTGTTGTTAGATACTAAGGCGAGATGCTTCGATAGAAGATGTTCAAGTAGATGAACTCACATCGGGAGTGATTCTACACCTTGTGAGCGCTGATTGGAACTTAATCAAATTGATTTATGACAAACTACACTATAGATATATGGAGTTTTTACATGTTAATTTAGGGCTCTACCACCGAGAGAGGCAATGCCAACTTGAATCTGCTCACCAGACAATGCCAAGACAAACTTTATTATAGGCTAGCATGGCATGAATAGCATGAAAACCAGGCATCCCTTGCCAACGCTCATCATTCATTTAAAGTCTCCTTGTGCCATCACTATTTTCCTTTCATTTCTTTTAAATTATTTTCAAAATCAACTTCAAATCAAACAAACAAACTTTTCCTTTGACAAGTAAAACGAGCGAAGCAACTAAACTCTTGGCCAATCCTTGTGGGATCGATAACTCAGCTTACTGTTGTATTACTTGTAGACCGTGTATACTTGCACGAAAAAGACTTTTCCTTGGCACTGTTTTATACATTTCCAACACGTTTTCACCCCTTTTCCAAGCAATCACACAGTCGCAACAGCTACACCGCTGACGATGAGTCAAGATCTGAAGATAGATTTGATCAAGCTACAACTCTGACGAAGAGATGATCTGAGAGATAGATGATCCGCTACACCATTGATGATGAGTCAAGATTTGAAAAAGATTTGATCAAGCTACAACTCTAACGAAGAGGCGTGATCTGGAGAGTTTTTTTCTTTTTTTTTTCTTTTTTTCTTCTTTCTTCTTTCTTCTTTTTTTTTGATCCGCTACTCCACTGATGATGAGTCAAGATCTGAAGATAGATTTAATCAAACTACTACTCTGACGAAGAGACCTGATCTGAGTTATTGGTTAATCCGCTAGACCGCTGACGATGATTAAATATCTGAAAAGAAAGATGATCCACAACACCACTGACGATGAATCAAGATCTAAAGAAAAATATGACCCATTACACCACTAACAGAGAGTCGAGATCTAAAGAGAAGTCTGATCCGCTACACCACTGACAATGAGGCAAGATCTGAAGAGAAGAAGTTTGACCTGCTACACCATTGACGGTGAGTTGAAATTAGAGAATAAATGTGATAGATCCGCTACACCACTGATGATAGGGCAAGACCTAAAAAAAAGTAAACAATAGTTAGTAATTGTTCATTCAGAGTTTTGAGTTTTAGTTTGGCTTCCTTTGCTTTGAGGGTTCACCATTTCGTGTTGGGTGTTGTTATCCTCGATCTTGAGGTTTCAACTCTTTTGTTGGTCCGGCTCCCTTCGTGGCTGAGGGCTTGCCAACTTATTATTGTCCTCTATGATTGAGGTTTCTCATCCTGAACCTGTTTGTTTGTTTTTTACGTATGAGTTGAATGCATCTAACTTTCTGGTCACATTGATGGCTCGGTCTTGTTTTTGCTCAAGTTCTATCTTGCAGAAGGGTTTTTGTCCTGTGTGCACTAATGCCCCAACCTCTCTCAGGTTTGACCATCTTCTTCTAAAATGTTACCTTTCTAGGCGAAGGTCAACTTTGAATGCTTTCTTTATCTGAAGCATCAATCTAAGGGCATATTTGTTGTTGGTCCCTATACATTTGAACTTCTTTGTGAGTAATGTAGAGAAATCTTTTATTTCACTATAGAATCATAGAACACATGTTCTGAATTCAATGTGAGATGCTTATTAAGAAAACTGGGTTTTTCTTTTTAAATTGTGAATATATCAAGCTAGATTGAATACCCCGAATAACAAGTGCACGAGCAACACTGAAATGGCTTACGGAGGATTCACCAAGAAAATACTGTGTCTAGGTGACCTCAAAAGCTGAATTGATGTTTGAAGATGCGAAGTGCATTTTAAGCTACTTCAGTGCTTGACCAAATTACCTTTGGCAGGTTCATTTTTTGTCTCATTTTGGTTTGGGGAATTCAATTCATCACATTCCTTTGGCTCGAAATAAATGATAGAGGAAACAAAAAAATGCCCTAGCTACTCGACATTGTCATGATTTTGAAAATATTTTCATCACTTATGAAGCGAAGGGTTTCGATTATAATAGGCTTCAGTAGAGAGCCCCAAAAATTCCACTCTTATCCGAAAATGCCTATTACCAGGTTTCGAATATTAGAGTGTTTTTTGATTAATCTTAAAAAATGCCTATTACCAGGCTTCGAAAATTAAAATGCTTTTTGAAAAATGCCTATTACCAGGCTTCGAAAGTTAAATCATTTCGTTTTGCTTTGAAAATGCCTATTACCAGGCTTTAAACATTAAATTGCACCGATTTGTTATTATGTGTGGTCCTTAATGTGAGTCGCATATTCATAATCTCTATAGCTTACGATTTCAACTAGATACAGGCTACTCGAAATCAACCTTCATGTCAAAATCAATGTCCCTTGTGCAATTGATATACGGGGACCCAATAGACAAATATATTTACAGAATGAAGAGAATTGAAAAAAAAAAACAGATTGCATTTTTATTGAAACTTTAAATGTGTAGCCTTAGGCCATTATAAAATATTACCCGCATTTGGGCCTTTTTTATGTAAACTTACCGAGGGGGTGCTCGGATGCCCCCAATGCGGAATCACTTACATTGTTTGAATTGCAAATGTGGGTCATGAATCTTGTCCTTTTTTTGCCGGTTGGGGCATCATTTTTGTCGAACATGACATATTCTTTATTTTGAACTGATGTGATGATGAATAAGGAAATGTATGGCTCTAAATGCAATGTTAATGTCTAGATGTACATATGTTGATGCAAGCAAATGAATAACTAGCATTTGAAGATGATGTGATAAAACTATGATGCAAATGAATAGAATTATTGCTAAATACTTGTATGATCCAACTACCATGCAAATGAATTAAATTGATGTTGAATGTTCGTATGATGCAACTACCATGCAAATGTGCGAAATCAATGTGTGATGCAATGGTCATGCAAATGAATGAAATTTATGTTGAATGCCAATGTGATGCAAATGAATAAAATTAATGTTGAATGTTCGTATGATGCAACTAACGTGCAAATGAGCAAGATTAATGTTGAGTGCAAATGTGATACAATTACCATGTAAATGGATGAAATTTGTGCTAAGTGCTTGTATGTTACAACTACCGTGCAAATGAGCAAAATTAATGTATAATGTAACTATCATGTAAATGAATGAAATTAATGTTGAAGGTTAATGTGATGCAAATGAATAAAATTAATGTATGATGCAACTGTCATGCAAATGAATGAAATTTATGTTGAATGCCAATGGGATGCAATTACCATAAAATGAGTGAAGGAAAACAATGCACGAATGAATGCAAAAAGTATTGATCGACGAACATTCCCGTTGAACAACTTTCCATAATGAAGATTGAGTCCCATTACAACGAGGAAAAAAATGACTGACATATAAGGTATATCTAGATTAGCCTTTGCTCAACTCGGACTTCGGGAATCTTTAATTCGTCATTATAGACTCTTTCTTCCATTACAACGCCCTTAATTTTGAATTGTTCTCAAATCAACGCTTTACATGAAAATGTCATGAATATGCACAAAAATAAACAACCAAACAAGACAAGAAGAGTATGTTAGTAACAAGTATACAAATAAATCAATAAAGAATAAAAACTGAATAAATACACACCAAAGCGGCCTAACAACATGAATTCTAGTTCGCTATGGTTATCCGCATGACTCTAAAGGGGTGGGCTTCCTAGATTCTCACATATGTGGTTTGGGTTTTAGAATGGGGTACTCGAAACTATCTTATTATCTACTAAAATAACAAGAACCTCGATTTTGGCCCATGATAGGCTTGCGAATCAAATTCGGTTTGAGAGAAAGCATAACCCAGTGACATGGAGGGTTGTTCACGTGTCAAAAGGCATGAATTCTAAAAGTGAATTACCGACCCGTGGAGGGCTGCTCATGTGGGTATGTGGTGTTTCACTTCCACTTAAGGGACAGAGCTCGGGTATAGAGCTTGAGGATCATGATGCAACACATGTCGGTGATTCCTTAAAAATTAAATGAGCAATTAATGCAAAACCACCAATTATCAGAGCCCGTTGAATTGAAATGTATCTTCGAGAAAAAAAAATTAATTAAAATAAATTTGAATTGCAAAATTTCCATCGATAAAAGCAATGTATGTTTTTTTGGCTTAACTCTAAAAAAATGTGTCCCCAGCGGAGTCGCCAACTGTAGCGACCTTTTTTTGAAAAAATAAAAAAATGCTAGAAAAATAATTTTGCTTTTTTTTGGTTTTGTTGAAGAATTTTGAAAATTGGCGTAAATTGAATTTTTGGGGAATTTTGTTTTAAAAAACTTGTTTTTGTTTTGAAAATAAAGACTGGAGACGCCACCAGCCACTTTGGTAGGCTAGACACCATTAAAACTAGATATTCTTTTGAAAACGGGTTCTAGAGTTGGTTACGTGTAGGGAAGGATTAGCACCCCCATCACGCCCAAAAATCGGTACCAAATTAAAATTTGCTTTTAATCGATAGAAATTATTGAAATTTAAATTAGATTTAATTAACTGTTCCTAATCGAATATATGATTTAATTGAACGGGCTTCAACAATTTGGTAGGTTTGAATTAATTATCCGTTTAATTAATAAGGGTAACTGCACATCGGATAGTAGATTAAACTGACATCGAATAAGACCGACTGTCGTGTTAATTTACTGTTCAAGTACATCACCTTTATGCATGATGCCAGCAGTTTAAAAATGATGTTATGACTTGTCAAGATTTTAATTCAAACTAAGTTTACCTTCGAACGGTAATAATTAATTCAAATATTCGGTCAACATCCATTAAGTCAGGACTGTTACGACACAAATATCAGAATTAATAAATACATTATTTTTAGGATTTAGATTAATTAATTAACAAAGTGAATATGCAATTAAATTAAGGATTAAATGAGTGTTAGATAATGCATGTCACAAAAAGCAAGCAAATGAAGACAAGAAAGTAAATACGGAAAACGAAAGATCGACCAAAATAAATAAATGTGAAAATTAAAATGTCTGGAAAAAGACCGGATCGAGCAAAAGATAAAGTGCGTAAAATAAATACAGAAATTGAAAAGCGAAAATATAAATTGCGAAAAATAAATCGCGGAAATTAAATGTTAGATGTTAGTTGGCTACACTAAACGTGCCATAATAATACGGATCGTCCTCCGTTGCGGGTCGCTGTAAGGCCGATTTAAACAAGAATTAAATAAAATGAAGATAAAATAAATAAATATTATACTACATAATATAATAATGACTACAGGATATATATGTGCCATATATTATATATAACAAATGTGATAAATATAATATGTATGTAATATATTATATATAATATAAAACCATAATGTAATATGTATATATACTACGTAACCTATATAGACTATATACTATTTAATATATACTATAACAAATATATATAATACTATAATAAATAGACATAATATAAAAGAGGACCAAAATAGAATAGAAAAACTAATTTGAAGCAAATGACTGAATTGAAAGACTGAAAGATAGGCGGAGATCAAAAGGGAAATTATCCCGAGACGAAAATGAAGGCGGGAGAAAACCAGGGGGACTGATCGTATAAGTAACCCACAGATCGAAATGCGCGGATCCTCCTCTCGGGTCTGGTCACCGCGTGGGTCTGCCTTACCAAAGCGATGGCGTTTAAGCAAAAATATATAAGGGAAAACACCAGACAAAACTAACTGCAATTTCTATTCTCCTTCATTTTACAGAAAACCAAAATAAGAAAACAAAGAAAGACTCTGAAAATTAAAAACCCTAGCCCCTTTCAAATTTAGAATCTAGTCTCAGGGATTTAAATAGCGCTCCACTAACGCGATAGTGGCCGCAAAATTGCGGTCGGTCGCCGTCCGAAACTGTAATCGGAAGAAATTACGGTGGGTAACGAAATCACGATGATAGCGGGCTGTCTCGGATGCGAAATAAGGGATAGCGTTCGGTCGCGACGATAGTGGGATGCTATCCCCGTTTTCAGACCAATTGCGGTGGTGGCCGAAGATTAAAAGGGGAGGAGGAAAATGTTGCAGAGAATGGGTTCGAGGTTACCAAGCGGGCGCGAGGAAGAAGAAAGCAGATTGGTGTAAAATATTTGGGAAAATGGGTAAATTACAAGGCGTGACATTAAACTTTTTAAAATTCTCAGTTTAGCCTTAATATTTCAACCCATTTTCAAATTGATCCTTTAAACTCCCAAAACTTCTTGATTAAACTTTTAAATTTCTATTTTATCTCAATTAAGCCATTAAATATTTAGTTTTTTGCTCAATCTAGTCACTTTAAGCCCTTAAAAATTGTGTTATCATATTAATAAAAGTTTATAAGTCTTAGAAAGCATTCTAAAAATCATTAAAATTAATTTTTCATATTTATAATTATAATTATTATGTTTTCCAATAAATTATGCAAATTAAAAAAAAATTCACGACCGCGACACCCGTAGTGACCGTAATAGCCTCCGTTATGTCCGAAGACGCGATAACCGCAACGCGACCAAAAACGCGACTACGACCGAGATTTAAATCCTTGTCTAGTCTAACGCCTTGTGCCGCGGCTTCGGCCACCGTTAGCCGGTGGCCTTGAAATCGTACCAAAAAAACCTCTCTTTTCCTTAACACCCAAAAACAAACTTGATTTTCAAAACGCAAACCAGCTTCCCCTAAACCTTGCAAAATCATATGCGAAACCCTTTTAAAAATCCTCTTTTTTTGAAAAAAAATTATTTTAAAAAACCTTTAAAGGTTTGGGACGATCGAAAGCCTGAACTGCGAAAAAGAGCAACGACGATGACGGATAACCGCCTCCCAAAGATAACCCTAAAACCTTTTGATTTTTTGTATATTCAAAGTGAAAAATAAGATACGAATGATGCTTCTATAGTTTTTTTGTTGTATTGATTTTTGAAAATACCCGTCTAGAGTTTACACGATTCTGATTCAGGCTTTTTATAGCTGATTAATTACAAGGTTTAAAAAATGAAAATGAAAATCTGGGATTGTCTTGATTCCTGAAGTTCTGTGTTGTTGTTAGTGTTGTATGTGGGTCTACTGCCGAGGCTCATACGAGGGAGATGAGACCAGTGGTTCCTTGGCCATATGCGCACGTGGTGGTTGAGAGAGGAGAGCTGCAAAACGAGGACCATCCATCATGGCAGAACCATCGACGTGGCGGGTGAGGTGACGCCGATAGAGCCTGTGACGTGGCCTGAAGGGCAGCCTAAAGGCCTGATTCAAGAAGGTTCTGGAAACCTCAAAAGATAAAGAGGCAATAAGGGGCGGCTAGGGTTAGGGTTATTTCTAAATTAGGATTAGTTAGATAGCGGGTCGGGTTAGGTTAATTGGGTAATCAGATTTTTTGGTGAAACAGGTTTAACTGGGTATGGGCAGGTGAGTACTGGGAAATGGGTTTGGTGATGGGTTTAATAATTGGGCTCGTGTAAGTTGTAATTGGACATTGGATTTTAGATTTTTGAATTAAATTAAATTTATTATTTTTGTTTTTAAAATTGGCTATTTTAGTTTATTCGAATCTAATCCCGAACGGAAATGAGTAATTACAATAACATATAATTTTCGAACATTATGTGTGATATCTATATTACTCAGACCATCTCCATCCATAAATAAGAGGATATTGAGCATTTAAATATGTCAATCCCAGATCCTCCATTATATTGTACCAACAACATTAATCGAGCTATATTCATTCACCTTATTTATAATATATTTTAAATATTAATTTGCAGTTTTAAACTTGAATTCTATTTTGTTTCTTTCTTTCAGTCTCACGACATCAAATCATACGTCTCCTGCCTAAGCCTCCGTTGGCGACGAGTTTATAATTTTTCTTAGTTTTTCCGGAAGTTGATGGCTTCATTTAAAATTTTAATATTATTCCCCTGGGTTTCAAAAACTGGTTTGTTTTCTTATAATAAAACTAAGGGTAAAGTATTCTGATAATCACTAAACTATCTAAAAAATATAAAATAATCATTAAATTTTTAAAAGTTATATAATGAGCATTAAACTTTAATTTTTGGTACAAAATAATCATTGCCATTAAATGAATAACATGACAATTAAAATTTTTGAATAATAACACATTTAATCTTCCATATTTACACTCAATCAATTTAATCTTAATTTAACCCTATTATTAATACCTAAATTGACTGAACGTGTAAATATTAAAGATTAAATATGTTGTTATACAAATTTTCGTAACTGCCAAGTCACTCAGTTAACGGCTCTGACCATTTTGTAACAAAAACTAAAATTTAATGCCTATTTGTAACATTTGAAAGTTTAATAACCATTTTATATTTTTTGAGATAGTTTAGTGATCATTTATGTACTTTACCCTAAAGATAAATTTCCTACAGTTCCCATGTCTCAGTTTTTTCTAATTATTATTGTTCAAATAATAATGAAAATTCATCATTTAATTACAAAAAGTAAATTGTAAGTTAAAAACAGTTCGAGCAGAGCTCAAATAGTTTGATATTAACTTGAATTGAGCTCAAGCTAAAAACCAGTCTTCAACCAAATTTGAGTCAAGTTTCCAGCAGAGCAAGTTTCGAATCAAGCATAAGCTTTTCTCATCATTCAAGCCCGGCTTGGCTCTGATTACAGCACTAATACCAAATATTAGCCTTAGCCCATACTCTAGTCATATATAAAATATATATATTTATAATATTTAATACATACATACATGGGTACTGAAGCATAACTACTATTATCCAGCAAGCAGAACGAAGGGAAGTGCCAGCGTCATATGTTAAACTCGTAAAACAGAAGCACTGAAATAT
This sequence comes from Hibiscus mutabilis, assembly GCA_019671005.1. Lineage (NCBI taxonomy): Eukaryota > Viridiplantae > Streptophyta > Magnoliopsida > Malvales > Malvaceae > Hibiscus > Hibiscus mutabilis. The sequence continues at coordinate 29,488,636 of CM033741.1, forward strand.
CTACAGGCAGCTAAAGGTCGCTACTTGAACCTACTTCTAAGGAATAAACATAAATAGAGATCGAAAAGGTCGGTATTCTTTGTAAGTTATATAAACTAGACAGGACACGAGGCCAAAAACCTGATGATATAATAGCTTCGATATGTAACCCTGAGAATAATAGCCCAAAAAGATATGATGGTCCCGTTTCTTTTAGCTTTTCTGAAACTTTTGCACATATGCCTGCAACAGGATAAAAACTTGTAAGGTCAGCAAGTCATAAAATGAAACGGTCTAAGTTCAAAAATAATAAAATCACTGTGAGAATCTCTCTATCAACTTCAACTTGAACCATGGACATGAAATCGGAAATCTTTCAATGAGTTGCAACTTAAAAGACAAAAAATACATTGAATCTCCCTGTCTATTTGCAAGTTATGGTGTGATAACTAATAACACAAAACTTGCAAATGATGGCTTAAAAGAAAGAAAGATATAAATGCAGAGCATAAGGAAAAAGACAACAAAGGGAAGGTCTCATGTTCTTTTTCATCCCCCACCACAATTCTAAACACTTCAATTTATAAGGAAGCTGCATTCACCTGTACAAGTTTGCCAAGCTTCGGTTTTGAAAGTGACAGATATTGATCAATTTTTTCAGGTGTTTGAGGAATAGTAGTCCCTTGAACTGTAGCAATCACTTTGTCAACAACTTTCTTCACAATGTTTTTGTAAGCCTCTTTGCCAATGTGACCTTCCTTCCATGTGGGTTTGAGGAGATCCTTGACAAACTCAACTAGTGCAAATTTAAATGCACGAATTCCCTTACCATCTTTGCTTTTCTTGCCCTCATCAGTCCTGTCATCAGCATCTACATTCTCTGATGGACCATTCTCCCCTTCAGCTTTCTTGGTTTCCTCAACTACATTTTCCTTCTTCCCCTCAGAACTTGCAACAGGCTCCAGCTGGTTTGGCTTATGGCTATCGAGATCAGGCTCTCTTTTGGAACTGCCATCATTATGATAATCATCACCATTATTAGCCAAAAGAGATGATGCTAACAACTTACTAGATGATAGTTCAGTTTGGTCATCTGCCGTATTTTTCTCCACAACAGGATGTACTGTAAACCCCAAAGGCTTAACATCTGTGCCGTGCTTCTTGGCAGGCGCAATGCTATCAGACATAGGGTCATATTGTTTTGGGAATGTAATGTCTTGATTTGGCTGTACATTTGGCACAGAATCTGGCTCAACATGACCTCCAGAACTCGCAAAAGAATTTACCTGCATTCCATCATGGGAATCAAAGGCAACAGGAAGTAATGGAAGTTGCTGACCCTTTCCAAATAACTGAGCTAGAGAGGCTGAAAGATTGGTAAGTTGGGTAAGCGGCTCATTGGTTCCCATAGTCTGAGTTGACTGAGATCCAGAATTACCATGCAATATATTTGAATCCCCAGCATTTAGTTTGTTCCTTGCTTTATCCTCTTGAAACAGCAGGCTACATTGGGTACCTTTCATTACTTCATTAGAAGGGATTGTCACTTGACTATGTCCAACAGCATTTAAGTTTGAATAAGGTACAGAACTTGGACTTGGCACAGGCTGGTCAAAGCTTGGCAATGGCAGGACATTGCTAGAAAAATTTAGATCAATGTGTGAATCAGAATTTACGCTAAGAGCACTGATAACAGATGGCACTGCTACAGCACTACTGCCCCTCATGTGGTCCTGATGAATGCTAGATTTCTCAGTTAACATTGGCTGCAAAGCTGCAAGCCCATCATGCACCTGACCTGGGGCCTCTTTAGTTATATTCTTTTCTTGAGTAGGTAAAAGTATTTCGACAGGAGTTAATTTTGAACTATGAGAATGTTCCTTTTTAGCAGAAGATAGGACCCTGCAATTCCAATCTGGGGACATTTCCATATCACCAAGCAACTCCTCCGCAACTTTTTGTTCAGATACACCCACATTATCACCAGCATTTTCTATCTTCCTAGGAAATCCTTCTTCCTTGCAAATATCAACTGTTTTATGCTGCACGATACCCTTAATGTTCTTTCTACCGACATCATAGTTGTGCTGCCATGTCTCATCCCTGGACCAATTGGAGTATTTTGGTTCAGATACACCCACATTATCACCAGCATTTTCTATCTTCCTAGGAAATCCTTCTTCCTTGCAAATATCAACTGTTTTATGCTGCACGTTACCCTCAATGTTCTTTCCACCGACATCATAGTTGTGCTGCCATGTCTCATCCCTGAACCAATTAGAATATTTTGGTTCAGAGGCACCCTTATTTTCAACTGTCTCCTTGCTCAACTTTGTAGCCCCTAAGTAGGCACCTGTATCACTCCATTTTGAAACAGTCCATGAGTTGTTCGCATCATCTGAAGCATCGACATCACTCCATTTTGGACCAGTCCAGGGCAGTTCAGCTTCTTTTAACGCATTAGCATCACTCCACTTTGGACCAGTCCAGGGTATTTCAGCTTCTTTTAATGCATTAGCATCACTCCGTTCTGGAGCATTCCAAGAGTTATTTACATTGAATGAAGCATCTGCATCTCTCAATGTTACACCATCCTGCAACTTATCCACACCAACAGAACTAGGATCCCATACACCTCTATCACCATGTGATCTTCTTTCAGGGCTTGCACGTGAGTGACCATGATGAGAAAACCTACAATATTTTCCATTATGACAATTTCCAGCAGCAAAGAATTTGCAAGGAATATCACTGGTTCTACGAGCTTCACGCTCACCATCACGTTCGTGTGTTCTAACTCTGTTCCTCTTGGCGTGTTCCCTTTCGCTACTTATCTCATTTGTTTGTCTTCTACTGAAGCCATTAGAAGCACCATCATGAGCAAACCTACAAGATGCACCCCTGCAGCAGTTACCTTCCAGATAATCAGTGCAGCAATCAGTAGACCTTCCACTCTTAACGAGGTAATCTTTGCCATCATCGTGAGTAATGTACTTTGAAGCACCAGCTCTATTTTGTCTATTATCCCAGCCATCCTCGCGATTTTGATTATCTTGGTGAAGAAAGTGACACTGACTGCCTCTCCTGCATCTCCCAGCCATAAAATCTTTACATAATTGAGATGAAACTCCAGATCTGTTTCTGGTTCTCTCATGGAATCCTGATTGCCACCTAATGCCACTAACTGGACTCCTGCTCCTACTTCTACTGCGACTTCTGCTCCAGCTCCTACTGTTTCTGAGGGTAAAACTAAGATTAGGTACAAACTAAAAACCAATACTATTCGAAAGGAAGATGAGAGTTTCACATGCAGAAGGATGAAGAAAACAGAATCCTTTATCCATGAAAATAAGCATAAACCATAATACTACTTAAGAGAGGCCTAAAGCATTGTATTCAAAAAATTAAGATGAACTGCAACCTCAGTAACAATATAAGATTTTAAGAGAAATAACATGAGGGAAAATTACAAACTGGGAGAATCTTTAATATATTTCATGTAGATAAACATTTTCAAGCTGAATGAAAATGCAAAACAGAAGCATTAAATATATGATTCTCAATTTTGTAGCAACATAGAAGAATTAGTGCAAGCCATTGATCAAATGGAATCAGGTTATACAAATGGTGTACTAACAACCAGGATAACATCAAAATAAGATAAATAACCAAGGATAAACAGAGTAGACAATCCAACCTGTGAGACCCCTTCCAATCACCTTTAGGAGAACTGTGCCGTTTTTTAAGCCTCCAATCATCAAGACCAGGTGACATTTTCATACTGTAAGTCTCATCCCTGTCCCATGGAGTTGCAGTGTTCCAATTTTTTACAAAGTCATTATATTCATCCTTTTCGCCAACTCTGCTTCCATGTAAAGATTCCCTAATATGCTGTCCATGCTTAGATTTCATCATGTCACCGACTCCGACAACGGACCACTTGTCCTTCCTACCAACCTCTGAAGAGAAATATCCATGTTCTGATTGTCTATCATGAAAAGACACACCAGCTTTTGCAGACCAAGCTTTATCTTGTACATTTTCCAGAGAATGCTGGTGTTCCTCTTTTGAATTCCCCTTAGAAGTGCGTCTTCTGCTTCCACTCATCTCACCAGTAACAATTTCTTATCTATGTCATATGATCTGGAAGTATGGAATTAAGACATTAATAAACTGCCACCATCCATCTGTCTTATGATTACCATTTATTTATTTCAGGATCTGATCACATGCCAGTCAATCTCATGTCCACTCTGCTTCGTGAGTTAATCCCCTTGGGGAAAACCTGATTTCATTAAACAGAGGTCAAATTTCCGAAAACAAAAATCAGGAAATGAAAGTATACCCCACATTCAGAAGTCAATGTTCAGATAATAATTGCAAGAACTAGTGTACAACATTATATGCTGTAGGAAACTAGATTTAGCTTACTTTTGCTGTTCGATTCTGAAAAAAAAAACTATTTTGCCTATGGAAGCTGCTACTCGGAGAATAAGAGAAAACACTAAAACCAATTTGCTCCCAACATATCTCATAAAGCTTTTATTGGACCTTAGTAGTCCCCCAAGTTATATATTTAATTTAACTCAATAATGAGGCAAGAACATTTCCTCCCAGCATATGTTAAAGAAAAGTGACAGAAATGATAGAATTCAGTAAAATTCAGCAAAAAATTGTTTATATTATACTGATATTCAAAACATGTAAAGTGCAGATTAGCACATTGTTTTGCAGTAACCAAGGCAAAACATCCAAAATGAAGAAAAAAAAACTTGAAGCATCCAGGATCATAATAAAAATATCCAACCAACAGTGGTCAGATTAAAGTTACCATAATGTGGAACATGAAGCAGTAGCATAAGTCTAAAGGACAAAAAAAAAATCCAACCAAGAGTGGTGAGATTGTTAAGGATCCACGTAGTATGTTCGGGTACAAAGATATATATACACTACAGTAGCCCACTGCCTATTTCTCAACATCATCAGGCATAGAATATCCTCAAATTTCGCAAGTGTAATTTTTGTAAGAATGGGCATAAATCTAATCAATACGATCAAATAATTCTAACTAGGAAAAGACAGAAATCCATCAAGACCTGAACTCTTATTGCTCTTAACAATACTACTACAATGCAAAATCTTCTGTCATCTAATACATCATTATAGCAATTCTCATAATGAAGAAAACTTTTTTTTTTGGTAATGTACTTTATTTTAGGGTATGGAAAAACTAATTTCAAATACTAGAACAGGAGTCAAATTTGAATTTTGACAGTAAAACAAGCCAAATCCATGTACAATCGCCAATTAGGCACAAAAAATCATCCGACACTTCTTTAGATTGTCGGCAAAGTTCCTTGATATACACAAATGAACCACCATCTATATAATTTCTCAGCTTCATATCATGTTGAGAAGTACATTCAGGTTATGTACTTGTAAACATTTGATCCAACTAACCAAACCGCAACCTTTGGCCATTACATCCATGGAAGCAATATGTATTCCTTCCGACCCATCATTCACTCCACAATAACAATGATATTGACTACCAGGATGATTCAGTAAAACAAACTCCAAAGATTAAGAAACTTTTTATTCTTGAATTAGGATCCAGACTTTTATATGCTGTCAAAATCTTTGGCACTCTTCACAAAACAAACTGCTATTAATGCATTAATATGGGCTCATTTCCAATTTGTCACTTGAGGAAGGAATTCCTTTGCAAAAACAATTGCATCAGTTATGTAGTGCACTTGGTAATTCCTCCAACCACTGAACTTGTAAAAAGTACTGCAGCAAAATTATGTCTGATATTAGAACCCTAGCAAATGTACTCTTATGAAATGCATAGAACTATAGCATTCACAGGACTATTTAAACTGACATCTAAGCTCATGTTGTCTAAGCAATCTCTGGGAAATACGATAGAACCTAATGAAGACTCAAGCAGACAGATATCAGAAGTCCCACAAGGAAGTAGTGTTTGCTACCCAAATTGAGGTGCCTAAAATACTATTTAAACAACAAAATAGTCCACATCTATCACTAGTTAATATATAAAATTTTCAAATTCTATTTTATCACTTTTAACAATAACACACTATTTTTCACAAATTTTTCTTTCAACATGAGTACCTAGCCATTTGAAAGATAGCCAGCTACAACACACAATAATCCTACAACTTTTTCTGTGGTAAAAACTGAACGCAAAAGATCCTCAGTTAAATAGAGTAACTAGTTATCTGATAGGGTCGAAAATATCAGTTTGTTTAAACTTAGAACTGAACAATCCAAATATGCATGTCCAAGAAACAATGAAAAAGGTACGTGTAACTCAAAAACAAGTTGCTAGCATTTATTCTAACAATTTTTCGCAAATACCCACTCAACCAATTGTTTCCCATCTATCACAAGCTCAATTTCAATCTAAAATAGGAAATAAAAACACAAGGAAAAAGAAAGAAACTTTAGCACGCACTGCAAAACGACTCAATGGCTTGAAAAACAAACAAGAAAGGAAAAAACCCAGCAAGGATTTTCAGCCTTCAGAATAATTCAACAACTCAACCAACTACAACCACCCTGAAAGTTCCTTACTAGAAAACGGGAAACTTAAATAAATAAATAAAAAAGACTTCAAGGTCAAATCCAAAGAAACCCAAGAAATCAACAGAGACCCATTAATCAAGAGAGCTAATGAAACCCTAAAAGAACCCTAATTAGGATAAAACCAATGTTCTTTAAACACAGACAACAGACAAAGCCAAAGAAACAATCGGAAGAGAGTGAGATAAAAGAGGACTCACCAGAACAAGGAAGATGCAAAGGAGTAAGAATCGAGCAAAAAGGGGAGAGAAAATGAGTAGAGCCGCCAATTGATCTTCAATGTGAGAGAAGACGTGAGTATGGAGTTCGAAAAGGAGTCTTTGGTCAGCTCAAGTGTTCCACTAGGCATAAATAATAGGGTAATCTACTTGGACTGTAACTTGACTATTATAAGGTATTTTTTAGTTGCCTCTACATATTATGAAAAATTACTAAATGGACACTTAAATTTTTAAAAGTTAAAAATGATCCCTAGAGTAGCGGTTAATGCTTAGACGAGATGATGATTGAACAGTTAATTAAATTGACATAATAATAAAATTTATTATTAATTTTTATACTTTATTTTAATTTAATTTTAATTTTTTAAAAAATTATCCTTAACCTCATCATCATCTATCGCTCAACTTTCACACTACGAACGGAGGGACATGGGGCTCGGGAGAGGGCATGCCCCCAACTCAATTTTTTTTACTTTTATGATGTAATTTTTTTTAAAAATAAATTATTTGCACATTTGTCCCCCTTATTTTTTTAAAATTTATGTTTGTCCCTTTAACCCCATATTCTAGTTTCGTCTCTGCTTCACACCAAAAAATCTCATTTTTTTTCTTTAATTTATTTTGTTTTATTATCTTCCGCAAAAGATACTTCTCTTCCAAAAATAAGTCACCATTTTCATAGATTCCTAACTCTACGTGGGAATGGAATTCTTCTGCTGCAATTTTATCATTTCCACCATAAGGATTAAAGTACATTCTTGGGGTTTCCGCTTGTATAATTTTTTTTCCAGATTAACTCCAAACCAACCTTTGAGATTGGCTCTCTTGCATAATTTGGTTTCTTATTGAGATAATCTAATGTTAGAGAAGTTCATTCAAACAAAATTCTATTGTCTGTCTCGAGTAGAATCAGGGACGAAGTTGTTGTAAGTTTAGGCGGTTGTCCCTCCCAATTTATTTTTACATTTAAAAATACAATGGGTAATTTGCACAATTAAACCCCCAATTTTAAATTTATTTAAATTTTGTTTCTTTATTTTATAGTTATTGATACTTTGCCCCTCAACCTTAACCTAGTTCTCATTCATGACCGAAATGAAACTTTTGGAGACTACTTGATGCAAGCCTTTGGAGTTTGGACCTCGAATATTTGGCATTAATCATAAAGCTTTTGGTTTTTAGATGTATTGCTCTGGTGGGCTTGTTACAGTTTTTACCATTACACCAATACCCAAGTACTAGCTAGACTCGTGACCCATCTACAAACCCCAAATGTCATACCCATTGGTCAATTACTCAATACATGACCCAACAACACATGCTTAAAACCTAAACTCTGGCAACCCTAATCCTAAACATGGTTCGTGTCTAAGACTGTAAATGAGACGAGACAGATCGCAACTCGAGTTTGACTCGATTGGACTTGACTTGAGCTCGAACTCAACTTAAATTTTTAATAAGCCGACTCAAAAAGCTACTCGAAAATATACTATATTATATTACATTGAAAACCATATATACTAGTAATACTAATAATGATAATGATAAAAATATAACAATTATTATATTAAATACTACTAATAATAATTACAATAATAGTAATAGTAATAATAAAATCAACTTAAATATAATAAATGCTTTATGAAGATTACCACTAAACAGATAAAGGAGCCCAATGGATGAGCCCAACGTCAAACCTGTCTGTTTACTTGGATCAAGGGTTGCACGGGTCGAGTTAACCCATTACCAGACGTGGATCATCAGACCCCTATTCTTCTTTCTTTTTATTTTTTCAATTCATTTCATCTTTCCCTTTTAAAAGAAAGCTTTTTTTTTCTCTGAAAATAAAAGTCTTAGCCTCTATCAACCCCTCGAATCAAACTTAAAAAATTCTCACAAAGAATATGTTTGTAAAGTTTAAGCTCTCACACACACTCAAAAACACTAGTAAATGAATTACAAATGGATGAAACAAGACTAGTGCTCACAAGAAAGAGTAAAATAAGTACAAATTTGATTTTTGATCACATGAAAATTGGGATTAGATTTCTTGATGAAGATTTTCTTGTTTGGAGGTTCCTTTTAAATGCTCATGAGTTTTTCTAATCGTTGTAGGGATTTGGAGTGTTGAAAGCTATTAAAGCTAGACATTTAATGCTCACCTGCACAGAGGTATCAAAACCTCTCGAAAGATTTCAAAACCATAGAGTGAAAATTCATACAAAATAGAGTTGTTGGGAGGTGGTTTCAAAACCATGAAGTAAAGGTATCGAAACCATGAAGTAAAGGTATCGAAACCTTAATGAAGGTTTCAAAACCATACAAAGGGTATAAAAAATCATAAACTGGAAAAGTTTGGTTAAAATTCGTTATAAAGGCATCGAAACCTCAATGTACAAAATGTGAATTTTGACTTAAAATCGAATTTAAAATGTGTTAACAATATTTGATTGTCAATTTTATTGGAAAACATTTTGATAAGTTTAAAATGCAATTTTAAAAATTTAAAAGAAAACAAATATTTTTTCAAAATTTTACAAATCGATCCTTAAATAAATTAGTTATATAAAAATTAAAAATAAAACCAACAATCTTCCCCTTTTTGATATAATAAAACACCTCGTAAAAATTTGTATTTTGAGAAATGTGTCAAAGTTTAACTTTTCCATATTGTCTCCCCTTAGAAAATATCTTTGTAAAAATGTTATGAATTTTGAAATAAAGCTTTAAAAAGACATTTTTGATGACAAAACTTGCAAATTGTGTATAGGTTTTTTTTCCATCATTTTGTTATAACAAAAAGATATATATGGAAAAATTTTGTATAAAAAAGTACATCATTAGAGCATTAGGGAATCTAAAATAAATAAGCATAATATTCAAATTAAAATAACCAAAATACTCAAAATACCATATAATATCCATGAAGTTCAAATGCAACATAAACAATCATCAAACTAAAGTGCATAATAACAAAATATCCAAAATCATAAACATAATAAGTCCCAAAACAAGACTCATAGAAATCCAAAGTGCTAAAAACATAGAAAGGTAACATAATGTCATGAGCATGTATGACAGTCCTATGCATCTAATGAAGATGGAAAGTGATGAGAGTGTCTTCCCCTCAAGTGACGTCACGCGAGAGTCCAAACCTCGAATACGAACGGTAGTCCCATTATGAGAAATACGAAGATAAGCATCAATGGAGTCTAAAACCTGAACTCTGTTACGATAAACCGTTCAAGTAAGACCGAACGTTTTCAAAAGGAAACCGTGAATTCTATTAATATTCATAACTCAGTGGGACATTCATGGATGTTATGATATTCTGAAATCATCGGTGTGTGCTTCAAGGAAAGGATTTTTTTAATGAAATAATCTATTGGTAGACATGACCAATCACCCTGCTCAATAAACGACTCTTCTAAAAGTTGAATTCATGAAAAGTGTTAATCCTCAATCCTCTTTAAATATTACAACCGGAATCCCTTAGACCTTTTAGAGTAAGAATGTTGTGTAATGCATATCTTGGTGACATCCGAAGAAAGGTTTTATTCCGAGTTTCGATATGTACCTAATGGTGTTGGCTCCGGAAATGTGCTTAGTAATAGGCGTAGTAACCATACTCTCTGAGTCGATAGGAATTCCTAAAATTCAGTTAGGATGATATTGGATTGTGAACTCTGCCATTCAGTTGACCAATTTGCTAAAAGTTATCGTGAAGTCAAGTATGTTGAGTTTCGAATATCTTCTTGTTCTGAACCGTAAAAGTCTGTAAGGACTCAATGATTCAATTATGATAGTAACCTTAATTTCTGCACTGATTTGGCAACTTATTATGTAGCAACTTTTGATAAATAGTAAACCTTTTATTATATTTTGACTCAAATTCTAATTCGTAATTAAGTTGAGTTTTATTGTAATTCTAGTGGTTAAAGATTACTTGGTAATTAGGATTTACTTTAATGAGTAAATATCTATTTTAGGCAAGAGATCTTATTGAATAAAGTTTCTTGGTGACCAAGTATTTGAGTCTATTCTCTGGAGAGATGTAACCACTTTTAAGTTCTCTACAACTATTGTGACTACGTTGTAGAGATGGATATTGTAGGGATATTGGGAAGAGTGTTTTGGTTTCACCGGGTCAAGGGATTTGTACACCATGTTTTGCGATTATCATGTATTTGTACTCTTCGTGTTTTCTACGTTGATAGTGGATTGTTTGTTTCTCTCGTTCGTGGAGGTAGGCTATGTTGAACCACGTTAAATCTTGTCTCCTGTGCATGTCTTGGTCTGTGTTGTTATCGCTTTTGTTATTTTACCGCATACCAAATTCCTATCACCTTCAATTGTTGATACAGTACCTAATGTATGCTATTTTGAAATCAAACGTAAATATCTTGAGTTTTCTAAGGAAATAGTTCGTAAATATTACTGGATTAGGAATGAGGTGAAGGTTAAGAATAAGTATTAGTTGTCTTGTATTGCTGATTTGTTCGATCGGTTTAAAAAGGGACCACTGTCTTCTTTGAGATTGATCTCTTATATGAATATTATCACCTTAAGGTTAAGGTTTGGTTGTGCCCAAAAATGTTTATCATGTAATCAGTATGGTCGTCACGAGAATCTGGATATACATTTCGGTCTTTCTAGCGTTACCGATGCATTTATGAATACGATGAATTAGATTTTCAACCTCCTTGGATAAGTTCATCATAGTTTTTATTCTTTTATGACCTCTCGATATATTCTAAGACTGAGGCCGAGTATGACATATGTTTGAAGCATGCTCTGCGGAGTTTTGAAAAGTAATCAGATATATGCTAAGTATAGTATGTGGAAGTTATGGTTATGTGAAGTTATGTTTTGAGACACAATGTTCTACCAAGGATATTTGGATGAATCTGACTGGAGCTGAAGGTGGTACCAATATTATTTAAGATGACACAATAGTTGGTCGATCTGCACCACATATGATTTAAAAGGTGCACTGAAGCTTAGAAGATGAACTAATTTAAGGATGAATGATGTTGAACTGTGGACATCTTATTAAAAGGGTAAGGTAAGACAATTGAGGGTATATGTTGTAAAGATATTATAGTCGGATCAGATTACCTACGAGTTATCGTAAGTGTTTTATCGGAGACGTTATATTAGTGAATGTTATCTATTGGAAAACCAATGAGGGTTTATGAATTCGACCAGAATGATATGACAGTACAAGAATGTGAGATAGAGATTCGACGACATGGTAAGCATGCGTATATGTCAATTGCCGTTGGAAAAGAGAAGATTGTCTGATTTTGGTGAGCTCTCAAATTTATGATAAGTTGACATGTTGCCTCTCTTTAAGAATGAGTTTTTAATGAATTATTAGACCGATTTAACGTGTCAAGAAAGATGGAAATAAATTGCAAGGAGCATAATGGTTTAGGCAAAAAAAAATCTAGATGCACTTTCTACTTGCATTTGTAAGGAAATTAGTAAAGAAATGAGCTTTCTTGGTAATTTTGAAGAGAAAATATCTTACAGGAATCTCTGTTATTGTATATGAAAAAAAGAATAATAGCACAAAATAGTATGACAAATGTCTACCTTGGTGACTGAACCCTCTGGACTGCATAGAATCTATGAAATATCAGGTATACCGACGTTATAAAAATAATATCTAAGCTCGAACCAGATGTTTTCCACTAAGTTATGCACCGATGTACCGAATTGGAGAACTTCTAAATCACTCTCATCCTGAGAGACTATTCAACCAACATTAAGTTACACATATATAACATCATGAAAGAAAAGGTTTATCTGGTAATAATGATTATGTTCGAAAATAATATGGTAGAAGTCGTTTATGGAATAATGTTGCTGATAATTAACTTAGAAATTGGTTAGAAATTTTGTGTATTCAAAAGAAAGATGTTTGTGTGCGTAGTGAAAGCTTAAAATTCTAAGGTAATTATGCTATATTTAAGAATCCATCATGTCTGAATGTTGCACTGAAGGTTAACAATCGATATCTACCCAAAACTTCGATTGTGTTGTATGTAGATCATGTAAGTCTATTTTGACATTCATGGTTGTAAGTGTTGCTTTACAAAATGATATGTATAAGATAAGGTCTTCAAAGGTATATGAGTGGATGAGTAAGTCATTTCTTACCATCTAAAAGGTTCAAAATTATCTGTGATTGTCTAATCAATGCTTTTGATAAACAAGGGTTTTATGTTAATCTCAAGGATTGTGGCATTCAGTTTAGTTTTGAAGAATAAGTATTATTCAAGTATCTTCACAAAGGAAAATAGTGAGATTTGGACGTATGGGCAAGATGAGCCCTAGTAGAGATCTTCAGAAAGTCAGGCAAATTGCTTATCAGCTTGAGTTACCTTCCCAGTTTGGTCGTATTTACAATGTTTTCCATGTATATATGTGGAGACAATACCGTCCTGATCCGAGTCATATTATCCAGGTTCAGGATGTGGAGTTGACGTCATATTTATCTTATGACGAGTAACCTGTACAAGTTTTGGATCAGGACGAGAGAGTTTTGAGGAGCAGACGTATTTCGATTTTTATGGTTCAATGAAATAATCGTAGTCCTACAGAGGCTACCTAGGAAACTGAGGAGTCGTTGAAAGTTCAATTTTTTGTATCATTTTTACTCAAGTAAATTTACAGGACGAAATTTCTTTTTAGAGGGGGAGAATTGTAACACCAAAATTACTCCTATTCGAAACCATAACTGAAATTTTGAGATTAAATTGAATTTAAATTGAAATAGGTGGCCTAATTGTTTGAAATCATGAATCTTAGGACTGATATGCAAAGCGGGTGAACTTTGAGACCCTTACTCAGCAATTTACCCATTTTCTCAGCAACCAACCTTTCCCATTTCTCTCTATCTCTATTTTCAAATTTCTTCACCCCCACCTCTTTTCATTTTCTAGTTGACCTCTAGCCACCTCCTCCGTCGGTCATGTTTCCCACCGCCGTCACCTTCGTGTACCATGTCACCTCACGATCTAAACCCTACCCTTCACTCACCATAACGCTGCATCGATCGTCGTGGAGAAAGACTTAAAGGTTTATCAAAACCTATCCCCTTCCCTATATTCCTATTCGAGCTTCAATCGGTGTCTCATCGACATCCGATCAGTTCCTTGCCCCTTCCTGAACAAGACTGTAGTGGTCGATCCTCTTTGCGGTCAGCCGTTTGTGAGGATTTGACTTGGAAGAATTTTGGTTTTTCTTGCACGTCGTTCTCTCTGTTGTTTCTGGCATTGATAAGTTGTCAACCATCTTTCTATTTGTTTTCCTTGCTGATGTGTTTTGAGTTAGGTGTGGTGAGGGCGTGCCTCTTACGCCACCATTTCCTTCCCCGCTTCCATTCTCTATTGTTATCGAGCCGTCGCCAGAAACTTCAAGAAACCCTAGGTTTTCAGTTTGTAAAACTAAACCTAGGGCCATTGGAATGAGGGTTTGAGTGAGGCCCAAGATAAGTGAACCAAGCCAATCAACATTATCCTTAAACCCCTTTTTGCCAAGCCTAGATCTGTGAGAGCTCTTTTATGTGAGGCCATTACCCGGCCCAAGTACAGAATCGATAAATCGAGCCCAGTTTGGTAGGAAACCAGTATATGATCCAAACTGACAACCAGATCTGGATCTAAATTTGTTGACCCAACCCAGATTTATCTGACCTGGTTAACTCTAATCCCTTTGACCCTGTTGACTATTGAACTGACTCGTTGACCTAACTCATTGATTGTTAATCTGATCTATTGACCGGTTACCCGACGAGGTCCTACAAGATGTGAAGGACCCTGCTGTGATGCCCGACATCCCAAAACCACAGCTTAAGAGGAAGAAGAGGGTGGCAAAGAAAAGAGTACCCCGAATCCAATGAAAGATGTGCTCATCTCAACAAGAACAATCCTCAGGGGAGTCTTCATCACTTTAACTCCTTAGATTCATGTTTTCTTTTTATTTCAGCATGCATTGCATTTGTTTATATGTTTTCTCATGCATTGAGGATAATGCATACCTTTGGTTTGTGCGTGTGCCTCGTATTTATTGCCATGTCTATGTTTCTGTTTGCATTATGCCATCTACATTTAGTAGAACCTTGCATACCCGACTATTAAAAAAAATTTACCAAGGCTTTGAACTAGATTTTTTGCCAAACACATTGCTAGCGTAGTTAGATTCGACCTTAATTTGTCACTGTTCGATGATGAATTTAGAATTTAACTTATTAAGAGCTAGTAAACTTAGTAAGGACAAGTTGCTTGGAAATTGAACTCTAACTTAGGGAAATATAGTTTCACTCAAACACATTGTATGCATCTAGTTCTCATGACAAACTTAGGATTTTTGAAACTAAACTCAGAAAAGAAAAATGCCAGGTTAAACAAAAGGAATATGGCAACAATGTTTTGCCAAAGGCTGAAAATTAGAAATCTCCTCTATCTTATAGATAATACTTAACTTGGGGTTTCGTGGTATGCTCCCTCTTAGTCCTCAAGCCAATAAGAACTTAAGGGTATGAGTGTAATGGGTAAGCTTAGTGATATCGTCTGGATTAACATAGGGGTTCATGGTATGATCCCTGTTCAGATATTTATTTTGATATAACAAAGTGAAAAATATTTTTGGACATGAACAAATACTGCAAAAATAATTTAAATTTCATTTAATTTGAAAAATATGTTTGAAAGCTTTTAAAGTGTTTTTGACTCAAACATATATTTTCAAGTATTTTAAAAGTCCCCAATGGCTAGTTTTCCAACGGGTAGTTTTCTAACGGCTAGTTTTTCAGTCCACACTATAAATACAAGCCAAAGACACTTGAAGAAGAAGCAGAGAACATATCCAAGTAAGTTGATCAAGAGAATTTGAGTCTAAATCTTATTTCTTCATTTCTCTTGTACATAGTTTAGAGAGTGCTTCAATTGTAAATTTCTTCACTCTTTCTTGTGAGCTCAATTGTGTAAACACCCACCTTGTGAGGTATTTAGTTTACCAAACAAATCCCTTGTAAAAGTATAGGTTCTAGTTTAGCCTTAGTGAAAAACTAGAGTGGATTGATCTTAGCCAAAGAAAAAGATAGGGTTGTAAAGGTTGCCTCCTAAGCCTGTGAAAAGGGGAAGAATTCTTAGTGAATTGGTAAATCCTTAGTGGTATGCTAAGGTAGTGGATGTAGACTTGGTTGGGTAGTCGAACCATTCTAAAATCCTTGTGCAAATTGTCTACTATTTTCATCGGTTTTAGCAAATTTATTTGGGAAGCAAAATCAACCCTCTTGACAGTATTCGGAGATCAATTTGAGCATGCTACTGTAATCACTCATTTTTATTCGGTCTGTAAATATTGTTAATATATTAGTATAATAATTAATGGGGTATTATTATTGCATGTATACATGTTATATTATATGTTTACTATATATATGTGATTAATGTGTGTAAAATATATGTATGATATGTGTAAGCGCATGTGTATTATACATATTATGTATGTGCATGTGTGTAGGTGTTGGTATATGTGTACCATATATATGTTTAAATTTTGTACATGCATTGTTTGCACATGTATAATATATATGAACAAATGTATATGCTTGTGTTTAAACGCATGTAATATGTATGTTAATTTGTATACCCGTATATCATTCTGTATGTATTTAGCTTAATGTCATTGTTGTTGTTATTTGTATGTATATGTATTATTATTAGCAATATTAGTTATTATTAGTGGTATTATTGGGTTAGAATTAAAAATGGATCTGTAAATATAAAAACCCATATAAGTTATTATTAAATGCCCAGTCCAACATATTACAAGGTCCATTACATTTTACAAAGCCCATTTTGGTCCAAAACCCAATCCATATCAGATTTAATAACCCTAACACCCTCTCTTTATTGTGCGCAGCCGATCCTGAGCCGTTGGATCAAATCTTGATCCAACGACTATGATTGAAAGGAGAGAGACCATTCAGATGCCGTGTGTGGTCCACGCGCGGACCGTTCGGCCTCTCACGCGCGCGTGCATCTCAGGCCTGTGACCCCTTGACTGTCGTGCACCACGTGGCACCATCTCACGCAATCCCACTAGTTTCAAGATTTCATCTGGGCCATCCGTCATCGAACTATCTCAGCCGTTGGATCAGATCTGATCCAACGGCCAAGAACGAGGCCATCCAAGACATCTCCACCATACTTCTTCCACCACGCCTCCAACCACCCTCTGCCGCCGTACACACCGCCCCTCACCAGCCGTACCGTCCAAACATGCCAAGATCACAAAGAATAGAGATTATAAGTACCAAAATCTACCAAATATGTACTATTTTTTACAAAGAATAGAAGAAAACAACATATATGTAAGGAGATTTACCATTTTTTATACCGAGTGTTTTACCAGATCTGAAATAAACAAAAAAAACAAAAAGAGTTTCCCAGAAAAGGTAGCTTATTCTTTCTCTTTTGCATGTTCATTCAAACCAAAAAATAATACCAAATACATAAAAGAAAAGGGGAAATAATATACCCTTTCGGCCGGCCACCTTGCATGGTGGCCAAGGCTGGGACCGCCGATGAACGGTTCTCACACATCTGTCTATTTATCTTCTCCTTTCCTCCGCCGTCTTTCAAACTTTCAAAGGTTTTCTTTTTGTATTGTTTTTTTGTAGATCTAGGACAAAATGTTCGATTTCTTGAAAGTTTGGGTTTGGATCTGAGTTTAAAAAATAAAGAAAGAGCCGTTTTTTGAAGTTTTTTGGTTAAAATGGAACCACCCGGTGAACAAAATTCGTCGTGGCTTATGGTGGTGGCCTGTGGTGGCCGGATTCTGGGTTCGAACCTAGAGAGTTCTTCTGTTGAATATCCTAGAGAGTTGAGAGGATTATATCTAAGGGTTTAAAAAAAGTGAGGAAAGAAAGAAATGAAAGCCGGCTATGGGTTTTATAAAGGGGAAATAAAAAGAAAATGGGTAAATCTTGCCATAACCCCCCGCATTCTTGAATTTTTTAGTTCTGTCTCGCCGCATGGGATATTTGCAATCACGGTCCTTACAGCTTTTCAAAACATTTCAATCTAGCCCTCAAATAAACTGAATTCAGATTTTAAACGGTGAAATTACCTCCCCAGTCCCACCGCATTTTTGAAATTTTCACTCCGAGCTTGCCCCTTGGTTTAGTCACGTCTCCAGTCCTTGCAAGTTCTTCCCGAGTTATAATTCGGTCCTCAAATGTTTGTTTTTTATTTATTTATTTAAGTGTTCTGTTTTCATTTTATTTTATTTCAGTCCCTCTGCCTTTTTATTGTTATGCTTGTGTTTTTTTGGTATAATTACATATGTTTTATGCTCCTTTGTTTTCTTGCATTACATGTCTTTATATTTTATCATGTGTTTTTGGTTGTCGTATTATGTTTTTAGTTTATCTTGTCCGTGTTATATGTATGTCTATTTTGTATGCTAAGTTTTAATCTCGTTTGTACATCATGTTTATGTGGCTCTTCATGTTTTTTATTTCTTTAGGTTGATGTATGATGTGCATTTATTCATGTTTTTTATGATATGCATTTTATCGTGCTAATGTATCATTTGGTTCATATGTTCATGTTACATACTTGTGTTTTGATTAAGTGATCATGTTTAGTCTAGTTGTTTATCTTGAATATATGTATGATAGTATGTTGTTTTTGTCTTATATTTTAGGTTACATATTAAAAATGGGTGATATTCGTTACATATAGATGCCATGCTTTTTTTAGTTGCGTCATATGTAAAGTATTAGTTTTTTTAAGCACGTGGTTTAGATTTAATTAGTTTAATATCCTACTAGTCTGCGTATGTGTCATGCATATTTTATCGGTTGTGGTTCACATTAAGGTGTTTGAGCATGTTAGTTTACTTATTTTTTTGAAGCATGTCTTTTCTTCATGATTATATTTATGTTTTCGTTTTATCATCATGACATGTTACATTGTTTTTGTTCATGCATTTTGCATTTCAATATTTTTATGCTTTCATGTTTTATTCCATGTTTTTGTAAAAATTTGTTTATAATTTGTTCTTGTTAAGTTTGCATAATGGAATATAATGTCAATGCGGTGCCCTTTTATCCTAGCGTAAACGAGGCCAGTATCAGGCGTAGTGATGGTGGTTGGGCGTTTACTCTTGGATAACGGGGCTTTTAAAATTTACTCGCACATATAACCGAATTTTAAATTAATCGTCACTTTAATCCGGAAAGTTTAATTTTAATAAAGCAGTAATTATTAAAATACCAATTTTGGGCGCTGTGGGGTGCTAACCCTTCCCCATCCGTAACCGACTCCTGAACCCAATAGTTTTCAAATCTCTGGTTTTACGGTGTCCGGCCTACCTAAGTGGCCGGTGGCGACTCCATTTTCAAAATAAAATACGATTTTTCTAAAGACCCCACGGAATAAATATTTTAATACCCGAAAAACCACAAACACATTGAGAAAACATTTTTTAGCGACAGGGACATCGCTACAGCTACGAGTTTAACAATTGGTATTAGAGCCTCTTCTCCATCAAAGAACTAACATCTGGGAGTAAAGATCTTTTGCTCGAAGTCTACCGTTCAAGAAAATGGCAAGATTTGAAGAAGGCCGCTCTATTTATGTCCTCCGCTCTTCGAAGGAGAAGCATACTTCCAATGGAGTAACATCATGAAGTATTTCATCAAATCTCTCGATTTTGATGTTTGGGATATCATTGAAGATGGATACTTGGAAGCTCCTAAGAAGAAAAAGAAGCAAAGGAGTGCAAATGGCACAAAGGCAAAGCTAAACGCCAAGGCCATGCACACTCTTCTTTGTGGCCTCAATGAAGATGTTTCCAAGAAGGTCTCCGCATGCAAAAGTGCCAAAGAAATATGGGAGAAACTTGAAAAACTCTATGGCAATAAAAAGGGAGAGAAGAATGATGATGCTTCATCATGTGCAAACTTCCTCTCAATCCCTAAAGTGGATAGTGTTTTGGCTTTCGATGAGCCCGGGGTATCTTCTAACTCTAATGATTCAAATTCTTATTCATTTGATGAGTTACACGATGCTTTCGATGAATTATTTTTGGAATTTGAGACCATGAATTCCAAATTTAAAAAAATGATTTCTAAACTGTAATTTGAAAATGATTTTCTTTTGAAAACAAAGTTGGATTTTGAAAACCAAAATGAAATTTTGAAAAATGATTTAGAGTTTTCAAAAACAAACAATGGAGTTTTAGAAAAAGAAAATCTTGATTTGAAAGTTAAGCTTGAAGCTTAAAAAAAGAAAAAGAAATTATTTTTAATAATTCATTTTGTCATATAATGGCGAAATGCTTACATTGCCATTATCAAGGTCATTCTTTACATACTTGTCCTATAAAGAAAAGAAAAACTTATAGGATTAAACAAGTATGTGTTCCTAAGGGAACTAGGGACATTGAAATTAATGTAAATGGATCCAAAGCAATTTGGATACCAAAATTCAAGTGAATGTCTCTTGTAGGTGTGTTGGAGCAATGACAAACAAAGCAAAGATATGGAAATGCTCTAGTCACACAAATGAAGAAAATGGGTAACCTCTATGCTAATTCTTTATTTATTTGGTTATCTATTCTTTTATTTTTAAAGAATTGGATAAATTGAATTTCATATGCTCTTAATTTGATTTTATCTTGAAATTCAACGTCTTTTGAGTGTCAAGCATTTGAGCTAAATTTATTGAAATGGAATGCTTTGTTTAAGGGGAGCTTTTGATTTTAAAAAGAAAATATCTTATCTCCATTTTTATTTTACACCAAAAATTGGTATGTTTATCAATTGGTACTTCAATTTTTTTTCAACATTTGGTGTTTTGAACTTAATGAGATTTCAAACTTTGTTTTGAAATTATTTTTGATATAACAAAAAGGGGAGAGATATGTTTGAAAATTTTAATTTCAAAAAGAAGAAGAGGGAGTCTTAAACATTTTTCACAAATATTCTCTTTTTCTAAAATTATTTTCCTAAGGGGAGCAATCTCAAAAATATTTTTCAAATGTTTTCTTTATATCAAAAAGGGGGAGATTGTTGAGATGTTTATTTTGATATAACAAAGTGAAAAATATTTTTGGACTTGAACAAATATTGCAAAAATAATTTAAAGTCCATTTAATTTGAAAAATATGTTTGAAAGCTTTTAAAAGTGTTTTTGACACAAACATATATTTTCAAGTATTTTAAAAGTCCCCAACGGCTAGTTTTCCAATGGCTAGTTTTTAACGGCTAGTTTTCTAATGGCTAGTTTTTCATTCCACACTATAAATACAAGCCAAAGACACTTGAAGAAGAAGCAGAGAACATATCCAAGCAAGATGATCAAGAGAATTTGAGTCTAAATCTCATTTCTTCATTTCTCTTGTACATGGTTTAGAGAGTGCTTCAATTGTAAATTTCTTCACTCTTTCTTATGAGCTCAATTGTGTAAACACCCACCTTGTGAGGTATTTAGTTTACCAAACAAATCCCTTGTAAAAGGAGAAGTTCTAGTTTAGCCTTAGTGAAAAACTAGAGTGGTTTTATCTTAGCCAAGGAAAAAGATAGGGTTGTAAAGGTTGCCTCCTAAGCCTATGACAAGGGGAAGAATTCTTAGTGAATTGGTAAATCCTTAGTGGTATGCTAAGGTAATGGATGTAGACTCGGTTGGGTAGTCGAACCACTGTAAAATCCTTGTGCAAATTGTCTACTATTTTTATTGATTTTAGCCAATTCATCCGGGAATCAAAATCAACCCTCTTAACGGTATTCGGAGATCGATTCGAGCGTGCTACGAGTCTAACAATCCCTCTTACTTCTCACACCAAACAACATTATGACACGAACCCTAAAAATAATGCCAAAAAAATGAAAAAACCCTTGGCGAATTATAAAAACTGAGTTTGGGTAGTAAAATTGACTAAGGGAGTTGAGGGATATTGGATGCAAACCACCTGCACTTCATGCACACTTCATGACCATAGGTTAGAGTTATATTTCTACACTTGAGATTGCTTTGAGTTTTGTTGGCATTACTATTGCGAGATAACTGATAATAGAACTTGGGCTAGATTTTGCTTGCTAGCTTGTGTTATTAATCAGAAATATTTTACCAAGACACTTTTATAGTTTTTAAGTTTTTAGTTTCGCGTTACTTGAGAACAAGCAATGAGCTAGGTTTGGGGGTGTGTTAACTCCTCAAAAGATGTATTTTCTATGCATATATTGCCATGCGATTGCTTCACTTTAGGTACATATTAGTTTATTTTACCAGTAGTTTCATGCATTTCCATCTAGGAGATGAGGAATGTCTAGTTTTTATTTCCAAAGTGAAGGGGTGTTTTCTAGCTGTGGTGTGCAGGTACGACAAGATTTCAAGGAGCAAAAATACCAAGCACAAATGGAAAAGTAGTGCAGGAAGAGAATGCCAAGCATGGATGGAAAAAGAAGGATGGACGATGCCCAAAAAAGTAGCACCAAGTCAGAGCTAGGTTAACCCTAATTTCATGAAGCAAAGACGTCGTAGCCTTAGAATTCAGCACCAGAAATCCAGGGCTTAACCCTAACCCTAATTAGGGCACAACCTACGCCTATATAAAGGAATAAAGTCAATGCCATAAAGGGAGAGCTGGAGGAGAGAAGTGAAAGAAAAGGATGGAGAGCAACCTAGGTTGAACCGCTAAATTTTCCATAGTTCTAGATCCATTGAAAGGTTGCATCGAAAGAACTCTGTAACCCTTTTATCTCGTCTTAGCCGAAACCGAACTAAAAGAGTTACATTAAGTTTGCCGAGAAAAACCGGACTAATAACCTAAATCAAGCCCATTTTCCCCCCTTTTTTTATCTTGTTTATATGCATATTATTATTATCCTAAGTGAACATGCTTCAGCGGTGACGTCACATTGTAATCAGATTGCGAAATGGGGTTCAATTGCTCAATAATTCATATTAGGGACCAAGGCATAATTGCTGCAAATTATAGGGTCTTTATCACAATTAAGATTACCCAACCTTAATTAATTCAATTTTATGCTAACATGTTAAATTCCAACTTCCAAACAGTCATCCAAATTCATTCAATTGCATACATAACAATCAGGGACAGATTGCAAGATAACCAAACTTCAGCAACCGACATACATGAAAACAACAGAGCGTACCGATACAGGTAAGCCTGTACTGGTACAGTGTAACTAACATAATGCTACTCTTATCGATAAACTAATAACTGTACCGGTACAACCTTGACCTACCCGTACCGATACGACACTGATCTCGTACGGATCCCCCCTTTATTATCTCAAAATTTAGAATTCCAGTAGCTAAAGAGCGTACCGATACGGTACCCCGCGGATCGATAGGAATTATTAAAATTTAAGGGATCTTAACGGTACACAAACCCGTGCATCAAAACTAGTACATAATTTTCCTCATGGAGTAACGATACGATGGATAGGCGTACCGATACCCTTTACTTTATTCCAACGATTTGAGCCATAACAGGACCCCGTGTATCGATCCTTGGGTACCCCTACCTGTACGCAGAGGCCTGTAATGACCTCTAGGTCCAACTATGACACTTTGGCTTACTCCAAACAAGTCTTACATGTAACTAAACATCATATAACCACAGAAACTGTAACCCCCTTGACCCGATCTAGTCGCAAGACCAAATTGAGTGAGCTATATTAGGGTTTACCGAAATAAACCCCAAAGATAATACATTCAAACCGATCCATTTTTTCTTTTATCTTTTCTAGATGCATTTTTAGGTCCTACGGTGCGCATACAAGTCATGGTTAAAATCTCAACTCAATTGGGCGTCATTTCAACATCAATTGCTCAGAACCGTATTCTAGGAACTAAAATGTAAATTTTTATATTTATACGAGTTTTCACAAAATTAAAGTTACCAAACCTTGATTAGTCATATTACGTGCCTTCATATCAAATTACAACTCAAAATGATTATCCATACTCATTTGATTGCATAAATAAGGAACATGGACCAAAATGTAAAGATTCAAACTTCAAGCAGCATTTCCAACCGAATTAACATCCGGTGTTTTGGTACGGGTGTCCACCGTATCGATACGGTTCCAAAGGCAATCGCATACCGATACGTTCCTCAGGCTATCTGTACGGCTTGTTTAATTTTGAAAGTCTGGATTCCAGTAGCCAAGGACCGTACCAGAATAGTGACTCGCGTACCGAAACCCTCACTGTTTCATAACTGCGTGTACCGATACGGTTACCAAGCGTATCAGTAAGGTAAGGCAAAATTGCACAATTTGAGCCTATACAGGTAAGGAAAAAAGAGCGTAAGCAATAAGCTTAGTGAGGGAAACCACAAAACACTCATAAATGCATTTAAAACTATTTAACACAAATCTCATGAAAACATCTCTTGGTAAAACATCTCATGCTTCTCATGTCATCTCAAAATATGCATATTTAAATCATTTTCAACACATGTATCATGGATTCAATCTCTACCTCAATTTAAGCTGCACACCACAACACCTTTTTAACAAGCTTAAAGAGCAACACATGTATAAATCACAATATACAAAATAATCCATTCCTCATGATACATTATCTCATATATTGACTTTCAAGTGACTCAAAACCAGCAACCTTACATTTCATAAAACATATCGGATACACGGATTCTCAAGTGGTTCACACAACCACTTCACAAACATACCTCAACCAGAGTAACGGCACACTTGCCCACCTCAATGGTTCAAACTGGAGTAACGAAACATTTACCCACCTCTACGGTTTGGATGTATTAATCCACCAATAGGAGAAAATAGAACATTTACCCACCTCAACTGTTGTTGTTCTCATGGTGGAGATTACGGAAACTTTAACACCCCTTGACACACATGAGGCGACTTTTTATAGTGCACTTTCAATCCTATGACCGATCAACTATATCCGATAACATTTTAAACACAGCCACTTGCCGATATATTCAATAACCAACATTACCTCACTATTTTACATATGCATCAAATCATTCCAACACAAATACATTAAACCATGTATTTCCATAATCTCAAATCACTTGCCTAAACCATATGATGTTCTCAAAAGTCATCATTAAAGATTATTTGCATCATCTTTCACTTTCAAAATGTACATAATACAGTGAGTAATCAAATCAGAAGCATGTGCATGAGATTTCACATTAAAATACCGAAAACAAGAGATAACTCAACCGATACTTACTTTTAAGCTTAGTTATGTGTGTCAAACCTTATCTAAACCCCCTCAACTCTTTTTCAAACCTTTATACAGTAGTAAAGCACTTTTCCACTCACCAACAACCCAACGCTCGATGGCCGATGCGCGAATCAAGCCTCCGTAACTCCCGCGCCTTCTTCGATAGGTAAAGGATTCAACTCCCCTACTTTACCCATCCAAAACAGAGGATTAAGAACACATCTCTGTATCCAAACCTTTCAGCAACCAACAAACTCAACAACACCTCACAAGAACCAATCGAACACCTCCTAAAACCAACAAGAACACCACCAAACCTTACTCAAACTAAGCCCAGCCAAGATCTAACAATTCTAACACCTTACTAACATCAATTAGCATCCAACAACAACCTAATCACGCCCTTATGTCTCCAGCAACAACACAACAACCAGATCACACCAAAAACCAACTATAAACAACCTAAAAACTAGCAATCCATATAGTTTCGGGTTTCCATTGATAAATCCATCCTTTCAACATTAAAATACATCCAACTTAAGATATAAATCAATTGAAATCATCATAAAACAAATCCATATTAATGTTTCACAATTCCTCCAAGAAAACTCAATTTAAACATTAAATCCATAACAAATTCATAATTCCATGATATAAAACAAAAACAAAGGATCAAGAACTTGGGAATTTCAATAAAGAACCCTTAATTAGAGGAGAGAAATGAAAATCGCCTCTAATTGCTGCTTTCCCTCTTAATCGGCTAAGCTTTGATGAAATCCAATGTGGTTTTGCAAAGGTAATTTGGAAAAATCACTTAGAAACCAAAAAGGAATTCAAAGGAATGAAATCCTTGAGTTTTTAGAAGAGAAATCTCAGTTTGGTTGCTGAGAAAGTTGAGAGAAAAGTAGTTACGCGAGAAAGTGTTTTTAGGGAATAAAGATCTTTTTAATTAAAACCCCATTTATCCAATTATAAAACCTTTTAAAATACTTTAAAAATAGCCTTAATTAAGAGAGAAATCTGTATAAAAAGAATGGTCAAATAGCTCTTTAAAGATTCTAAGTTTTGATACTTTTTCGATTTAGTCACCAAAACAGTTTTGAAATCTTTCAATTTATTTACTAGATTTAAATGTCTTAAAAATCATATTTAATTTCCCCAAATTGACTTCACCAATTTACTTCAAGTATTAATTAAGTAATTTAGAGAATTTTCCCATATTTTATTTTACCTCAAAAATCAAATTTTAATTTATTTCCCCAAAACTATTCAAATTGCCTAAACCGATACTCTCAAACCTCTGGTCCAACCCGACTCACATCTAGGCCCATTTTCAGGGCGTTACAACTCTCCCCCTCTTAAGAAAATTTCATCCTCGAAAATTTTCACGGAAAAAAAATGAGGGAACTACTTCAACATATCCTTTTTGCTCTCCCATGTAGCTTCCTCTACATCGCGGTGCCGCCACAACACCTTTACCAACTTTATGGTCTTTCCGCAGAGAACTTTACTACTCGAATCCAGAATCCTCACCGGTTCCTCATCATAGGTCAAGCTCGGATTCAATTCAATCTCCTCAATAAACATAACATGCGAAGGATCCGAT
The DNA here is from genome assembly GCA_019671005.1 of Hibiscus mutabilis. Classification (NCBI taxonomy): domain Eukaryota; kingdom Viridiplantae; phylum Streptophyta; class Magnoliopsida; order Malvales; family Malvaceae; genus Hibiscus; species Hibiscus mutabilis. The sequence goes on from CM033741.1 coordinate 29,515,323, forward strand.
CTATACCTCCTTAACATAGACACATGGAAAACATCATGTATCTTCTCTAACTCAGCCGGCAACCTCAATCTATATTCAACAGGACCAACACATTATAACACCTCATACAGCCCAATGAAGCTAGGGCTCAAATTGCCTTTCCTCCCAAACCTCATCACCTTTTTCCAAGACGAAACCTTCAGAAAAACACAATCACTAACCATATACTCAATTTCTCTCTGCTTCAAATCGGCGTAGGACTTCTGCCGATCTGAAGCTGCTTTCAAACGATCACTGATAAGATTAACTTTCTCATTGGTATCTTTTAACATATCTGGCAAAAAAACATATTTCTCTCCCGCCTCTTCCCAAAAAAGCGATGTACGACATTTTCTACCATACAAAGCCTGGTATGGAGCCATCTGGATACTAGCTTGAGAACTGTTACTGTAAGCAAACTCCACCAACGGCAACTGCTTCTCCCATGACCCTTGAAAATCCATGATACAACATCGCAACATATCCTTCAGCACTTAAATAACATGTTCCGACTGACCATCCATCTGCAGATGATACAAAGTACTGAAGTTTAATCGTGTATCCAAGGCCTTATGTAAGCATTCCCAAAACCTTGCGGTGAAACGCGAATCTCTATCAGACACAATGGACTTCGACACCCCATGCAACCTCACGATCTCTGTAACATACAGCTCCGCCAACTTATCCAGAGTATACATCGTATGCACAACCAGAAAATGTGCACACTTCGTAAACCTATCCATGATCACCCAAACATAATTCTTCTTTGACGGTGCCAAAGGCAACCCAAACACAAAATCCATGGTGATCCTCTCCCATTTCCACTCGGGAACCCTCAATGGTTGCAACAACCCCGAAGGAAACCGATGTTCTGCCTTAACACATCGGAAAACCATACAACGAGCTACAAAATCCGCAACATCCTTCTTCAGGCCAACCCAAAAATACTCTTTCTTCAAATCTTGGTACATTTTCGTACTTCCCGGATGCATAGCAAAAGGACTCGAATGTGCTTCAGTCAAAATAGTGTGACTCAACTCTTTATCCATTGGCACCACCACTCGACTCTTAAAGCATAAAACCCCGTCCTCACTAAAACCAAAATCTGTTTGATTCCTATCCAAGATATCCTTAACATGTGGTACTAGCTCATCATCACAAGGTTGCTTCTCTTTAATCAATTGCAACATCGAAGGCTTCACTTGCAACTCCGCTACCAACCTGCCATCTCGCGACACACTCAGCCGCACAAACATAGCCCTCAACTCCACTGTGACCTTTCTACTCAAAGCATCTTCTACCACATTCGCTTTTCCCGGATGGTACTCAATGGTCAGATCATAATCCTTCAACAACTCCAACCACCTTCACTGCCTAAGATTTAGCTCCTTTTGAGACATCAGGTACTTCAAACTTTTGTGATCAATGTATACAACACACTTCTCGCCAACTCAAGATCGTGCATAGGGTAATTGCGCTTATGCACCTTCAACTGCCTAGATACATATGCGACGACCCTTCCTTCCTGCATTAACACGCATCCCAAACCCATGTAGGACGCATCACTATACACTACAAACTTCTTCCCTGACTCTAGTTGAATCAAGATTAGAGTGTGTGTTAAAGCCTCCTTCAGCTTATCAAAAGCTTGCTGCCTAACTTCCGTCCACTCAAAACCCACATCCTTTTGCAACAACTTCGTCAAAGGGGCAGTGATCCTCGAAAACCCATCCACAAGCCGTCGATAATATTCTCCTAACCCCAAAAAACTACAAACCTCTAAAATAGATTTCGGTGGCTTCCAATTCACATTGGCCTTTACTTTCTGTGGATCCACGCGAACAGCCTCACATGACCAAGGAAAACCACCTGCTTGATCCAAAACTCACATTTACTTAGCTTGGCATAAAGCTTGTTGTCCAACAGAACTTGCAACACAATTCGGAGATGTCGATCATGATCTTCCTTGGTACGAGAGTACACAAGAATATCATCGATGAACACTACCATGAATTGGTCTAGGAATTCATGGAACACCATATTCATCATATCCATGAACATTGTCGGTGCATTTCTCAAACCAAACGACATCACTAGGAACTAGTAATGCCCATAGCGCGTGCGAAATGCTGTTATTGGCACATCCTTATCTTTCACCTTCAACTGATAATACCCCGACCACAGATTAATCTTGGAAAACATTGTAGCACCTCGAAACTGGTCAAAAAAGTCATCAATCCTAGGCAAAAAATACTTGTTCTTGATTGTCAACTTGTTCAGTTGTCGATAATCTATCCACATTCTCATCGTGCCATTCTTCTTTTTCACAAACAACATATGTGCACCCCACGGTGATACACTCAAACGAATGAACCCAAGATCCAACAACTCTTGCAACTACGTCTTCATCTCCTTTAACTCTTTCGGTGCTATTCGATACGGAGTAATAGACACCGTAGCCGTATTTGCATACGTCTCTATGTAAAACTCCACCTCTATATCCGGCGGTAAACTAGGCAACTCTTCCGAAAATACTTCTAAAAAGTCACAAACCGTGCGAATATCCTGGGCACGCACTTTCTTCATATTCGGGTTCATAGCATAGGCTAGGTATGCTTGACCCCCAAATTCTAAAAACTTTTGAGCTTCCTATGCTAAAACCATATTTGACATGAACTTGACATTCTCGCCCACAACTACAACTTCGTAATCCTCGACAAGTTTCAAAGAAACCTGCTTAGCCTCAAAATCTATTGCAACTTTGTGTTGAGACAACCAATCCATACCTAGAATCACGTCAAAACTGTGAAATGGTAACTCCATCAAATCAGCCTCAAACAGATGCCCTTGAATCATCACAGGACAACTCTTATACAACTTCCTAGCCACTACCGTCTCATCAAAAGAACTGGTTACCCTCATACCAACATCTAACAACTCAACAGGTAAATCCAACAAACATGCATGCTTGCAAAATGTAAGAATGCGTGGAACCGAAATCAATCAAAGATAACAAAGGTATTGGCTGCAAGGTAAAGGCACCTACGACCACGTATTTATTATTCCTTTCAACACGGTGAGCAAAGACCCTCGTCGGTCCACCATCCTTCGGCTAAACTGCCACGGTATGTGCTACCACTCTCTGTCCATCATCTATGCGCTGTAAATGTCCACGGCTCGCCCACGACCTCTATGCGCTCCAACAACAGGTACATTAGCCTGACCCTCTGTAGCTAACTGCAAGAATCCCTACAAAGATGATCCCTCGATCCACAACTCCAACAAATGCTTATTGAATCCCAGTACTCTCCCGAATGCCTCCGGCCACATCTCCTACACTCGGGAACTCCAGCAACAACATTCTAACCCTGAAATCCACGTCTAACACCAAATCCTCCACGCCTCTGATTCGGGCGGTACCTCTTGTCTCTATGCCGCTTATAACAATCTCGACCAGCGTTAGACTCCACACTCCTCTTACCAAATGAAGAACCCCAAAATGAACAGACAGACCCAGATTCTGTTCTATGTCCTTTGCCCGCGACACCAACACATCAAACTCTGTATGATCAGTAGCCAACATGTACATCTTCACTTCCTTGATCAACCCGAAATGGAAACGATTACACCTCTCTCGCTCGTCTAAAACCAACTCAGGAGCATATTTACTCAACCGAACAAATTAGATCTTATATTCGAAAACAAACATGTTTTCTTGCTCTAAAGCCATGAACTCTCTCTTCTTCATATCCTTGTATCGAGTCTCCAAATAATTCTTCTTGAAAGCCTTACAGAAAAACTCCCATGTAACATTAGTAGGTTCTATACCCGCGATCACAGTTGTCCACCAACTGTATGCATCACCCTAGATCACAGTTGTCCACCAACTGTATGCATCACCCTAGAGCAACGATACAATACATCACAGCTTGCGTACATTGGTATACTCCATCTGACCAAGGATTCTTTCTATGCTCACAAACTATTCTTTGACTACTTAGGTACCAAACCTCTAAACTCAACACCACCCAGGCTACGCAAATGCTCCAGAGGTTACCCGATGTTAACAGCTGCAGGCGTCCGTGTAGGTACATGCACTCCAGCCATGGCCGCCTGGAAAGCTCCTGTCATCGCTTGCACCAATGGTGCCATATCACCAAAAATAGGTACTTGTGGTGCCTGAGGCATACCTCCCTCTACTCCTACACCAGCAAGAGGAACCGGTGGAAGAAGAGGTAACTTTTCATCATGCGTATCCACAACACTACTCATGTTAGCTCTCGCCTCTCGTCTCGGTCCCATACTCTATAATATGAGTATAAACATGATAATGCAACAAAAAAAAACAATTAGTTCAGCTCGCAGAGAGAATCTAAGTCACTATTTTTCAAAAACAAAATCATTTAACTCAAGTAGTAATAAGGTAATGTGTCCCAAGGTCTAACTCCCAAACATATTCATACCAGATGCAATTCCTCAAATTCAATCACCGTGCATTTCAAACAACATATTCAATCATACAACCAACCATAACCCATCTCCCAACAATTACAACCTAGCTCTAATACCACCAAATGTAACCCCCTTAACCCAGTCTAGTTGCAAGACCAAATCCAGCGAGCTATATTAGGGTTTACCGAAATAAACCCCGAAGATAACACATTCAAACCGATCCATTTTTTCTTTTATCTTTTCTAGATGCATTTTAGGTCCTACGATGCGTATACAAGTCATGGTTAAAATCTCAACTCAATCGGGTGTCATTTCTACATTCAATTGCTCGAAACCGCATTCTAGGGACTAAAACATAATTTATGATATTTATACGAGTTTTCACAAAATTAAAGTTACCAATCCGTGATTAGTCATATTACGTGCCTTCATATCAAATTACAACTAAAAATGATCATCCATACTCATTTAATTGCATAAATAAGGAATAGGGACCAAAATGTAAAGATTCAAATATCAAGAAGCATTTCCAACCGAATTAACGTCCGGTGTTTCGGTATGGGTGTCCCCCGTATCGATATGGTTCCAAATGCAACCGTGTACTGATACGGTCCTTAGGCATATCGATATGACTTGTTTAATTTTGAAAGTTTGAATTCCAATAGCTAAGGATCGTACCGAAACAGTGACTCGCGTACCGAAACCCTCCATGTTTCAAAACTATGCGTACCGATATGGTTACCAAGTGTATTAGTACGGTAAGGCAAAATTGCACAATTTGGGCTTATACAGGTCCTCGCGTACCGACACCCTGAGGTACCGTACCGGTACGGTGAGACCTGTAGTGACCTCTTGGTCTAACATATGACACTTTGGCTCAATCTAACACCCTTAATTCAACCTATAAACATCATCTAACACCAAAGACATTCATCCATCACATGTATCAACATATCAAGAGGTCACTTCAAGCATGGCATACTCAAACATTTCCTAAGGGCATGATTTCTACCCAAGAATGCTCAAAGTTTCCTAAACCCCTCAAACACAAGTATAAGGTATCATACAAGTCCAAAACAATAATCCAAACTATTACATCAGGGAGTATCTCAAAACACATCTCCCAAAACCACTTGGTCACATTGCCTTCTTATTACTACTTAAAATGTATTAAAAACCATACTTTGAATTGTATCAAACCCTTGGATCCTTCCTCACTCGAGTGCTGCCCAAGAAAGCTATTTCTCTGCATTGATGAGGAAAGAGAGCGTAAGCAATAAGCTTCATGAAGGAAACCATAAAACACTCATCAATGCATTTAAAACCATTTAACTCAAATCTCATAAAAACATCTATTTGTAAACATTCTCATTCTTCCCATGTCATCTCAAAATATGCACATTTAAATCGTTTTCAACACATGTATCAAGGACTCAATCTCTACCTCAATATATTGGCTTTCAAGTGACTTAAAACCAGAAATCTTACATTTCATAAAACACATCAGATACACGGATTCTCAAGTGGTTCACACAACCACTTCACATACATACCTCAATGGATTAACGGCACACTTGCCCACCTCAACAGTTCAAACCGGAGTAACAAAACATTTACCCACCTCTATGATTTGGATGTATTAATCCACTAGCAGGAGAAAATGGAACATTTACCCACCTCAATTGCTGTTGTTCTCATGGTGGAGATTACGAACACTTTAACATCTCTCGACACACATGAGGCGACTTTTTATAGTGCACTTTCAATCCTATGACCGGTCAACTATATTCAATAACATTTTAAACACAACCACTTGCCAATATATTCAATAACCAACATTACCTCACAGTTTTACATATACATCAAATCATTCCAACACAAATACATTAAACCATGTATTTCTATAATCTTAAAACACTTGCGTAAACCATATACTATTGTCAAAAGTCATCATTAAAGATTATTTGCATCATCTTTCACTTTCAAAATGTACATAATACAGTGAGTAATCAAATCAGAAACATGTGTATGGGATTTCAAATTAAAATACCGAAAACGATAGATAGCTCAACCGATACTTACTTCCAAGCTTAGATAGGTGTATCAAACCTTATATAAACTCCCTCAACTCCTTTTCAAACCTTTATACAGTAGTAAAGCACTTCTCCACTCACCAACAACCCAACGCTCGATGGTCGATGCGTGAATCAAGCCTCCGCAACTCCCGCGCCTTCTTTAATAGGTAAAAGATTCAGCTTCCCTGCTTTACCCAACCAAAACAGAGGATTAAGAACACATCTCTGCATCCAAACCTTTCAGTAACCAACAAACTCAACAACACCTCACAAGAACCAATCGAACACCCTCCTAAAACCAATAGGAACACCACCAAACCTTACTCAAACTAAGCCCAGCCAAGATCTAACAATTCTAACACCTTGCTAACATCAATTAACATCCAACAACAACCTAATCACACCCTTATATCTCCAGCAACAACACAACAACCAGATCACACCAAAAACCAACTATAAACAACCTAAAAACTAGCAATCCATATAGTTTCGGGTTTCCATTGATAAATCCATCCTTTCAACATTAAAATACATCCAACTTAAGATATAAATCATTTGAAATCATCATAAAAATAGATCCATATTAATCTTTCACAATTCCCCCAAGAAAACTCAATTTAAACATTAAATCCATAACAAATTCATAATTCCATGATATAAAACAAAAACAAAGGATCAAGAACTTGGGAATTTCAATAAAGAACCCTTAATTAGAGGAAAGAAATGAAGATCACCTCTAATTGCTACTTTCCCTCTTAATTGGCCAAGCTTTGATGAAATCCAAGGCGGTTTTGCAAAGGTAATTTGGAGAAATCACTTAGAAACCAAAAAGGAATTCAAAGGAATGAAATCCTTGAGTTTTTAGAAGAGAAATCTCAGTTTGGTTGCTGAGAAAGTTGAGAGAAAAGTTTTTGAGAAAAGTAGTTACGTGATAATGTGTTTTTAGGAAATAAAGATCTTTTTAATTAAAACCCCATTTATCCAATTATAAAACCTTTTAAAATACTTTAAAAATAGCCTTAATTAAGAGAGAAAACTATAGAAAACGAATGGTCAAATAACTCCTTAAAGATTCTAAGTTTTGATCTTTTTTCGGGTTAGTCACCAAAAATAGATTTTAAATCTTTTAATTTAGTCACTAGACTTAAATGTCTTAAAAATCAAATTTAATTTCCTCAAATTGACTTCACCAATTTACTTAAAATATTAATTAAGTAATTTAGAGCATTTTCCATATTTTATTTTACCTCAAAAATCAATTTTTAATTTATTTCCTCGAAACTATTCGAATTGCCTAAACCGGTTCTCTCGGACCTGTGGTCCAACCCGACTCACATCTAGGCCCATTTTCAGGGCATTACAGAAACATGCTTAGACATCAACATACCATTATTTCAAACAATCATAGCAATTCTAACACAAACAACCACAAGGTCTATAGGCATGCTCCCTAGTCAACATTCAAAACACAAATCCAACCACATCTCAAGTATTTTGAACCACTTACAAGTCCAAACCAACAATTACAGCTCGCACCAACAGGGAGTTCATCGAAAACCTTCCCAAAACAACATATGACACATTGCCATTATTACTACTATATAACGTTTCAAAAACCATACTTTGCCGCAAGTCCTTGCATTCCTTCCTTGCTTCCTTGCTGCCATTGACTTTTAATTCTCTCAATTGATTGGAAAAGAGAGCGTAAGCACACTAGGCTTAGTGAGGAAGGCTCAAAAACCAACAACCATCAATGCATTTTAAACTGTTTAACAATTTTTTTGATAACCACTTTCCAAAACATTTTTAAATCATCATTTCAACATCATGCCTTAACTAACATGCACTTAACATTTCCAAAATAGCATATTAAACCATATGCAACATGTATCATGGATTCAACAGAAAAATCCCATTTGCTATCCTCAATTTAAGCTTTCCCATGCATACCACCAATGCAAGGCTTAAAGAGAAAAACAAGTTTACACCACATTATACCATATAATCTATCTCATGATATATCATTAATTATATTGGCTCACAAGTGACCATTAACAAGATCTTACTTACAAAACATAACATCGAATACACGGATTCAACAAGTGTTCCCAACACTTCATGCCATCACAACCGGAATTATTGATACATTACAACTGGGTACATTCACAAACCCACACATCGGTTGGACGCATAACCCACTAACGAGAGTCTTCGGTACAAAGATCTAAACCCCTCGACTGTTAGGGTACTTGGAGGGAGTTTACGTACATCAGATCAAAACCCCTCAACATCCAAGGTAACTTTTTATAGTTCACTATCAATCCTATCGCTGGCCAACTATATCTGATAACATTTACAAAACCTTTTCATACCATCACTTGCCAATATAATTCGTTTCATGAACAACAACTCATTGTTTTCATATGCATCATAAAAACCATTTAACCAGTACAATAAACCTTGCATTAACCAATGTTCACAAAAATTAACAAAACGTGCATTACTTACAAATGCAGCAACATCATTATGTAATCAATTTCCAGCATTATACCATGCTCAAAACATGCATAAATAGTGAATAATTAAACCATTTAAACAAGTGCATAAAACCAATTGCCAAACCGAGTTCGAGAGAGAATTCATCCTTTACTTACTTCCAAGCTTAGACAGTGTTTCAAGCTTGACCTAAACTCCCAAACACAACTTTCAAAACTTTGCAAAGCTATAAAGCACATTCTCACTCACCGACACGCAAAGCCTCGCTTGCCGATATAGTAACCTCACCTCCAACGCTCCCGAAACAATCATTCAAGCTTGAGGATCAACTTCCCTTAATTTATCCACACACAAAAAAAGGATTCAGTGCATCAAAATGCATCCCACAACACAACAACATAAATCCTCAACATCCACTACTCAATTTCACTCCACAACAACCGAAATCAACATCAAACATCTTCCAACCTTAACCTAGCCACAATCTAACGTTTTAACACATCAATTAACATCTAGAAACATAACAACAACATACTTAAACCTCCAGCATTCATTAAACCACTACAACACCCCAAAAACCCACAACTAACAACATAGAAAATTAGAGATTCACATAATTTCGGGATTCCAATGTTAAAGCCCACTTATTAAAATTAATAAAAATCAAAATCATGATTAAATTCAATCAAGAACTCAGAAAAACAGAGTCTATTTGAAAATCCACCAATTAAACCACAATTTAACAAATCTTCCATAATTACATCATCAAATCAAGTTAGAAAACATATGTAAAGGATCAATAACTTGGGAATTTCAATAAAGAACCTTGTATTAGAGGAGAATAATTTCAATAAAGAACCTTGTATTAGAGGAGAAGAATGAACCTCACCTCTAATGGTTGCCTTTCCTGTAACGCCCGAAAATTGGGCCTAGAAGTTAATAGGATGGAATAGACGGTTCGGGGAACCGAGTTAGGCAATTCGAGCTAGTTTTGAGAATTAAATTGCATAAAATTATGTTTTGGCTAAAATAAAAAATGGAAAAATGTTATAAAATACTTCATTGATATTTTAATTATTTTGGTAAACTCATTTTGAAGTAATTAAATCTAATTTGGGGACATTTTGGTCTAGTGACTAAAATGAAAAGTTTACAAAACTATTTTTGGTAACTAAATTCTAAAAGGATAAAAACTTAGAATCTTTAAGGAGCTATTTGACCAGTATTTTTCATCAGATTTTCCCTTAATTTAGGCTATTTTCAAAGTGTTTTTAATTGGTTTATTATTAAAATAAAATAGGATTTAATAAAAGGAAATTTAGTTTTGCAAAATAATTTTTAACGTAACTATTTTTCCAACTTTTCTCTCAACTTTTCCCATCAGCCAAACTAAGATTTTCACTCCAAAATTCTCAGAAATCAATTCCAATTGATTTCATTTTTGTTTTCTAATTAATTTCTTCAATTCCTATTGCTAAATCTACTTGGATTTCAACCAAACTTTGCCAATTAAGGGAGCAATCAACAATTAGAGGTGATTTTTTTCTCCCCTCTAATTAAAGGTTCTTGATTGAAATTCCCAAGTTCTTGATCCTTTGTTGTTGAATTATGTTATGGAATTATGAATTAAACATGGATTTGGTAATTAAATTGAGTTTTATATAGAAATCGAGTAAAAATGGATTTGGATCTATTTCGTAATGGTTCTAATTGATTTAAATCTCCTATAAGATGTGTTTTAATGTTAAAAGGAAAGGTTAATTAAAGAAATCCCGAAACTATATGAATTGCTAATTTTCTAGGTTGTTTATAGTCGATTTTTGATGTGATCTTGGTGTTGTGGTGTTGCTGGAGGTATAAGGACGAGTTTAGAATGTTTTTGGATGTTAATTGATGTTGTTAGGATGTTGAAATCAATATGTTTTGTCCGGGCCTTGTTTAGACGAAATTTGGTGTTGATTTTGGTTGTTTTAGATAGACATTTTGTGGTTTAGAGGTAGGCGAAGTTGAGATTGATGTTTGATGGGGATTTGAGATGCATGAAAGTACATTAATCCTCTATTTTTGTTTGGGTAAAGCAGGGGAATCGAATATTTTGGCTTTTGGAGACATCACGGAAACTTCGGATGCTTGGTCGCATATCGACAAGTGGGCGATTGGCTGTCGGTGAGTGGAAATATGTTTTATTGCCTTAAAAAGGTTTTGAAAGAAGTTGTGGGAGTTTAGATTAAGTTTGAAACACTTATCTAAGCTTGAAAGTAAGTATTAGTTGAGCCCTCTCTCTCGTTTTCAGTTTTGTAAAATACAATCTCATGCACATGTTTATAAATTTGATTACTTATTGTTATATATATGTTTTGGAACTAAAAGATGTTGCAAATGATTATTCATGTTGATCTTTGTGTAAAGCAAATGATTTATGAAAGCATGTTGAGGTTGCTTGAATACATGTTTTAATGTATTGAGAGAAACTGTTTGAAGCAGTAAGTTAATGTGGTTTTAATGAGTATATTGGTAAGTGGCTGTGGTAAAAATGTAATCGGATATAGTTGACATGCCATGGGATTGTTAGTGCACTATAATAAGTCGCCTCATGTGCGTCGAGGGGTTAAATGTGCTGTAGACTCCACTATAACAACCGCAGCGGTTGAGGTGGGTAAATGTTGCATTTTCTCCCGCTGGTGGAATTATACATCCAAACTGTTGAGGTGGGTAAATGTTTCGTTACTCCGGTTTGAACCGTTGAGGTGGGCAAGTGTACCGTTGCTCTAGTTGAGGTATGTATGTGAAGTGGTTGTGGGAACCACTTGAGAAATCCGTGTATCCGATGTGTTTTGTAAAAGGTTTGGAAACTTGATTGAGTCACTTAAAAGCCAATATACTAGATGATATATCATGAGAAATGGATTATGTTTGTATAATGTGGTTTATACATATGAGACTCTTTAAGCTTGCTTTATAGAGACTTTGGCATTTTAGGCTTAAATTGAGGTAGAGATGAAATCCATGATACTTGTGCTGTAAATGATTTAAAATGTGCATTTGAAAGAGATTGAGGTAGCATGAGATTAATTTGCCATGAGCATGTATACTTAGTTTAAATTAAAATGGTTTTAAATTGCATTGATGAGTGTTTTAGAGAACCCCTCACTAAGCTTATAGCTTACGATCTCTTTTCTCATCAATGCAAAGAAATAGGCCACTCAAATAGCAAGCGTGCAAAGAAGGATCCAAGAGTTGTGACTTTTCAAAGTATGGTTTCACAAATTCTAAGTAGTAATAAAAGGGCAATGTGATCAAATTGTAATTGGGAGGTGTATTTTGGGATACTCCCTGTTTGTATAAGTTTGCTATGATGTTTTAGACTTGTAAGCTGATGAATGCTTGGTTTTGAAGGGTTGGAAACTTTAAGCATGCTTTGGTAGAAATCATGCATATAGGAATTTGCCTTGAGTATTCCATGTTGAGAATGATTTTCTACCTTGCTGCTATGATTGAGAAATTGATGTTTGTGAAGTTATATGATGTTTATATGATTGTTAGAGTGAGTTAGGTTGAGCTAAAGTGTCATATGTTGGACGTAGAGGTCATAACAGGTCTGTCCGTACCGGTGCGGGTCCTCAAGGATCAGTACGCGGGGGCCTATCTCAGCTCAATCTGGGCAAAAATGCCTAGGCGTACCTGTACGCCTAGTAAACGTATCAGTACGCTAGCTGGTAAATAAGCATAGTTTCGGTACATGGGTTGCCGTATCGGTACGACCTTTTGCTACCGGAATTCCAAATTTTTGAGATCACATACTCGTACCGATACGCTTGAGGACTGTATTAGTACGACTTTGTATTTCAACCCCGTTTTGATACGGAGGGTCCCTGTACCTAGGTCGTTATTTTGGTTAAGACGCTTTCTGAAGTTTGCTTTCTTTGCAGTTTAGTCCATGTTTCTTGTATGTGCAATTAAATGAATTTGGGTGGTTAATTTAAGTTGTAATTTAACTTGAATGCATGAAATATGACTAATTAAGGATTGGTAATATCAATTTCATGTAAGTCCTTATAATTATCTAAAATTATGTTTTAATCTCTATGATGCGAAATTGAACAATTGGATGTCAATTTGACGCCCGATTGAGTTGTAATATTCACTATAACCAGCATGACCACCTTAGGACATAATGATGCATGTCGGTAAGATAAAAGAAAAAATGGACCATTTGAATGTAAATCTTCCGGGTTTGTATTAGCAAACCCTAATGTAGCTCGTTCGGTTCGTTCTTGCGACTAGATCGGGCCAAGGGGGTTACATTTCCCCTTAATTGGATGAATTTACATACCAAAACAATAAGAAACCAATTAGATTTTATTAGAAATCATTATAATTCCATTTGAAATCAAATGATTTATTAAAATAAGTTTTTACCTGAAAATTTTGAAGAGAAAAGAAGTGTTTGGCTGGAGAGAATTAGAGAGTAAATCCTTTTTGAGAAAAGTTAGTTACTTTCAAATTGTTTAAAGTTTTTAATTATCCAATTAATTCTCCAAGCCTTTTTATATTATTTTAAAATCATTTAAGATAGCTAAGGGAAAAAGTCTGATATTAGACTTTGGGTAAATAGCTCCTTAAAGATTAAAAGTTTTGACCCTTTTACAAAACAGTCACTAAAAATAGTTTTGAAACTTTACATTTTGGTCACTAACCAAAATGTCCAATTTCGAGACCTTTTTTTTAAATTGATTTTACCAAAATAATTTCCATATTAAATAATAATTTTAGATTATTTTCCCATATTTTTATCTCATCTGAAAATATTTATTCTAAACTAAATCCCGAAACTGACTAGAATTGTAACACCCCCTTCCCGTATCCGTATACCGAACACGAGTCAAAGATGTCACAATAACTTATAGATCATTATTATTTAAAAATAAGGTTTACCAAAATTTTTCAATTAACTTATAAATATTAATCTCATCATATTAAAAAGTTAAATATAAAACATATTAATTATACATACCATATCTCATATAATATATATAAAAACAAAACCATTACAAGGCATGCCGGTTTAATAATTTTACAAAATAGACAGATTATTTCGTACATGCCACTATTTACATACAAAACTAGGATGTCATAGGTACTGAAAATAACCTGTCAATATTGTATTTCCTTCCAAAGGATTTGATGCAAAAGCTTAGCCCAACTACTCCTGATTACCTACACGTATTCAGAAATACACACTGAGAATATACTCAGTGAGGCATAAGGTAAGTAACATAAATAAACATAAACAGTTACATGATACTTTTAAAACATGATCATCTTTGAAATCACATACTTTAATATGCAGGAATGTTTATGCAAGAGAATATATCATATCGTTCTTTAACATAAAGCATAATTATCATGTGAAATCATATAGCTCAAGGTAACTGTCGAGTGACTAATATTCGAGTTGAGTACTAAAAGTACTATCTTTTACAAGCGCCATAATTAAATGAAGAAATCAAGCACCACAATGAAGTGACGAAAACAAGCGACACAATAAAGTATCGAATATAAGCGACACAAAGTGTCGAATACGAGCGACATGTCGAATAATAAATATGACTCATAATGGTATACCACAATATTGTCTAACTCGTAATTCTATTACCAAGGGCAACATTAAAACATTTCCTGCAATAATGGCCAGCAATCTAAATATATTCCATAACCATATCATATAAAACACATTCATACTAGAGCAGTTCATACTCCAATATGTACTTTAATATTCATAATATGCTGTCATTTAAAAATTAAAATCAAGTATCATGCTAAAATATATTATACTTTAAAAAATAATTACCTTTTTAGGTCGACTTATCATAAGTCTTCATATAATATGTATGTTATTAACATACATTATAAAAACATGTATGTACTCACCTTTGCCTTGCAATGCCTCTTTTATTATTCGATTAGTCTCGAACTTTTTCTTTACCCGGTCTACTAGAATGACCTTGATCTTTATCGGTATCTACATAAAAAATAACATATACCATTTCAAAGCATATGTAAGAACATACTCAATCTATATAAAATAATGGAAAGTAAATGAATAACTATCCATTATTTTCAAAAATTGATCCGATAAAAATTCCATATTCGAACCAATATTTCTTAAACTATTCTTTAAATTTCCAACTTTTCCCAAAATTTACATTTTAGTTTCCCTAAGGACACTTTTAAGCCGCCAAACATCATTCTCAAACCAAATCCTTACAATTCTCACCATTCACACTTTAGGACCCAAACTTTAAAAATTAACATAATGGTCCTTAAATTTTTCCAAAATTCACAAAATGATCCAAAAGTTAGAATAAACTTCAAAATCAACCTCCAAATCACCTAACTTGATTTTTCAACCCAATATTCTTCAAAAACAAATTCAACAATCAAGTCCCTAAACTTTCCAAAAATTACAACTTAGTCCCTAATATCAAATAATTAAGGATTTTCATTTCAAACCACTAATATCATCATATTTAACCATTCTTCCTTCATTAGCACCTTAAAATTCCAAACTTGGCTCAAACCCTAATTTTTCCATAATTCAAGAACATAGGTATTTCTTCATCCTAACATCAAAATCATACTAATCTAACATCATTCTCATCATTTCCAACATCAAACAAATTTTTGCCATAATTTCCCATAATTTTTCCATGGTAGCCGAATAGTCACTACTAGGTTTTCCATGGAATTTTCAACATTTAAACAATAGAAACAACACCACAAGCATGTCTCCAACATGAAAAACCATTAAAACTCAAAATTCCATCGTGCTCTTCATCAACCCTAATTACCAAACTCAACCTTAGAGAAATGGAAACTAAGTAAAAATTATACCAAAAGATAGAGAATTTCACGGAGATTATTTTTTTGTTTCATGTCTCTAGCTCAAATCTAACTCAAGAAGCTTAAAAATTGAATCAAAAATTTCCCCTTACCTAGATGAAGCTTGCGGCAGCTACGGAGAAAGATGGAGATGATTTTTGCAAATTTTTGGTCTTTAATTACGCCAAATGGCACAATATTTAACCATATTAAAATAATAAAAATCCTTAATAGTCAAAAGACCACTTTAGCCTTGAATTATGACTAATCATCTTCCAATACATATATTATTTTATCCAAAAATAATCAATACCTTAATAAAATATGGGTGAAAAGTCTCTTTTGTCCTCCAACTAATTTAATAATTACTAGTTTGCCATACTAGTAAAAATCCAACCAAGCTAGTTGGAATCCAACCAACTAGAATATTATATTCCCAAAATAATATTCCATGACTTTTCTATAGCATTTTGATTCAACTTCTGAAATTTTGATTCGATCTGATATATCGATATTCATAAAACACTTCTACTGCGATTTACCCCTTTTTCGAACTATCAAATTTAATCCATACGAATCTTCTCTACTCTTACTGAGTCCAAAATATCGATAAAAATCACTTTTATGGAACCTTCCCGAAAGTCACCCATCATAAAATTTCTCTGACCTAAGCACGCTTAACAATTATACTTGATCCAATAGCAGTACCTTTTTCCAATCTTAATTCTAAAAAATCGACATTAAGGTACTTAATTCGATCTGATCTACACTTATATTGAATAAAATTACTTAATGGGGAAATTACCATCTTGGTCCCTAAACTTTTCCTAACTTTTCACTTTAGCCACCAAACTTTGAATTTTTACGTTTTAGTCATTGAACTAAAACCACCAACTTTTAATTCTTTGTATTTTAGTCACTAAGCAAATATTGGGGTATTACAAGAATCCTCTAATCCGATCCGTCGGACCGTCTAAACCACCTATAAAACTCCTAGGCTTAAAACCGGGATGTTACAAACTCCTTCTTTTGTTCATTCTTCTTGATTGTATTCTGGTTTTAGTGATGACTATTGGAAACAATTACTCGTTAATGGTCTCTTTAGAAATGAACTAATTTTTTGATTTGGCTAGGGGTGCTTGCGATGAACGCTTAGTATTTTTAGTTTTCTTTAGTAATTGAATGCTTTGGATTAATTGTCTATTTCACATGTGCTTAATGTTAACATATTTTATGCCATACAATAGTCTGTATTGAATGCTTATTATCCCCTAATATCTTAACAGACTTAGGAGATGAGGATTAATTGCCAAATACTAAGGAGAGAAACTTCGATAGAAGATATTCAAGTAGATGAAACTTACACTTGAAGTGAATCTACCGCTTAGGAGTATAGGTTGACTCTTCACTAAGTTAATTACTTGAAAGCTCACTATAAGCATATAGGTGTTGAAAGTAGTGAAGTTAGGGTATTGCCATCGACAGAGGTAATACTATCTTAAAATCTACTCGGCAGTAG
The DNA here is from genome assembly GCA_019671005.1 of Hibiscus mutabilis. Taxonomy (NCBI): domain Eukaryota; kingdom Viridiplantae; phylum Streptophyta; class Magnoliopsida; order Malvales; family Malvaceae; genus Hibiscus; species Hibiscus mutabilis. The sequence continues at coordinate 29,532,765 of CM033741.1, forward strand.
AGCCAAAGTTTAATGTTACTAACTGCTTGCCATCCTATTTACTTTATACTTTGCAAGTATTTATCATGGTATTTAATTCCTAGACAATCCTGTGGATACGATACTCTTCTCACTACTATATTACTTGATGACTGTGTACAATTGCACGTAAAAAGATATATTCTAGGCATTATTTTCTTGTATAATCACACAGAATCCTAAACCTTTTGCCAAGTATTATTTCATCAACAAAACCTGAACAAGTTCTTCTCATTATGAACTTCCAAATCCTTCTACCAAGGCTGAACCGAAGTCTGAACTAGTTCTTCTTATTATGAACTATTTATTCTTCTTAAAAAGGCTGATCCACGAGTTCTTCTCATTATGAACTCTTGGCTTTTCTTCTTTTTCTGGAAAACAGGAACAAGCTCTTCTCTTTATGAACCTCTTGCTTTCCCTAAACATCATGTATCTTCCTCTTTTAAAGCTTAAACAAGTTCTTCTCATTATAAACTCATCAATCTTTCTGCAAAGGCAACCGCAAAGTTTGAACTAGTTCTTCTCAATATGAACTCATTCATTCTTCTTAAGAATGTTGATTCACTCTCCTCAAACGAGCTCTTCTAATTATGAACTTGCATTTTTTCGTCTTTTAAAAAACACGAACAAGTTCTTGTCATTATAAACTTCTTCATCTTCCCCATGAACATTATGTATTTTTCTCCTCAAAAAACTTGAACAGGTTCTCTCATTATGAACTTCTTCAATCCTCCTATAAAGATAAAACCATGAAGTCTGAACCAGCTCTTCTCATTATGAACTCATTAATTCTTCTTGGAAATGTTGATCCACCTCTCTGCAAAGGTGTTTGTAACCTCCTTAACCCGGTCTAGCCAAAACTGAGCTAAAAGGGCCACATTAGGTTTGTTAAAGCAAACCCGAACTAATAACCTAAATCGGGTCCATTTTCCCTTTTTATCTTATCTAAATGCATTGACTTAGATCCTAAGGTGAACATGCATCAACGGATACGATAATAAACGATTAGATTACAAACAGAGTTTAATTGCTCCAACATGCGCTTTAGGGACCAAAATGTAGTTTCCAAAAATTATAAGGACTTAACCAGATTCCAAGTTACCAATCCTTCATTAATTAGGTTTCATGCTCACAAGTCAAATTCCAGCTTAAAACAAACATCTGAACTCATATAATTGCATACATAACAATTGGGGACTAAAACGCACAATATTCAAACTTCAACAGGTAGAAACCTAAAGAAACACCATTGCGTACCGATACAGACCATATTGTATGTCCTAAATAACAAGACGAATTTGCATACTGATACTCACAACCCCATATCGATACAGTGTATCGGGCAGACCCGTACCGATACTGTGCCACCCCGTACCGATTCTTTAAGAAGTATTTTTGAAACACAAATTCCAGTGGCAAAAGAGCGTACCGATAAGGTGGCTAGGCATATCGATACCCTTTGTATAATTTCACAGTTTCGAGTCTCACCAGACCCCTCGTACTAAAACCAAGGTACTCGTACCAGTACGCGAAGGCCTGTAATGACCTCTAGGTCCAACATATGACACTTTGACTCACTCTAACATTACCAAACCTTACATAAACATCATAAATCATCAATGGCATACTTATCATAACTATACAAGCATTTAAAGCAACTTCATCAGACATAACTCAAATCTCCACATCATCTATAGGCATGCTTCCTAATCAACGTTCAAAACATGATTTCAAGTCATTCACAAGCATATAAATCCTCATACAAGTCCAAAACAACAATTAAAACTTGCACAAGTAGGGAGTTCAGTAAAACAACCCTCCCAAACATCATTTGACCATATTTCCTTTATTACTACAAGTCTATTGCAAAGCCATACATGAAAATGGGTAAGTCTTTGGAATCCCCTTTTTGCTTGCTCGCTACCTTCAACACTTAGTTCTCTGCATTGATGGAAAAAAGAGAGTGTAAGCACACAAGGATTAATGAGGAGTGCTCTAAAACAAACCACCATCATTGCATTTTAAACCGGTTATTCAAACCACTTTGAAAACCTCATTTAAAACATCTTTCAAAACCATCATCATGCCTTACAAAACCATGCACTTAACATTTCCAAAACATGCATATTAAACCATATGCTGCATGTATCATGGATTAACAACAAAATCCCTTTTGCAACACTCAATTTAAGCTTTCCCATGCATAACAACCCATATGCAAGGCTTAAAGAGTAAACATGTATAAAGCAACATTATACAACATAATCCATCAACATGATACATCATCAATTATATTGTCTTCCAAGTGATCATCAACCATGTTCCCCTTTACAAAATATTACATCGAATACACGGATTCAACAAGTCTCCTCTCAACACTTCATGCGATCTCAACCCAAAATTTAAGGTACAATCACAATCCAATCATCAGTTAGATGCATAATCCACTAACGAAAGTTTTTGGTACCATATAACCTTTTAACCGTAGGGTACTTGGATGGATTTTTCGGTACACATAAACCCCTCAACATCCAAGGCAACTTTTTATAGTGCACTATCAATCCTATGGTCGGCCAACTATATCCGATAACATTTCAAACCACATCACTTGCCAATATAATTCATTTTAACCATGCACCTCACTATTTTTATTAGCATCATTAAAACCATTTACAATGCATCAACCATGCATTAACAAGTATATCACAATACTTCATGAACCATTTTACAAATGCATTCATCATCATTATATGATCAAAAACAGTATAAAACATACTTTAAACCATGCATAAACAGTGGGTACTATGTAATTCAAAAACAAGTGCATAAAACCAATTTCGCCAACCGAAAACGAGGAAGAATTCTCTGCATACTTACTTACGAGTTTAAACCAGCGTTTCAAGCTTAATTGAAGCTCCCATAACAACCTTTAAACTAATTCAAAGCTGAATTCCACGTTCTCACTCACCGACTACGCAAAACTTTGATCGCCGATGCGAATCTAAGCCTCCAAGGCTTCTGAAGCCTCACCTCAAGCTCTAGGATCAACCTCCCATATTTTAAACACACAAAAAGAGGATTCAATGCATCAAAATGCATTCAACAGCCTAGCAACATCAATTCACAAAACACCTCCTCAATCTCTAACCAATTTACCTTCACAACAACCGAAAACAACATCAAACACCTACCAAACTTAACCTAGCCAAAACCTAAAGGTTTGATCCATCAATCATCATCAATTAACATCCAAAAACACATTTACAACATCCTTATACCTCTAGCATTCATTAAACCTCCACAACTCCTCAAAAACCCATAATTAACAACTTAGAAAATTAGAGATTCACCTAGTTTTGGGATTCTAATGTTAAAAACAACTTATTAACATTATAAAACATCAAAATCGTGTTCTAATCCAATCAAAAACATAGCAAAACAGATCCAATACAAAAATCAATCAATCTCATCAATTAAATCTTAATTTAACCAATTTTCCATAATTAAATCATTAAAACTCATTAGTACGCATTTATAAATGATCAATAACTTGGGAATTTCAGTAAAGAACCATTCATTATAAGAGAAGAATGAAGCTCACCTTTAATGCTGACTTTCCCCTTAATTGAATGGATTCACATGAGAAAACAAGATTAAAATAATATGGTTTTGATAGAAAATAATCAAGAACTCATTTGAAAACAAAAGATTGAAGAAATCAAGAAGTTACCTGAGAATTTTGAAGAAGAAAATAGTGTTTGGTTGGAGAGAATTTGAGAGAAAACCTTTTAGGGAAAAGTTAGTTACGTAAAGTTTGTTTTGAAAATTAATTATAAATTAATTCTCCAAGCCTATTTATACCATTTTAAAACCTTTTTAAAATAGACAATTAAGGATAAAAGTCTGATATTAGACTTTGGCCAAATAGCTCCTTAAAGATTCTAAGTTTTGACCCTTTTCCAAAACAGTCACTAAAATAGTTTTTCATTCTTTACATTTTGGTCACTAGACAAAATGTTAATTTTCCAAAAATCATTTTCCAAAATTGATTCCACCAAAACCCTTTATATAATTAATAAATATTTTACCATATTTTCCCATATTTTTATCCCTTTTAAAATTATTTATTTTGAATTAACCTCAAAACTGAATCGAATCCTCTAATCTGGTCCACCGGACTGTCTATTCGACCTAGATAACACCTAGGCCCAAAACTATGACATTGCAGTGTTGAACAAGTGAATTCTTCTCATTATGAACTCCTCATTCTTTCTGTAGAGACAAAGCCGCGAAGTCTGAACTAGTTTTTCTCATTATGAACTCATTCATTCTTCTTGGAAATGTTGGGCCACCTCTATGCAAAGGTGTTGAATAAGTAGGTTCTTCTTATTAGGAACTCCCCATTCTTTGACGGGCGAACTCTTCTCATTATGAGTTCTTCATTCTTTGTTGGACGAGCTCTTCTTATTATGAATTCTATATTATTTGCTAGGCGAACTCTTCTCATTAGGACCTCTTCTTTGCTGGGTAAACTCTTCTCATTAGGAGTTCTCCTTTGCTGGGAGAACTCTTCTCATCAAGAGTTCCTCTTTGCTAGGAGAACTCTTCTTATTAGGAGTTCTTCTTTGCTGGGCGAACTCTTCTCATTAGGAGTTCTTCTTTGTTAGGCAAACTCTTCCCATTAGGAGTTGTTATTTGCTAGGTGAACTCTTATCATTATGAGTTCTTCTTTGCTGGGTGAACTCTTCTCATTAGGAGTTCCTCTTTGATGGGCGAGCTCTTCTCATTATGAGCTACTCTCTTTGATGATCGAACTCTTATCATTATGAGCTCCTCATTCTTTGCTAGGAATGCTGATTCACCTCCTCCTCTGGGGAAAACTGAACCTACAAAAAGATTTATCAATAGTTAATAAAAATACAACCTGAAATGATATGAAATATCCTTAATTTCTAGTTTGAAGTGTTGAAATCTTTAAATTCACTGCTTTTTCTGCTTAAGGTGTCTCGATCTTTTAGTCTTCAGACTCTAATTCATGTATAATTCCAACCCATCTGCACCTGGGAGTATTGGATCATTTGTTTCCCTTTCTCTTTTGATTGATCTCCTTTCATGCTTGAAACATATATGACCTTCCAATTTGTAGAACCGATACCCTAAACTTTCTTTATTTCTTTGAAACTGACAACCCGAAGGTTAAAATCTTGTCGATTCCATACCCTTACTTTCTTATTGTGAAGAAATTTGAAAAGTTCTCATCACTCCCGAAAAGTAATGGCCCGAAGGACTAAAAATTATGTCTGAAGGACTTACTACTGAAGGTTTTAGGATTGTACTGCACTTTTGTATTGTACAGACAATCATAATATTCTCATTACACTTGAAGGTGATGGCCCAAAGGACTTAACATCATACCCAAAGAACTTACTAATGACCCAAAGGTTTTAGAATTTTACCACACTTTTGTATTTGTCGAAACTATTTTTTAAACTGGATAAAAATAGCTTGATGATTAATCTTGAAAATTAAGGGTTTTCGTTTAATTTGATTTTGAAAAGACTGGAGTCGCCACCAGTCACTTTGGTAGACCAGACACCATAAAAACAACCAAAGATTTGTTTCTTTAAAATTAGGCTTTGAGAGTCAGTTACACGTGGGAAAGGGTTAGCACCCCCACAAATGCCCGATATCAGCACCTTTTGATTTTGCGTGGTATTTTGGCATTTCGAATAATATTTTGAATTTAATTTAACAATTAATTGTTAACTGGATTTATGTTCCGAGTGGAGATATTCCTTTTATAAGGAAATATATTTTTTATTCGAATATGAGATTGGAAACACCCCTGTACTTTAGGGCACCTCTATTCATATTCAAAAAATATATTTCCAACATAAAAGGTTTTTAGTGCATGATTGATTATTGTCTTGTTCATTTTAAGTTCTAACATAAAATGTTCTAATTAATTTCGTGTTATTTAAATCTACGAATATTATTAATTTAAAGGCTTGCATGAGATAACACCCAGTTGCTTGGGCATAATCCATATTTAAACCCAAAAATTATAAATAATATTCCTAATTCAATTAATTAATCCAATTTTTTAAATTTCTAATCTTAATTGAGGCTCTAATTAATTAACTAGATTAACTATCAATTTTTAAGATTTTAATAAAAACTAAGTATTCTACTTAAAATCCCATGTTGGACAACACCCCATTACAATTGGACATCACCCAAATTTGGAACTTCAAAGTTTCCCACTTAATATTCATCAATTTGCTACAATGATTTTCTCAATTGAATTATTAAATCCTAATAGAGAACCTAAGTAGGGATGACAACGAGGCAGGGCATGTTTTTGGCCTCCCTGAACCCGCCCGATTTATGAACCTATAAACTCGCCCCCACCCTACCCTAAATATAAATATTAATTTAATTGCTCTGCCCTGCCGCGATACATCACATCATAAACCCGACCTCAACCCGACCCAAAAAATTTAAAAAATATTAATCTTCGTCGACGATAAATATTATATCCGACCAAACCACCATCACAATCACAAAATATAGGTTTGTAGAGACTTTAAACCTATATAAAAATAAAATAAAACTCAATTAAATTACTCACATGAAAAAATACATATTTAAAATAATAAACTTGAACCATTGACCATCAGAATCAGATATGTTAAAACTTGAACAACATCTAACAAAAATTTACTATAAGCACAAACTAAAAAAATAGTTTAAACCCCCTAAAAGTGTTTATAGATAGTGGTATTTTCATATATATATATATAATTTAAAATATATCGGGGCGGGGCAGGGAATTTTCATCTTATGCTCGATCCCTAAAATTCAAGAGGAAAAACCCGATCCGGTCGGGCTAGGGAACACTGGGTCAAGTCGAGGTCGGGTAATTTTACCATCCCTAAACCTAAGGCTAAAGCTTTAAACAAATAATTAATCTAGATTAAATTGTCTAACATATATTCCTATGTGTGTTATTTAAAACATGCATCAAGCATATAATTTAAAGCAATTAAATTAAATAATTAAAGTAGGACTAAATTGAAAGAAATTAAACTTGCAAATCTAATTTTTATTACTAATAGGGACTAAATTGAAATGATTACAAAACTTGATGCCCAAATGATGAAAACCAAAGAATAGGGCGTAGATCCTTTTGACCCGACTCGATCAAAAATGCACGGACCCCCTACCCGGGTTCGCGTCGATGCGCGAGTCCAATTATAAAACCCCCAAATATCTAAAAATGCCCAATTTTTCTCATTTTTCATTTCCCCCTCTCTCTAGCACTCCACTATATCTAAAACGCTATACCCTCTATCCTCACAACACCTCATACCCAGAAAATAAGATCGAAAAGGATTAAAACCCCTCTTGTTCTTCAGTGTCCGTTAAGAACATGATGAGCACGGTGAACGCCGGCTAGCAACCACTAATCTTTTGCCATTAGATCCTCAACCACTGAGACTCCCAGCCACCGCAGGCGACGCCAGCCACCGTCTTGCAATTTTTGGTTGTAGTATCAAAAACCTAATTTTTTTTCCAAATCTCCTATTTTAACCCTAAAATCCTAAAACTAATCCCGACTCTATAGATCCTCCCAAATCCAACCACTTAAGGCCTAAACTACCAAAAATCGCCCTATATTCAACTCTAGCCATACTTAAAATCTCTCCAACCACCACTGAGATAAGTTTTCGAACTCCTTTCCAGATTTTATTTTGTTTTCCTTTTTGTTTCTATTTTTATAAACTAATGATCATTTCTTATTTTTTTGCAAAAAATTGAAAAGGATGAAGGAAATATACCTTTAATGGTAGAAACGGCATTTCAGCCTCTTTGTCTGGTGACAAACGGGATTCGCCGAGGACTTTCCAACTCCAGACATTTTGAATTTCCCTAGGTGACTTTCTCTCTCCCCACTTAATATTTATTATTATTGTTATTAAATATTTGTTTAATGATTGATAATTAATATCTTCGACAACCTTTTCTCTCCCTATTTATAAGGCTAGTGGAAAATGATGTAAAAGATGATGTCACATGTGTGACATCATCACCAGCTAGCGCCAGGAAAGGGGAAAACATATCCATGTGAGGATCTCTAGACCAATGATATGCTGCCACGTGTCCTTATTTAAGGGGAAAACTCAAAAATGTGTTTGTTGGCCTGGTTTACCCAAAATGAGCTGTCAATAGATTGTTAAGGATTAGGGTTTTGGGCTTCAGGTTTTTAGAGTGTAATCAGACATTTGGGTGAAGGATTTGGACTATACTATTATATTTGGTTTTTATCATATTTATTTATTTTTATTTTTCTCATGCTTTTTCCACAAAAACTTGTTGCGTGTGATAAGTGCTACGCAATTGTGCAAGTATACACGTCGCAAGTAATAAAGTGATATGAGTATCGAGTATCGTCTCCACAGGGATTGGTTTGGGCCACTTTGCTTAAGTTACTGCACTGTGAAAAGTAAAAACACAATTAAAGAATTATAGGAGTTTAACTAATAACTAAACTAGAAAGCAATAAAGTAAAAGAAAAGATGAGATCGAATGAGAGAGAGATAGGCCAGGTTATCGTGAGTTGAGGTGTGATAGCCGATTGGATCATTTTGGTAAAAGAGTGCAAGGGCAACTCAGTTGCCGTGGCAACTTGCACAACGGGGTTGCCTTGGCAACTAATTGATGGTTGCCTGGGCAACTAGCTTGGCAACTACTTGGGCGTCTGGGCAGCAACTTCAAGGTTCGACGAAGCGTTCTTCAATGGTTTATTCTTATCCCTAAGTCAAAACTCTAGCTACTTGTGCATGCCTTGAAAATACATCCCTGCGTGAATCAAGGGTGAACAACAACCAATCTTGCGCTCCTCTTAGCCCTTGAAATCCTTAACTTATTCCTAAGCCGGATTAATCTTCATCATCAATAGATTGAATAAAGACCATACTCATTCGTTTCTTGAATCTAACTCTCCCGATATTAGATAAATAGATGAAGTTACGAGATCTTCTCCCAGTTCACTCGCAAACAAGAATAAAAGCCAAGAATGAGTAAACCTTGAATAGAAAAGTGCAAACTCTTATTACCTAAACAAAATCCAATTGTTTCTCACAACAACAAAACACAATAACCCCAACCAATCAAGTTAGTTCATGGTTGGGTTCAAAAGATATACAAAGAATAATCCCCAAACCATGAATCTAATGGAAGCAAAGAAGAAGAAGAAGTCAAAATTTCCCCTAATGCTCTCTATCGAAATTTCTCTAGCCTTCTCTTCTTGGATTGTCGAAATCTCCTTGCTATTTATAGGGCTAGGCCAAAGTCCTTCTTTGAGGAGGAGTTTGAGTTGGAATTAAATTATCTTTAAAGAATATAATTCTTTATTATAATTATATTCCTATTAGAACTTCTCCTATCTTCTTGGAATTTAATTCTTCTTTAATCTCTGCATGGCAATCAAATTCCTTTGGGCTTGGGCCTTGCTCCATGTCATCTTGGGCTTGTATAGTCATTAATTTTGACATCCCTATTGCATTTTCTCTTTGTCGACAATTGCCATGGCAACTGGCTCGGCGTCTCCTTCATGCATTGCCCTGGCAACTAGCTCGGCATATCCTTCATGCATTGCCCTGGCAACTAGCTCGGCATTGCTTTGGCAAGTGATCCTGCACATACACACACAAAAACACACCAAAGCAGCATCTTTTTCCACAAAAATCACCAAGTTATGTAATCAAGCTCAACAGTGGAAAGAAACATGAATTAATGCATGAATAACTAATTATGCAACTAATATGAGCTTAAGTCTAACAATAATATGAGTAAAAAGGGTAATAAAAATAGTACTTTTGAACACTTATCACGCCCCCAAACTCGAACTATTGCTTGTCCTCAAGCAATGCAAACTAACAATTCCCTGCCAAGACTTTAATCATCAAAGACATGCTTCAAACTTGAATTCAAACCTAGGAACCGTGGCACAAAGTATGATCACCTTTTAATTTTTTGGATAACACAAAAATTACCCGGAACCAAACTATAGTGCTCGTGACAATGTGTGTGCGTAGTTGTGTACAAGTTGATTTTCAAGATTCTATGTGAATAGTAGGCTTTTATCAATTTAATTACTGGGGCATTTATTTTAATTTTCACTAGAGCCAATTTCGGGCACCTCTAGTAAAGTAAGCAATTTCTCATTTTATTTTAGTCGACTAGAGCCAATTTCGGGCACCTCTAGCGATTCTTTAATGTGCATTAACTACTAGAGCCAGTTTCTAGCAAGAAAGTGCATTTACTACTAGAGCCAGTTTTTGGGCACCTCTAGCAAGAAATTAACTTTTAATTTTCAATTTTAAATTTACCCAAATTTTAAGCAATCTAAGTTCACTAAGTTTCTTTCAATCAACAACCCACAACCGTGTAAAAAAAATCAGCATCATAGTAAAATTCTAAGTACTTTTCATGCAATCCTAAAATTAAAGGTTCTTTCAATTAAGTGCAGTGGCAAAAATTCATCATTGGATATTCAACAAGTCTTAAGCAATTAAATCCAATTAAAGGCATGGCAAGTAACATATGCAACCTATATGTGATTGCTAACGATGAATGCAACTAAACATGAAACTAACTAGAAACCAACCCCCCCCAAACTCGAGAGAAGCATTGTCCTCAATGCACGTAAAAGTGAAACAAAATTTAAAAGAAACTAAATGAAATGAGTTAGTCAGAGAGGTCGTCACCTCGAGTGATGAGTTTCCTTCGTGCCGTTTGCTTGATTCAATTTTCGGTCAGTGGTTGAATGCTTGTGGTTGGTACCGCGTGAATAGCATTGCCTTGATTTGATCCATGTTTGCCGATGCAAGTTTACTTGCATGTGCATAGTAGTTGTCGAAGCCATTGTTGTTGCCTGGGCATCGCCAGTTTCTGTTGTGTTTGCTGTGGCGAGTAGTCGGCAGTAAATTTCCTTATTATGGTGATTGTGAGTCTTGTTGTGGAAAAGAAAATAAAGAAAACCTGGAAACTAAAGATAATGAAGAAAAAAAAATATCTCCTAAAAATGAAAATGAAAATAAAAAGAAAAAGAAAATATTGAAAGGAGAGCATGCTCAGGCATCTCCTAAAGTGACCACTTCTAATGTTACTGCATATCTGAGAAAACTTGAGGAGAGTCGTTTCTGATACTTCTTATAGTCCATCGGTACCCTTCATCGGGTGACAATATTGCCCAAAAAGAGTTGGGCCAATGTGATCCCAGCTACTCCCTTTTGCATTACCATGGTGGAGGTGTCTTTCTTCTTTGTTCGCTTGTAGTCCATGTATACTCTCCACCTTGCTACTATTCCGAAGGCACAAATATATTAATAGGAAAAATTATATCCATTCTAAACCATTCAATTACCTTATTCTTGTCGACTTCTATCATGGTTGGATGTAGCCTTTGTTGTCGTGGCAATTGCTGCTGAAGCCAATTGCCGTGGCAATCAGTTGCCAAAATTTGCTGTAAGTCAAGGGAAGAACCAATTTTCTGAAAAGCTTTATGAATCCAAACACCTTTTTCTTTTGGCCTCTCAAACATCTCTATCAGTAGAGATTTCGATGGCTTCAAATCTACCAACCTCGGTTCCTCAAGACATACCTGCAATGGACGAGGTGAGTTTTTAAGGAATTCAAAAGGTTCAACCATTACCTGCTCATATTCTATTGGCAAAGTATTATCATCTCGTTGATCTTGCATGTGGTCGTGTAATTGCCGTGGCAATTGTAGATGAGAGCAATCTGATTCTCGCTTCAACATCAACGTTGTAACCTTCTCGGGGCATCGGGTTCCTCGTAATTTGTTGTAGTATTGTTGTTCTCGGCTTCACCGAGTGTTGTCGCGCATTGCTCGCTCAGGGCTCCTCAATCACCGCCGAGGCAATTTGTTGTTCAAGCTCATCATGTGTTGGGCAGTCTCTCTCATTGGCATCCTCTTGACTTTGAGGTTTTAGTTGTTCCTCACACATCGAGAGATTTCTTTGCATTGCTCCTTATCCTTTTGCCTTAGGACGTCAGTATCCCTAGGAATGAATTGTTGGTGCATGTTATCCATGACATATGTGGATCTCCCCAATTGATCTTCTGAATCCCCTAAGGTTGCATCCCGTTGAGTTATCCTCGTATCCATAGATTTTGATAGCTCTCGAATCTCTTCAATTGATCCGTCCATACTCGGGTAAAATTTGGGTATTACAATTGCCCCTCTTTGCTTATTGTTGTGGAACAGGAAGTGGGCAAAGACTGAAAAAACATGAATTTTATCTGGACCTTCTGGTTGTCATCTGAGCTCCAAGTTCTACTCATTATGAACTTCCCAATCCTTCTTGGCAATGTTGACCTACTTTTCTCTACAAAAAAGTTGACCCTTATTCATTGTTGAAAATGTTGATCCACCTCTCTATAAAGGTGTCCAACAAAAGAACTCTTCTCATTATGAAATCCTCAATCTTTCTTGAAAATGTTGATCCACCTCTTTGTAAAGGCGTTGAACAAGAAATTTCTTCTCATTTGGAACTCCTCATTCTTCTTGAAAATTTTGATCCACCCCCTCTGTAAAGGTGTTGAAAAAATGAGTTCTTCTCCTTAGGAACTCCTCATTCTTCAACAGGCAAACTCTTCTCATTAGGAGCTCTGTATTATTTGTTGGACAAACTCTTCTCATTAAGATCTTTGTATTCTTTGCTGGACGAACTCTTCTCATTAGGAGTTCTATGTTCTTTGCTGGACGAACTCTTTTCATTAGGATCTATCTGTTCTTTGCTGAGCAAACTCTTCTCATTAGGAGCTCTCTATCCTTTCCTAGGAATGTTGATTTACCTCCTCCTCTGGGGAAGAGCTGATAATGTAAAAAGAAATATCATCAATTAATAAGAATTCAACCTAAAGCAATATGACATATCTATAATTTCTCGCTTAATGCACTGAGATCCTTAGTGTCACTACTTTTTCTTCCTATGGTATTCTCGATCCTTCAGTTTGAAACTCACATAGAATCCCTTGTTTCTCTTTCTTTGTTGATCGATCTCCTTCTATGCTTAAGACATATATGACCTGCTAAAGTCAAATCTTTCAATATTAATGGTAAAGTAAATGTACAATTTGGGTAAGCCATTAAGAAACTTCTACTTCTTCAACGAGAAACGCTGAAACTTATGACCAATTAAACTATGAATCTTCTTCATTTGAGTCCGAAGTTGATCTATCTTGCTTTCCAAACTGGTAACTTGAACTTTCTTTATTTTCCTTGAAACTGATGGTCCAAAAGGTTAATGTATTTGCTGATACCATGCCCCCACTGTCTTACTATAATGATACTTGCAAAGTTCTCATCACTCCCGAAGGTGATGGCCCGAAGAATTTAACATCAGGCATGAAGGACTTATTGATGAATGAAGGTTTTAGGAATGTAATGCACTTTATGTCTTGTGCAAACAATCAAATATTCTCATCACTCCCAAAGGTGATGGCCCAAAAGACTTAACATCATGCCCGAAAGACTTACTGATGACCCGAAGGATTTAGAAATATACTGCACTTTCTGTCTTGTGCAGACAATCAGAAAATCTTTGCTAAAATCCACTTCTTCAAAAAGAAAGTCACGGGTTGATATCTTTGCTTCAAAAAATATGGTTAAAATCTTTGTTGAATCTTTACTTGATCTACTTCTCCTATCTCGAAGTTGTAGATTGAAATCTTTGTTCTTTGCTGATTCTTGTAAATTCCTGCCAAAATATGCAAAAAGTGCTCTAAATGTATTAGTTAGCATGCTCCAATCTTATGGATGTCTGACTATATATGATGCATGAATTGTGATAGCTGAGGACCATTTGAATAGGCTCTGATCTTCTTTACTTCTCAATTGAGCTTTCTGTTTCTATTACAATATTATCTCATCTCTTTAGGTTGCTCTTCTCAAATCTTGCTTAGCTTGATCTTCTTGAGTTTGTCTTCAAAGTATCTCTATTGTCTTCATACCCCAACATGCAAAATTTACCCCAAAATTTTGTTGTTGAGCTCTTATTCTTCTTTAGCAGATTTTGGTTTCTTTAGCAATTAAATTTTTTCTGGCTCTGCACCCTCTATTGTATATTCTGATTTTCACTTTTATAGGCAATGATGCCCCAATGATCTCTTTGTTTCTTACCTCATCATGTAGAGTTTTCCCCTCTTTTATCATTTAGGGCGAGCAAATGGCTCAAGTCCCTGAACTTTCTCAAAGTCCCTAAACTTTCTTTAGGTTCATTCGTTAAACTCAATCAAAATCCCAAAGTAGAAACCTACGTCAGATCCCTAAACTTTTTGATATATGCACTATTGTCATTATACTCACCATGACCCCTGATGGGTTATTCCTCTTTTGAACCGAAGACTGCCAATCGGAGATTAACAAATCATACTCAATCACATCTTTACAATGTCAAGTCAATCATTTGCATCAACGGCCTTGCATTTTGAGATTTATCTCTAAAGAAATACAAGGAAATCTTTTTTGTTTGTAAAAATGTCAGTTTAGTGATCGCCATTTCAATGAAGGATACCTTACAAGACCTGAAAAATTAGAGTCTTAATATAAAGAAAGAAAACAAAATAATATGCCCTAGATATCAAGTGCAAGAGCGTATTAGATTCAACCCTCCCGTGATTAGCATAACTTATGAATATTGTAGCGACATCTGAAGTTATGAAATTTCTTCCAAATCACTCAGTTCACACCTTATGATTATCGCATTGCTCGATCCAGTCAGAAACAACTCCTTTTCCATTCATAAATGTGGTCAAGCCTCCAGGATTTGTTAACTAGTAGAGTGCAAAAATATCATTTTAAGAATAAAATTCTATAAGTACATGTGCGTGCTTCTGATTGTAACTAGCCATTATTATTATTATTATTATTATTATTATTATTATTATTATATAGATGTCTTCAAAGATACACCTCTGAAGTCAGGGTATTGGATAGGTGGAGCATAGCTCCTTATTAGATTTGTCACCCCTCATAGCTCCATCAGAGTGCTCCGAGAGTTATTTATTCAACATTTTATTTAATTATTATTCTATCTTCTTTTTTTCTTTCTTTCTTTTCTCTTTTTTTTCTTTTCTTTCTTTTTCTTCTTTTTCCTTCATTTTCTTTTTTCTTTTTCTTTTTCTTTTTCCTTTCTCTTTTGGCTAGCTACACTCCATGTGTTATTATTATAGTATAGAAGACCATGCTTAGAATTTTAATTTCAGGCAACTCTATTTGGTTAAATTGTCTTGTTCATTTCACTATTTATGAATTTTAAAGATTTGTCATCGAACATCATCAAAGGTGTAGTAATCTGCCATTTTCTTACTTTGCTAACTAGAGTAGACCTAAAAATAAATTTCACTTCATCGATTTCACAAAATTCGATTGATTTTTCATCAGAATCAATGTCACATCTTGCAATTGGCATCCAGGGGCCTACAAGGGTAAGAATAGATATATGCCCTTTGGAAAAGATCTCTACTATTTTCGGGTCGAAGTAAGAAAGTTGATTTTGTACGTTACTTCTAAAAGAACACTCAAAATGCCAGAAAATTTAAACAAAACAACCCCCGACATGGAAAAGACATGAGCAGACAAAAAATCTCATGCATCAAAATTTTAGAACCTCTTGAAAGCAAAAATTCATTTACTATGGCTATTCAACTATTGTGACAGCTTGCCCTATTATTTTTCGATCCATTGCTTCACCATTTCACTTGTCAACGTTCCATTACCGATTATCTTCTCTATTTCTTATTTCAAAACTCAACATCTCCTAGTAGGGTGTCTCGATGGCCCTATAAAAATCACGAACACTGGAAAATCGCAAGAGGTTTCTTCCCTTGCAGTCTTTCTTGCTGTAGACATTTCTTTTCAGCTAATTTTGCTATACTCTAGCCCTCTTGGTAAAACCCATCTTCTTTTTGTCCTCTTTAGCTTGCTCTTTGTCTAATTTCACAAGGTTGGTCATAGTTGAATAATTGATCTTTAAATCTAGAACTATCATTTCAAACTCCAATACCCCAAGGTCCAAAAGTTGCTGAATTTTGCGCTTAAAATTTATACATTTCTCAATGGAATGGCCTTGAATACCAGCGTAAAACTCAAAATGATCCTCTTTCTTGAACCATCTAGGATACGAAGGTGATGGTTGTTTGACAAAGAATGGTGCAACCAATCTAGCTTGTAGCAAATTGGAAAATAATTCTTGGTTCGTGAAATGAGTATGACTAAATTGAAAGTCCTTCGATTTTATATTTTCCCTAACTCACACCTTTAGTCTATCCAAGTCTCCGTTCACTAGAGAAAATATGATTTTCAAGAGAAAGTCTTCAATTTTAACCAATATCAGTTCAGTGGGACATTCCGAGGCAGTGCAATCTATCTCATATTGGTTGATGATAGCTTGATCATCATCAGATAGTATCTTTTCTGTTACAAAATCATCTTTCCAATTATCGCATATATTTCCAATGTCTTTTTGCATAAAAGAATCTTCTACCAAACCCTTTCCCATCAGTTCATTGACCTGCCCCCTTGTTTCATCTAGAGATTTCTTCACATACTCCATCTTTTCTTTTTGAATTTGAACTAACTATTCTTGGATTTCTTCAAGCTTGTGTACCCTAGCCACTAAATCATTCATGTTTCCAAAGCTATACAGATGAGCAATCATTTTCTTGGACTTGAACTTGTTACTTCCTTCAAGGATGCAAATTCTCCCCAATCAGCAACATGCATTATAAATATGAGATATGAAATATGTTAGAAATGGAAAATGCATGAATGCATGAGGTATTGATTCTAAAAGTGATCATCGTAGAACAACTTTCATTAAGATAAGATGATTCATTATATTAGATATCAGACACTACAAATACTGGTGAGCTCTAACTCCCAACCTCCTAACATCCTTTAAGAGCCAAGTCAGTTCCCTTTGTAATCTAATGTTGGATCGATATTCTGACTCAGTACCATTGCTACATCAGCCAGGTCTACCACCTGCTGAGCCACTTCTCGTGCTTGAGTAACATCAACCTTTATGTCATTGACCCTTTCTCGTATCTTCATTCTTGATCTTTGAAATTGGACATGTCACTTCTCCTCACTTTCTTGACAATCCTTCTTAATATCATCAACAAGATCTTTGTACATCAGCGTAAGATTGAGATACTCATCTACTCTCTTCTTTAGTGCATCATTTTCAGCTTGATTGTCATTCAGCTTGATAGAAGTATCTTCATACATTTGTATGCACATTTTTATCACTTTGTGTTTAGCTTGGCTAACCCTTAGATCATTCATAATGGCATTATATTGTATTTCCATTGCATGTAGATCACTCGAGAGTGTGTTGACTCGATTTTCACTTGCTTTAAAACTTTTTTTCCAATATTCAACTTCTTGCTTTAGTTCTTTGATTCTTTTCTTTGACTGTTCCAGAGTCACACCCAAACTAGCATTCTTGAGCATCGAACAAAGCTCTTGGTAATTGAACTGTAAACTTTTCAACTCCTCATTCAAATCATCTCTCTTGCCTTAATTTGCTTATTTGAGCCTCATATTCGAACTGGTGCTCCTCTTTCTGGGTATTTTTATCTGGAGTCTCACATTCAACCACTGAATCAGGATGACTTTCTCATCCAAATTCCATTTTCTATGCTCTGAAAGAACTTGAACTCGAGCAATGCAATTCTCAATATAATTTAATTTAATTCCATCATAAAATTCACAATGAGCATTGTAACAATACAATTTTGGGCTTAGCAGTTTTGAGGTTTATTAGACGGTCCGGTGGACCAAGTTAGAGATTCGAGTTAGATTCGGGATCGTATATTTTTTGGTAAGATAAAAATATGGAAAATAGTTAAAAATAATCTTTTAATACATATGGATTTTTGGTGGAATCAATTTTAGGAAAAGGGAATTGGAAATATGACATTTTGGATTAGTGACCAAAATGCGATTTTTGAAAACTGTTTTTAAGTGACTAAAATCAAAAGGGTCAAATCCTTAGAATCCTTAAGGAGCTAATATACCAAGTGTTTGCTGGCGATTTTTCTCTTCAATTAAATCATTTTAAACATGTGTTCTAATTGGTGTTAATAAGGATTAAATATCTAAAGTTAGTTATTAGCTTTTTTTAAAAGAGATTTACATAACTTTTCCCTAAATCTTTTCTCTCAACTTCTTTTCTCCCAAACACTCAGAATTTTATCAAAGACCAGAGGTAAAAAACTCATTTCACTCAGACTATTGATTTTATTTTGTTCCTTTAACTTTGTTTTATAAAATCTCATTGAAATCTTGTATTTTCTTAGCTTTTAACAAGCCAATTGAGGGAGAAATCACATAACAGGGGTAAGGTCCATGATCTCCTCTATTAAATGGTTCTTTATTGATATTCCCAAGTATTTGATCCTTGATTTGTAAGTTGCAATGTGGTTTTAATGTTTTATCCATGTTTAATTTGGCTATTTTAGAAATTTTGATGAAGTATGGTGATTTTCGAAGTGGATTTGATTTTCAGTAATTGAGATGGATTTAATATATGTTTTGGATGTATTTTGATGTTGATAAGTTGTTTTTATCAATAGAATCTCGAAACTCTTGAATCTTTAATTAGTTAGGTTGCTAGTTTTGAGTTATTGTGGTGATTTTCGAGTTTAATCTTTGCTGGAGGTAAAAGGATGTTAGGAAAGGGTTTTTGGATGTTGTTAGATGTTGATTGATGGCTTGAATTGTTGGTTTATGGCTGGGTTAAGTTTTAGAAACGTTTGAAGATGATTTCATTATGTTTCAGATGGTTTTTGAGTGGGCAACTTGGGGAGTTGTAGGAGTCTGTTGTTAGGCAATGGTTTGAATGCATTTTAATGCATTTATCCTCTGGTTTTATGTGTTTAAAATAGGGGATAATCAAGGCGACGAAGCTTGATGTTATTTGGTTGCTTGTTGAAAACTTGTTTTGCGTTATCAAGGAAGGCGAAGCGTATCGGTGAGTGGAAACTAGTTTTAGATGCTTTACAAAGGTTTGTAAAGGTTTTGGGGAGTTTAGGGTAAGCGTGAGACACTTACCTAAGCTCGAAAGTAAGTTTCCCTTATTTTGCTTTTGAATATCGGCTTGGATATGAGCATGTTGCTTGCATGTTTTGGTGATAAACATGGTATGATTTACTTACTGGAAATGCATGATTTTGAGTACATATGTAGGGGTTTGAAAGTATATTAAATGCTATTGAGAATTGGTTTTCATTCTGGTTGGGAATGGTGGTATTGCATTGGCAATGAGATTAGCATATGTGTTGTTTTATGAAATGCATTGAAAAATAGTAAGTAAATGGTTTTGTAAATGATATATTGGCTATGTGACAAAGTGAGTAAACAATCAGATATAGTTGGCATGCCATAGGATTAAAAGTGTACTATAAAATATGAACAAAATCGATCGTGGCCATGGGTCCTTGAGGTATGGCGGTTTAACAAGGCCACCCGGATTGTTGGGACCTCATTTGGGGTATGCGGTTTAACTAGGCAACCCAAATTGATGGTGATCTTGTGGTTTAACTAGGCAAGGTCGGTACTCTTGCGGTTTAACTATGCAAGGGTGAAATCTCATGGTTTAACTAGGCGAGGGTGTCAAATCTTGCGGTTTAACTAGGGAAGGTTTATGATATCATGTGATTTAACTAGGCATGGTATGAGAGATCCGTGTATCTGATAGGTGTATAGGATAGAGGTAGTCTATCCGGGTCACTATAAATGCCAATATATGAGAAAGATCTTGGGTTGAATCTTGTACTAAAATGCTTTGGGTTTTAAGCATGGTTTGATTAAAATGCTTTGGGATTTAAGCATGAAATGTTTAAGATGTTATGGATATCATTATGTTTTGATTCGGTTGGAATCATGAGAAAATACTTTGGTAGTCAGCATGTTTTGGGAAAAGCAAGCAAATGTTTTAAATGAATTTAAATGCATCATTGTTTATGAGAATCCTCACTAAGCATATGTGCTTATGCTCTTTTTTTCTAATGATGCAGAGCATTAAAGTTCGGGCAGCAAGGGCAAGGTTTGCAAGGATCCAAGAGATAAACTACTTTGAGTATGAACTCTGTTTATGTTTCTGGTTAATAAGGCAATGTGTTCGCCAAAGTTTTTAGGGGTTGTAATCATGTTTTCTTATGGTTTTGAGTATGTTTTCTATGCTGGAATTTGAGAATGATTGATGTTTCTGAGCTTGATGCTAATACTTATTGTAGTTAAGGATGTATGGTGGCTTAAGTATGCATCTAGAGTTTCCTTGATGATTGCCTTATTGTGAGGGTTTGAGAAAGTCTATTGTGCTGTATGAACTGTGATGTTATGATGCATATGTTGGGAATGGCTTAATTGTGCATTTTGGGTTGTAAGGCAAAGTGTTTTTAGGAAGCATGCCTTTAGAATATCATTAGATGAGTGGAAGCCAATTGGTTGTCGAGTTTATGTTGTTTAGGTTGCTTTTGCATTTAGGTATTGTTGTATGAAAGTTTATGGCATAATGAAGTGGTATATTCTTGAGGTAAGCATGTTAAACCAGCCAATTGTGACCATTCAGGTCCAGGCGTATCAGTACACATGTTCACGTATCGGTACGGGAAGCCATTTCGGGCTTGTAGTACTGGTACACAGGCTAGGCGTTGCGATACGGGAGTGTATCTTTAGCGTAGCATACCGATACATGGGTTCATGTATCGGTACGGGAAGGCTGAGTTTAGCTTGGGGGATCGGTACACAGGTTTGAGGATCGATACGAGCCTTTGGTTTTGGTAAGACGTATCGGTACGCAAGGTCATACCGGTACGGGAGTTGGCTACTGGAATTTTTGGAATTCGAATTGGAGAGGATGTATCGGTACTCAAATAGGCGTACCGATACCCATGGCAGTTAAGTTAGTTAATGGCTTTAGTAAAGTTTTGTTTTCTTTTGTTTTAGTCCCTGAATCTTGCTTTGTCAATTATTTAAGCATGAGTGGTCTTTTGAGGTTGATGTTTGACATATAAACATGAAATGAACCAAATTTAAGGTTGGTAACTTAAAAAGTGGAAAACCTCTTATATTTTGATGAAATTACATTTTGGTCCCTAATCAGTGTTATGGCCAATCGGATATCGTTACGATGCTTGATTGAGATGAGTGCTCACCCATAAATAGTATGAACATGTAGGAATGCGTTAATGCATCTAGACAAGACAGAAAAAGAAAAAAATGGACGTGTTTTGGGTTTAATCTTTCTGGTTTACATCGGTAAACCTAATGTAGCTTTCTCAGTTCGGTCTTGCTACTAAGCCGGGTCGAGGGGGTTAAAGCATTGGTGTTATACCATTTTGGATAAAGAGGTTGCAAAGGTGTAAGTAATTTTGGGGTCACCAATTTAGCCTTCAACAATTGAGGATACAATTCTTTATATGAAATAGGAATTGGATCAAAATGATGTTTATGATCTCCTGTCTTTTGGCAAACAAATGAAGGGGTACTGGAATTTGAATTTTGTCCTGGACACTTAATTGAATTTGATAGACTCGAGCTTTCCTTTATTTTTGCATCTCTAGACTTTCCATTAATTGTCATGCTTTTAGGAAATTTGGGTTTTCCATATTCATAACTCAACATGCCTATCCTGATAAGATTTTCAACCTTGATCTTCAAAGCCTCAAAATTCTCGGTAGTATGGTCTGAACTTCCTTTATGGTAACTACATATTGCATTGATACCATAGCCCTTGGGTGAAGAAGACATTTTGGGCTTAGACTGAACTCGGCTCACAAAGTTTCTCTCTAGTCATTGGAATCGGATTCAAAAGTCTTCCCCTAATATTTTATTCTTGAATTTCTTCTTAGACTGTCACCATTTTCTTGAAGTTTGACCCACTTACGCCTCTATCAGGTTCATTGATGCAAATTGTAACAGTGCATGTAACGCGCCGGTTTTAGGGCTTAGCGGTTTAGTGGGTTATTAGACGGTTCGGTGGACCGGAGTAGAGATTCGAGTCGATTTCGGGATCATATATTTTGGTGTTGGAAAAATTATGGAAAAATGCTTAAAATCATTATTAATTATGTATTTAATAATGGTGGAATCAATTTTGAAAAATGAGTTTTGGAAGATGGACATTTTGGTTAGTGACCAAAATGAAAGTTTTGAAAACTGTGATTTTCTAGTGACTAAAATGAAAAGGGTAAAATGCTTAGAATCTTTAAGGAGTTATTTTACCAATTGGTTTCTGATGATTTCTCCCTTGATTTAACTGATTTTAACGTGTGGTTTAATTAGTAATTAAAGAGGATTTTGTTAAAAAGTTAGTTATCTTTTCTAAAACAAAAATCACGTCATTTTCTCTCAAATTTTTCTCTCCATTCTCTCCTCAGCCAAACACTCAGTTTTTCATCAAATTTCCAGAGGTGAGGTGGTTTCTAACTTGATTTTATTGTTTCAAACTGTTTTATAAAGATTGTTTACACAAAATCTTACAATAATCTTATGTTTTCTTAGCTTTTCACAAATCAATTGAGGGAGAAACTTCACAATAGGGGTAAGGTCCGAGATCTCCTCTATTGTATGGTTCTTTACTGAAATTCCCAAGCATTTGATCCTTGCTTTTGTGTTTCTAATCTGATTTTGATGATTTTCCAATGTTTAATGAATTATTTGGGGAAAATGAGTTAATTCACGGATTGGATCTGATTTCCAGTAAGTAAGGTTGCTTTGATTCATATTTTGGATGTTTAATAATGTTGATAAGTGATTTTTATCAATGGAATCCCGAAACTTAAGAATCTCTATTTGTTTAGGTTGTTGGTTTTGAGGTTTTGTGGTGTTCTTGTGGTTGTAAGGTTGCTGGAGGTGGTAGGTTGTTC
The DNA here is from genome assembly GCA_019671005.1 of Hibiscus mutabilis. NCBI lineage: Eukaryota > Viridiplantae > Streptophyta > Magnoliopsida > Malvales > Malvaceae > Hibiscus > Hibiscus mutabilis. The sequence continues at coordinate 29,555,751 of CM033741.1, forward strand.
TGGATATGTTTTTAGATGTGTTTTGATTTTGAAAGTGATGTTAGTTTGATAGATGTTGGCTGGGTTGCGAATCGAAGTGCTTTGGTTATGTTTTCGGTTGTATTGGAGGGTTAATTGTGAAGGTGTTGTGGAAATCCGAGAAGGATTGTAGTTGCTATGTTTAGAATTCATTATGATGCATTAATCCTCTGTTGTTTTGTGGTAAAAATAGGGGAGGCTGATCCGAAAGTGATTGGAGAGGCGTTGGAGGTTTCAAATACTTGATTTCGCGTCGGCGAATTGAGGTTTCACGTATCGGTGAATGAAAATGTGGTTAAAAGCATTTGATGTTTTGGAACAGAGTTTTGGGAGTTAAGGTAGAGCTTGAAACGCTTACCTAGACTCGAAAGTAAGTATAAAGTGGTTTTACTCTCTCGGTCGTGCTTTTACGAAATGGTTGATGCACTTGTTGTAATTACATGTTACCTACTGTTAAGCATGTTTTAAAGTATCCGATATACTATTTTTAAGCATGTTTTGCTGAAGGATACACATGGTAAGTGATCCTTGTAAGTATGGTTTATACTTGTGTTTTAAAGCATGGTTGTTGCTTTGGATAAATGGCATGGTTTAATGCTTGTTAAAAACAGCGAGGTAAATGTTATTTGGTTAATTATATTAGCAAGTGATGTGGTTTTAAAATTGATATCGGATATAGTTGGCCGGCCATAGGATTGAGTGCACTGTAAATAAGTCGCCTTGGATGTTGAGGGGTTTATACGGTGTACCGAATACTCTATCCAAGTACCCTAACGACAGAGGGGTTAAACAATACCGAATACTTCCTTTAGTGGGTTAAGCATCTATCCGATGAGAGGGATTGGTTTCCCTATGGGTTGAAAGTGTACCTAGTTGATATTGTACCCGGTTTTCAGTGTACCGCGATTGTGATTGTATCGCTATTCCGGTTGAGATGGCTTGAAGTGTTGGGTTAACACTTGTTGAATCCGTGTATCCGATGAACTCTTTTGTTATTGAACTTGTTAATGATCACTTGAAAGCCAATATAATTGTTAATGTATCATTGAAATGTTTTTGTTGTATAATGTGATTTATACATGTTTCCCCTTAAGCTTTGCATTTGGTAGTAATGCATGGGAAGGCTTAAGTTGAGGGTTAGCAATGTGACTTGCTGTTGATTAATGATACATGTAGCATATGGTTTAATATGTTGGTTTAAATGATGTAAAGTGCATGTTTAAAAGGGGGCATGATGATGTTTTAAAGGATGATGTTAAGTAAATGGTTTTAAATGCATTGATGGTGTTTGTTTTTGAGCTTTTCTCACTAAGCCTTGTGTGCTTACGCTCTCATTGTCCATCAATGCAGATAATTGAGGTCTTGGAAGGCAGCAAGAAGTAAGGGGATCTTGGCAAGACTTGTTTCCAAAGTATGTTAGAGACTAGACTATAATGAATAAGGGCAATGGGGTACTTGTTGTGTTTTGGGAGATGTTTTGTGGAACTTCCTGTTTGAGCATGTTTCTTTTGTTGCTATTGGGTTGTAAATAGCCTTTAAGGATTGTTTTTGGTGCTGGTTTACCTTTCAATATGTTGGTTGGATGCATATTAGGAAGCATGCCTATAGATTTCCTCTTTGATGCATGAATCCTTGTTGTGTTGTTAGAATTGTGATGCTAGTTGGCATGAGATATGTTTGGCATGTTGGTATTGTGTTTAAAGCATGTTGGAGTGGTTTGAGTATGCTTTTGGGATGAAAAATCAGCCAAATGTGACATTACAGGCCCAGGCGTACCGATACGCGGGGGACTATATCGGTACGGCTAGGCAATTTCAGGCTTGTGGGATCGGTACATGTCTTGTGCATTTCGATACGCCTATGCAAATATAGCCTGGCGTACTGATACGGGGATGGGCATTTCGATACGAGTTTTAGCCTCTGGAATTCACTTTTGTAACTTGAACCCGCGTATCGAAACACTTGAGAAACCGTATCGGTACAGTTTAAAATATTTCAAAAGTTAGGTAATTCAGTTATGCATATCGATACGGCGGGGTGGTGTACCGAAATAGGGTGTTTCCGTTTCGATACAGGCTTACCCGTTTCGATACGGATGACCGTTTATTCTGTTAATGTCATTTTTGGGTCGTTTTGCTTTCTTTGTATTTTAGTCCCTAAATCTTGCCAATGAAATTATATGTGGTAGAATGATCGAATTGAGCTAAAATTTGAAATGAAAGATTGAAACTTGACTAATCAAAGGTTGGTAACCTAAAAGTGAGCTTTAATCCTAAAATTTTCTATATTTGCAATTTGGTCCCTAAATTGCAAATGTGATCAATTAGATGTCAAATTGATACCCGATTGAGTTGGGGTTGCACTTGATGTCCTTTATGAACATGTATGGTTAATAATTGACATATAGATAAGATAAAAAGAAAATATGGACCGGGTTTGGTTGTATCTCTTCAGTTTGCTATGACAAACCTAATGTAGGCTTCTTGGTTCGGTTGGGCGTCTAGGCCGGGTCAAGGGGGTTACATTTGGTGGTATCAGAGCCAAGTTTGGTTCGTTTGGGAGGTTGTTGTGTTGTTTCCATGTTTTATTTGCACGGTGATTGTTGTATGTACACTGGTTGATATGCACGGTGATTGATATATGAATGTTGTCTGTTGTATGCTATGTTGGGAAAGTTTTGGCCTACCCATTGCCTTATTATTATAGTCTGGAAGTTTTGATTTTTTTTAAATGAAAGTCTTGGATCCTTGCTTGAGGTTGGCCTGACTGTTTTTGTTTTGAAACGATTATCATGCCTTAGATATATTTTAGCACGATGGGACCTAGGAGAGAGTTCTGATCTAGTGCGATTGCTGCTGCCGCTGAGCAGGATGATGAAGGAGAAGTTGTACCTCCTAGAGGGTTGCCACCGCCCCCACCTAATCCACCGGAGGGAGTGGAACAAGTACTACCTATGCTAGCTGGGCCAGGGATGGATGACATGGCACCATTGATACAGGCCATGATAGGTGCTTTTCAGGCAGCAGTTGCGGGTGTTCGTGTGCCAGCACCACCGATTGAGGGGCAAGGTTTACCACTTGAGCGTCTTCGTAGTTTGGGTGGAGTTGAGTTCTGAGGTTTGTCGCCTGAGGCTTATAAGGGTTGGTTGGCCAGTATTGATAGGATACTGGGCCAGATGGGGTACACCGATGCTCGTAAGCTAGGCTGTGTTGTTTCCCTGTTGCAGGGTGATGCTTATGCATGGCGGACTACCACGATATTCGGTATAGCGACGGATGATGTGACCTGGGAGTTTTTTTTGTGAGGTATTTCGGAAGAAGTTTCTGGGAGTCCTATATCAGGGTGAGAAGAAACGTGAGTTTATGGTTTTGGTGCAGGGCAATATGTTTGTTGCGAAGTATGAGGTGTTGTTCGTAAGGTTGAGTTAGTATGCACCTAAGTTGGTTCCTAACGAGCATACTCGATGCGATCGTTTCCGCTATGGGCTTGTGCAGGATGTTAAGACATACATGCTTGCTGCTGATTACATCGACTTTGATGTGTTGGTTTCGCGAGCCCAAGGATGTGGAGCATAATTTGGGTTTGGCTTTTGGATTGCGAGGTTCTAGCTCAGGTAAGAGAGCTGTTGATTCGGGTTATATAGTGGTGGTCAGGCTAAGAGACACCGTGACAGGAGGTTTCGCCCAGAGCCGAGGCATGGCGGAGGTGTTGTGAGACGTGGACTCCAGGGGCAGGGTGCCCAGGTCAAATCCCCATTTAGCACTTGTTGGGTTTGTGGATCCCAAGATCATTTGAGGGGAGATTGCCCGCATTTGGCCAGGGAGGGTCAGGCACCTGCGCCTGTGGTGGCTAATGCTTGTTGGAGTTGTGGGTCAGGCGACCATCAGAGGCGTGATTGTCCATTGTTGGCTTGATGTGGGTAGGGTGTTGCACCTATTGTTGTTCCGCAGCGGGGTCGTGGTCGTGGCCGCGAATCGTTTTAGTGTCGATATGGTGGGCAGAGAACTGTGGCTCATACTGTGGCTATCCAGCCTGAGGGAGGTGGACCGGCTAGGGTGTATGCGCACCGCAAGGGTCGCAATGACACTGATTTGATTGTAGGTACTTTTACCCTACAGTCTCTGTCGTTGTATTCATTGGTTGATTCTGGTTCTACTCAGTCATACATTTTGAGTGAGTATGCTGAGCTGCTTGATATATCTGTTGAAATTCTTAATGTGGGTATTAGAGTGACAAGTTCTCTTGGGTAGACAGTCGTGGTTAGGAGGTTGTATTGTAGGTGTCGGTTGATGGTTCAGAGACATGTGTTTGCTGTGAAATTGATAGAGTTACCATTCCATGGTTTTGATGTGATTTTGTGTATGGATTGGTTGACCGAACATCTGGCTATGGTGGATTTTGAGACCAAACGAATATCTTTGAGGTTGTCGAATGATTATGAGGTGGTGGTTGTTAGCGAGAATGCCAAGTTTTTGTCTAGTGTTATTTCGGCTTTGGAAGCAAGTCGAATGTTGGATTTGGGATGTCAGGCTTATTTGGCGTATGTTATGAATCATGGATCAAAGGAGTTGAGGGTGTAGGATGTTCGCACTGTATGTGAGTTTCCAGAGGAATTACCGGAGTTGCCACCTGACCGTGAGGTAGAGTTTGGCATCAAGGTCTTTGCGGGTACAGTACCGGTATCCATTGCTCCGTACCGCATGGCTACGAAGGAATTAAAGGAGTTGAAAATGCAGTTGCAGGAGTTGCTTTACTGTGGGTTCATTAGATTCAGTATTTCACTGTGGGGAGGGCCGGTACTGCTTGTTAAGAAGAAAGATGGTACGTTGCGGATGTGTATAGATTACCGGTAGCTGAATAAGTTGACAATAAAGAACAAGTATCCCTTACCGCGGATAGATGATCTGTTTGATCAGTTCAGGGGAGCTTCGGTGTTTTCCAAGATAGATTTAAGGTCAGGGTACTATCAGTTAAAGGTGAAAGAGGTGGATGTGCCCAAAACAACCTTTCGTACTAGGTACGGGCGTTACAAGTTTCTTGTGATGCCGTTTGGTTTGACCAATCTCCAGCTGCTTTTAAGGACATGATGAACCGTGTGTTTCATGAGTTTTTGGATCAGTTTGTGGTTGTGTTTATCAATGATATCCTTGTGTACTCTCGTACCGAGGAGGATCATGATAGACATTTGAGAATTGTGCTTCAGACGTTGTTCGCTAATTAGCTTTATGCTAAGTTAAGCAAATATGAGTTCTGGCTTCAGGAGGTTGTGTTTCTTGGGCATGTGGTGGCGGCCGAAGGAATCTGTGTCGATCCGCATAAGGTTGAGGCTGTAATGAGTTGGAAGGAGTCTAAATCCGTGACAGAGGTTAGGAGTTTCCTTGGTTTGGCGGGTTACTACCGGAGGTCTGTGGAAGGGTTCTCCAGTTTGGCGGTTCCGTTAACAAAGTTGTTACAAAAGAATATTCGGTTTGAGTAGACGGAGGATAGACAATGAGCTTTTGAAAGGTTGAAGGAAGCCTTGACACGAGCTCCAGTCTTGGTTCAACCAGAATCAGGAAAGAAGTTCGTTGTTTATAGTGATGCGTCATATGTTGGGCTCGGTTGCGTGTTGATGCAACAGGGTAAGGTAGTGGCGTACGCATCTAGGCAGTTGAAGGTGCATGAACGTAACTACCCTACTCACGATCTTGACCTTGCAGCGGTTGTGTTTGCCTTGAAGATCTGGAGGCATTATCTTTATGATGAGAAATGTGTGGTTTATACATATCATAAGAGTTTGAAATATCTGATGTCACAAAAAGAGCGAATCTTAGGCAACGTATATGGTTGGAGTTGCTTAAGGATTATGACCTGACCATTAAATATCATCCAGGGAAAGCCAATGTGGTGGCGGATGCTTTGAGTAGGAAAGTGATTGTGGAGCTGAGAGCCATGTTTGCTCAGTTGAGTGTGACAGGTGACGGGGGTTTGTTGGCTGAATTGCAGGTGAAGCCGTCCTTGTCGCTTATGATTAAGGAGAAGCAACCGTATGATGGGAGTTTGGTACCACATGTGGAAGATATCAGAGATGGAAATCCTACGAAATTTTATTTCAACGATAATGGGGTATTATGTTTCAAAGGTCGAATACTGGTGTTTGAGGACGAAGAGTTGAGGCGTACTATTTTGACTGAGGCACGCGCTAGTGCTTTTTGCTATGCATCCCGGTAGTACTAAAATGTATCGAGGGTTGAAGGAGGAGTACTATTGGGTTAGACTGAAAAGGGATGCAGCTGATTTCGTTGCTCGGTGTATGGTTTGTCAGCGGAGAAAGGTTGAGCACCAGTTCCCTTTCGGGTTGTTGCAACCGTTGAGGATACCGGAATGGAAGTGGGAAAGAATCACCATGGATTTTGTGTCTGGGTTGCCTTTGACGCCGACCAAAAAGGATTCCATTTGGGTGATTTTGGACCGGTTTACGAAGTGTGATCATTTTGTGCTTGTGCATACTATGTATACCTTGGACAGGTTAGCTGAGTTATACATCTCTGAGATAGTGCATTTGCATGGGGTGCCTAAATCTATAGTTTTAGATAGGGATCCATGGTTCACCGCAAGGTTTTGGGTGAGTTTACATCGTGCTTTGGGAACCCGGTTGAGTTTCAGTACCTCGTACCACCCTCAGTCGGATGGTGAGTCGGAGCGCGTGATTCAGGTTCTCGAGGATATGCTATGGTGTTGTGTTATCGAGTACCAGGGAACGTGGGAGAAGCAGTTGTTGTTGGTGGAGTTTGCTTACAATTACAATTATCATGCTAGCATACAAATGGCACCTTATGAGGCGTTGTACAACAGAAAATGTCGTACGCCCGTGTGTTAGGCAGAAGCGGGGGAAAAGTTTGTGTCGATGCCCAATGTTTTAAAAGGCACAACCGAAAAGGTAAAGCTGATATGTGAGCGCTTAAAAGCAGCTGCAGATCGCCAAAAATCCTTTGCGGATTTGAAGCGTAGGGATATAGAGTACGTCGTGGGTGATAAAGTGTTCTTGAAATTATCACCCTGGAAGAAGGTAATGCGGTTTGGGCGGAAAAAGAAGCTTAGCCCGAGGTTCATTGGACCATACGAGGTTGTCGAGTGTGCGGGTCCTGTTGCGTATCGGTTGAGGTTACCTCCGGAGTTGGGAAAGATTCATGATGTGTTCTATGTTTCGGTGTTGCGGAGGTATAGGTCGGATCCATCGCATGTCATGCCGGTGGAGGAGATCGAGTTGAGACTAGACCTATCTTATGATGAAGAACCAGTAGAGATTCTTGATACCAGTAGTAAGGTGCTCCGCGGCAAAATAGTTGAGCTGGTTAAGGTGTTGTGGAAGCACCACGGGGTTGAGGAGGGCACTTGGGAACGCAAGTAGGACATGGTGAAACAGTTTCCACGCCTGTTTCCTCTAGGTAAATTTCAGGGACAAAATTTCTTAAGTGGGGGAGAGTTGTAACACCCCGGTTTTAGGGCTTAGCGGTTTAGTGGGTTACTAGATGGTTCGCTAGACCGGAGTAAAGATTCGAGTCAGTTTCGGGATTGTATATTTTTGGTGTTGGAAAAATTATGGAAAATGCTTAAAAATCATTATTAATTATGTATTTAAGGATGGTGGAATCAATTTTGAAAAAGAGTTTTGGAAGATGGACATTTTGGTTAGTGACCAAAATGAAAGTTTTGAAAACTATGATTTTCTAGTGAATAAAATGAAAAGGGTCAAACACTTAGAATCTTTAAGGAGCTATTTTACCAATTGGTTTTTTATGATTTCTCCCTTGATTTAACTGATTTTAAATGTGGTTTAATTAGTAATTAAAGAGGATTTTGTTAAAAAGTTCGTTATCTTTTCTAAAACAAAAATCACGTCATTTTCTCTCAACTTTTTCTCTCCATTCTCTCCTCAGCCAAACACTCAGTTTTTCATCAAATTTCTAGAGGTGAGGTGGTTTCTAACTTGATTTTATTGTTTCAAATTGTTTTATAAAGATTGTTTACACAAAATCTTACAATAATTTTATGTTTTCTTAGCTTTTCACAAATCAATTGAGGGAGAAACTTCACTATAGGGTAAGGCCCGAGATCTCCTCTATTGTATGATTCTTTACTAAAATTCCCAAGCATTTGATCCTTGCTTTTGTGTTTCTAATATGATTTTGATGATTTTCCAATGTTTAATTGAGTTATTTGGGGAAAATGAGTTAATTCACGGATTGGATCTGATTTTCAGTAAGTAAGGTTGCTTTGATTTATATTTTAGATGTTTAATAATGTTGATAAGTTATTTTTATCAATGGAATCCCAAAACTTAAGAATCTCTATTTGTTTGGTTGTTAGTTTTGAGGTTTTGTGGTGTTCTTGTTGTTGTAAGGTTGCTGGAGGTGGTAGGTTATTTTGGATTTGTTTTTAGATGTGTTTTTATGTTGAAAGTGATGTTAGTTTGATAGATGTTGGCTGGGTTGCGAATCGAAGTGTTTTGGTTATGTTTTCGGTTGTTGTGGAGGGTTAATTGTGAAGGTGTTGTGGAAATCTGAGAAGAATTGTAGTTGCTGTGTTTAGAATGCATTATGATGCATTAACCCTCTGTTGTTTTGTGGTAAAAACAAGGGAGGCTGATCCGAAAGTGATTGGAGAAGCGTTAGAGGTTTTGGATACTTGATTTCGCGTCGGTGAATCGAGGTTTCGCGTATCAGTGAGTGAAAACGTGGTTAAAAGCATTTAATGTTTTGGAACAGAGTTTTGGGAGTTAAGGTAGAGCTTGAAATGCTTACCTAGACTCGGAAGTTAGTATAAAGTGGTTTTACTCTCTCGGTCGTGCTTTTACGAAACGGTTGATGCACTTGTTTTAATTACATGTTACCTACTGTTAAGCATGTTTTAAATATCTGATATACTATTTTTAAGCATGTTTTGCTGAATGATGCACATGGTAAGTGATCCTTGTAAGTATGGTTTATACTTGTGTTTTAAAGCATAGTTGTTGCTTTGGATAAATGGCCTGGTTTAATGCTTGTTAAAAATAGTGAGGTAAATGTTATTTGGTTAAATATATTGGCAAGTAATGTGGTTTTAAAATTGTTATTGGATATAGTTGGCGGGCCATAGGATTGAGTGCACTATAAATAAGTCACCTTGGATGTTGAGGGGTTTATACGGCGTACCGAATACTCTATTCAAGTACCCTAACGTTAGAGGGGTTAAACAGTACCGAATACTCCCATTAGTGGGTTAAGCATCTAACCGATGAGAGGGATTGGTGTCCTTGTGGGTTGAAAGTGTACCGGTTGATATTGTACCCAGTTGTTAGTGTATCGCGATTGTGATTGTATCGCTATTCCGGGTGAGGTGGCTTGAAGTGTTGGGTTAACACTTGTTGCATTCGTGTATCCGATGAACTATTTTGTTATTGAACTTGTTAATGATCACTTGAAAGCCAATATAATTGTTAATGTATCATTGAAATGTTTTTGTTGTATAATGTGGTTTATACATGTTTCTCCTTAAGCTTTGCATTTGGTAGTAATGCATGGGAAGGCTTAAGTGTAGGGTTAGCAATGTTTCTTGTTGTTGATACATGTAGCATATGGTTTAATATGTTGGTTTAAATGATGTAAAGTGCATGTTTAAAAAGGGGCGTGATGATGTTTTAAAGGATTATGTTAAGTAAATGGTTTTAAATGCATTGATGGTGTTTGTTTTTGAGATTTCCTCACTAGGCCTTGTGTGCTTACACTCTCATTGTCCATCAATGCAGATAATTGAGGTCTTGGAAGGCAGCAAGAAGCAAGGGGGTATTGGCAAGACTTGTCTCCAAAGTATGTTAGAGACTAGACTATAATGAATAAGGGCAATGGGGTACTTGTTGTGTTTTGGGAGATGTTTTGTGGAACTCCCTGTTTGAGAATGTTTCTTTAGTTGCTATTGGGTTGTAAATGGCCTTTAAGGATTGTTTTTGGCACTAGTTTACCTTTTGATATGTTGGTTGGATGCATATTAGGAAGCATGCCTATAGATTTCCTCTTTGATGCATGAATCCTTGTTGTGTTGTTAGAATTGTGATGCTAGTTGGCATGAGATATGTTTGGCATGTTGGTATTGTGTTTAAAGCATGTTGGAGTGGTTTGAGTATGCTTTTGTGATGAAAAATCAGCCAAACGTGACATTATAGGCCTAGGCGTACCGATACGCGGGGGACCATATCGGTATGGCTAGGCAATTTCAGGCTTGGGGGATCTGTACAGGTCTTGTGCATTTCTATACGCTTAGGCAAATTTAGCCTGGCATACTGATACGAGGATGGGCGTTTCGATACGAGCTTTAGCCTCTGGAATTCACTTTTGCAACTTGAACCCGCGTATCGAAACACCTGAGAAACCGTATAGGTACGGTTTAAAATATTTCAAAAGTTAGGTAATTCAGTTAGGCGTATCGATACGGTGGGGTGGTGTACCAAAACAATGTGTTTCAAACCGTATCGGTAGAGGCTTACCCATTTCGATACGAATGACTGTTTATTCTGTTATTGTCATTTTTGGGCCGTTTTGTTTCTTTGCATTTTAGTCCCTGAATCTTGCCAATGAAATTATGCACGGTAGAATGATCGGATTAAGCTGAAATTTGAAATGAAAGATTGGAACCTGACTAATCATTGGTTGGTAACCTAAAAGTGAGCTTTAATCCTAAAATTTTCTATATTTGTAATTTGGTCCCTAAATTGCAAATATGATCAATTAGATGTCAAATTGATGCCTGATTGAGTTGGGGTTGCACCTGATGTCTGTATGAACTTGTAGGGTTAATAATTGGCATCTAGATAAGATAAAAAGAAAAAAATGGACCGGGTTTGGTTGTATCTCTTCGGTTTGCTACAGCAAACCTAATGTAGCCTTCTTGGTTCGGTTGGGCGTCTAGGCCGGGTCAAGGGGTTACAGTGCGCAAACCCGACTGTTTATTCATGTACTGGTTTTTGCTCAATTATTCTTTCAAATTAGTATGCCCCTTTTCTTTGGCCATAGACATGATCATAGTAATCATCTCAGCCATTTGTCTCTTTAGTTCTTGCATCTTATTCTTGTCAGTATCAACACTAACAAAATCCAATGTGTGACCCTTGGATGAACTGCCCTTCACTCTTTCCATGGTTTGTCCAGAATATTGCTTCATGTTTGCACTCTCCTCTACGGATTATGAATCCTTTTATCTATTATGATCGTCTTCTAATGATAACCACTTTTTAATCAATACCTCTATGCAATGAAGGTGCGTTTTGCAAAAAAATAAAAGAAATGAGGCAGTGTAGTAAATTAATTATGTAAGCAAAAATTAAATTGCTGATAAATAAAACAATTTATAATAGGCCAAGAAAATAACCAGAGAAGAGTATTTAAAACGACAACACTCTAACAACATGCTATCTAATTCTAAGGTTCCTGTTTGGCACTAGTGGGGTGGGCTCTTAGATTACACAATATGGTTTTTGTTCTAGACTTTGGGTACCCGAACTGTCGTTATTGTCTACTACGATAGCAAGACATCGATTCGGGAGTATACTGCCCCTTATAGCGGAGGCGTGACCTCACGGTGTATAAGGTTGGTATACCGGAAGGAAGAAAAAATTCCGACCACGGAGATGGAGACCTCACGTAGGATCATGTCCCGCTCCCACTTAAAGGAGAATCCCAAGTAGAAGGCTTATGCATGAATGACAGTTTGTATCACACAAATAAAAAGCATATTTCCATTCTTTCCACAAATAATTATTGATCAAATTAAATTCGAATTACAATTCTTAAATGCCAATATAACACACAAAATTTATTAGGCACGACTCTCAAGTTGATCCCCAGTGGAGTCGTCAAGCTATTGAAACCATTTTTTAAACCGAGTAAAAATAGCTCGACGATTAATATTGAAAATTAGGGGTTTTCGTTTAATTTTATTTTGAAAAGACTAGAGTCACCACCGTCATTTTGGTAGACCAGACACCATAAAAACAACCAGAGATTCATTTCTTTAAAACTAGGGTTCGGGAGTCAGTTACGTGTGAGGAAGGGTTAGCACCCACACAAATGCTCGATATCGGCACATTTTGATTTTGCATGGCATTTTGGCATTTCGGATAATATTTTAAATTTAATTTAACCATTAATTGTTAACTGGATTTATGTTCCGAGTGGAGACATTCCTTTTATAAGAAAATATTTTTTATCCAAATATGAGATTGGAAACAACCATGTACTTTAGGGCACCTCTATTCATATTAAAAATATATATTTCCAACATAAAAGGTTTTTAGTGCATGATTGATTATTGTCTTGTTCACTTTGAGTTCTAACTTAAAAGGTTCTAATTACTTACGTGTTATTTAATTCTACAAATATTATTTAATTTAAAGGCTTATATGAGATAACACCCAATTACTTAGGCACCATCCATATTTAAACCTAAAAATTATAGATAATATTCCTAATTCAATTAATTAATCTAATTGGTTAAAGTTCTAATCTTAATTGAGGCTCTAATTAATTAACTAGATTAATGATCAATTTCTAGGGTTTTAATAAATACTAAGTACTCTACTTAAAAGCTCATGTTGGACAATACCCCGTTGCATTAGGACATCACCCAAATTTTGAATTTCAAAGTTTTCTATTTAAGATTCATCAATTTGCTACAATGATTTTCTTAATTGAATTATTAAATCCTAATAGATAACCTAAGGGCTAAAGCTTTAAACAAATAATTAATCTAAGTGATTAAATTGTCTAACATACATTTCTATATGCATTATTTAAAACATGCATCAAGCATATAATTTAAATCAATTAAATTAAATAATTAAAGCATGACTAAATTGAAAGAAATTAAACTTGCAGATTTTATTTTTATTACTAATAGGGACTAAATTGAAATGATTATAAAACTTGATACCCAAATCATGAAAACTAAAGAATAAGGCGCATATGTTTTTGACCTGTCCCGTTCAAAAATCGCGAACCCCCTATCGGGTTCGGGTGGACGCGCGGGTCCAATTATAAAACCCCAAAGATTCGAAAATGCCCATCTTTTTTCATTTTTCATTTCCCTCTCTCTCTAGCATTCCCTTCTCTCTAAAATGCTTTGCCCTCTCTCCTCACAAACAGCCCATACCCAGAAAACAAGATAAATAAGGATAAAAACCCCTCTTGTTCTTCAATTTCCATCAATAACATGATGAACACAATGAACAACGACTAGCATACGCCGCATCTTTCGCATTTAGATCCTCAACCACCGTGCTTCAATCACCATCCGCTGTTAACCAGCCTCCAAGAGTCGACTCTCGGTCACTGTAGGCGACGCTAGACACCACCTTGCAATTTTCGGCCATCGTATCGAAAACCTAAAAAATTCCCAAATCTCCCATTTTTGAACCCTAAAATCCTAAAACTAATCCTGGCTCAATAGTGCCACCCAAATCCAACCATCTAAGGCCTAAACTACCTGTAACCTCCCCATATTCAACTCCGTCCATACCTAAAATCTCTCCGACCACCACTAAAATAAGTTTCTAAACTCCTTTCCAGATTTCATTTTGTTTTCCTTTTTGTTTCTATTTTTGTAAACTAATGATCATCTCTTATTTTTTGCAGGAAATCAAAGAGGATGAAGGAAATATACCTTCAATGGAGGAAACGACGTTTTAGCCTCTTTCTTCAGTGACAAATGGGATTTGCCAGGGACTCTCCAACTCCAGACGATTCAGATTTCCCCAAGTGGCTTTCTCTCCCCCACTTAATATTTATTATTATTATTCTTATTTAATATCTATTTAATAATTGGTAATTAATATCTCTAACAACCTTCGCTCTCCCAATTTATAGGGGTAGTGGAAAGTGATGTAAAAGATGACATCACATGTGTGACATCATTACCAGTTGGCGCCAGCAAAGGGGGAAAGAAACACAGATCCATGTGAGGGTTTCTAGACCAATAATATGCTGCCATGTGTCCTCATTTGAGCGAGAAAACTCAAAAATGTGTTTGTTGGGCTGGTTTACCCGAAAATGAGCTATAAATGGATTGTTGAGGATTAGGGCTTTGGGCTTCGGGTTTTTAGAGTGTAATTGGACATTTGGGTAAAGGGTTTGGACTATACTAATATATTTGGGTTTTTATTATATTTATTTATTTTTATTTACTAAGAGAATATAGTATATATACCCATACCCAGGTAAAATTCGGGTATTATAGTATTGTACAAAAAATCATAAAATCTTTCCTAAGATTCGCTTCTTCAAAAAAGGAAATCATGGGTTGATATATTTGCTTCAGGAAAATGTGAATTGAAATCTTTGTTGGATCTTCTACTTCTCTAATCCTGAAGTTGTAGATTGAAATCTTTGTTGATTTGTAAATTCCTATCAAATCATACAAAAAAATGCCTTGAATGCATGAGTTAGCATGCTTCTACTTATGGATGCCTAACTATAGGATGCATGAATGATGTCAATTGATGACCACTTGGGTGAGCTCTGATCCTCAGGAAAGCTCAACACTTTCTTGCTTCATTTCTTCGTTGAAACTTCTTTTGCTACCAAAGTAACCTATCTCACACTCGAGCTCAATCTTCAGGATCTCTATATCTTTTTCTCTAAAGTGCCTTTCAAGTTTTCACTTATATTGCTTCTCTCAAAGCGTCATTTAAGGTTTTCACTTTGGTTTTTCTTTTTTTTTCTTTTTTTCTTTTCAAGGTGCCCTTTCAGGTTTTCACCTCGTGTAATACACGTATTTTGTCCGGGGTTTATACTATACAATTCAACATAAATAAGGCCAAAATAATAAATAAATAAAAATAAGTGAATATCTTAGTCCATAAATAAAAAAGTCCAAAATAGTCCATACATTCAAATAATGCCCAAATGTTCTCCTACAAGTCAAAAGGCCAAATATTGAGCCCAAATACCCTTTATACCAAATTTATAACCAATTTACAATATTTCCCTCCCAAAATCCTATACATATTAGCTAAACAAACACAAATAACCCAAAAAAACATTTTTCCCGCCTAATTTTGTCACGTTGCATCTCCCTATTGTTCCATTCAAGCTTCACATGGATTATGGTCTTACTGACGTCAGTTACCTGTCACCTATAAATAATGAAAAGAGAAGGTTAATGGAGGAAGGAGTTAGGAGATAATGATGGAGCAATTATTACCCAATAACTAACAAAATTAAAGAAGGGAGAGAGAAAAAACCAGAGGTCACCTGGAGACGAAGAGCCGCCGTCGAAAGTTGCAGAGGCCGCTGGATAAGACAACCGGACCGTCGCAGGAGTTCACCAACATTGTCGGAAGGTAATTTTCCACCTTTTTTACTACCTACAATCAAAAAAACAAAAATGTTAGTTTTAGGTTTCAAATCTAAAAAACAGTGGCTAAACAAGAGATTTAGGACGGCCATAACTTATCTCCGGTTGCAGTGAGACCTATGAGCGTCGTCAGAATTGAAAAGAGGGATTTAGGTAGCTTTAGGGGAAATCGGGTGATCCTGATGGATCGGGTTGTTTTAGGAGTTTTGGAGGCACGGTGGTTGGCAATGGCCAGAGAAATAGGGAAGATGACCGAAAACGATGGTAGATGTGGTTGGCGTCACCTATTATGGCTGGAAACAGGTTAAGGTATTCAGAGTAGGGCAGAGCTAGATCTAGGGGTGTTTGGTGTGGTGGTTTGAGGCCAGAGTTCTAGGGTTCATTGGAGTTCATGATGAATAGACATGAGCTTCAAGTATATTAGGGATGTTCGATCTTGAGAAACATGGGAGGAGGAGGATTTGGGTGTTTGCGAAGATTAAACACATGAACCATGAAGAATGGGATAAGGGTTGATCTTGGGAAACAAGATTTATATTGTGTTTGGGTGTTTGAATCGATCAAAAATGGGAAATTGGATGAATAAGAGATGAATTGAGGATGAATATGAGGTTTTGATTGGTTTGGGGGTTGGTTTTTCAGAAATTTAGTGTTGAAGTTGAAAGAGTTTGAGAAGAGAGAGGGTCGGGTTTAGAGAGAGAGTGTGAAATGAAAGGAAAAGGGTTTTTAGGCTTAAAGTGGGCTTCATATAGAAGCTGCAAAATGCAGTGTTTTGGTACTGGGTTGAGGATGACCAGCGCGTTTTCAAACTGGTTGGGCCCTTGACCCGCGCACTTTTATTTGGGTTTCCTTTGGTTTTGGCCTAAAAGTTTACTTCTTTGTAATTTGGTCCCTATATGAATAAAAATTCAAAATTAAAGTTATATTTCTTTTCAATTTAGTCCTAATTAATTATTTTAATTTAATTGTTTAAATTATATGCTTGACATGTTTTTTTTAATTGCATATAGGGTTGAATATTAGATAATTCAAACACCTAGATTAATTAATTGTTAGAATATCTAGTTTTTAGGTTCTTTAATAGGAATTAATAATTAAATTAGGTGAGATAATTGTAGTAAATTAATGTGTTTTAAGTAGGAAACTTTTAGGTTCCAAATTTGGATGGTGTTTCATTGCTTGCAATGAGGTGTTATCCAACATGGGCCTTTAACTGGATACCTAATTCCCATTAAACTTTAGAAATTAGTATTGACTTAGTTAGTTTAATTAGAGCCCTAATTAGGTTAACACTTTAATTAATTAGAATGGCAAGTTGATTAAGGAATATTATTAACTTAGGGGTTTTAATATATGGACGGTACTCAAGCAATTGCATTATCTCATGAAAACCTTTTAATTTAATAATATCCAGTCTAAATATTAGAATAAATTAGAGTCATCTTAGGTTTGTACTTAAAATGAACAAGACTAACAAATCATGCATTTAAACCTTTTATGTTGGAAATTTATTTTTTGAATATGAATAGGGGTGTCACGTAACGGGGTGCTTTTAATAATCTCATATTCGGAAAAAAAAATGAATTTCCTTAAAAAATGATATCTCCATTTGGAATTTAAATCTATTTAATAATTAAGGAAATAATTAAATTCAAATAATTATTCGAAATGCAAAAAATCCATGTAAAATTAAGGTACCGATAACGGGCGTTCATGGGGGTTCTTATCCTTCCTCAGACGTAATCAACTCCTAAACCCAACTTTTAAGAAATGAATCTCTGGTTTGTTTTTACGGTGTCCGATCTACCTCGAAGTGATCGGTGGCGACTCCAGTTGTTTTTCAAAAGGCAATAAAAAGATAAGTTTAATAAAAATGGATCAAAAAGAGGTCAAAACCCTAATTTTACAAAAATCAATCGTCAGGCTATTTTACACACGATTTCAAAAATGGTCGCGACACCTCGATATTTCTTTTTTTTTCATTTTCTTACAATGATATTTTCCTTGTTCCGAATAAGACTAACTTCAATTCTGATGGAACTTGTACTTGCCTTTCATGAATCCAACATATAAGCTCTTCTCTTGCCATATCTCACCATAATCTTCTCAAAAGTCAAGTACTGATAATAACTCCTTTCTTAGAAAGCCACTTTTGATAATTCTTCGTTCAACTTCTTTGTCAACATTCTTTCGCATGGTTCAAAAAGACATCATTAACTACTATTGTTGTAGCATGAAGACTCTATTCACTGGAATAAAACATATTCTCCTAAATGTCCTTTTGTAGCATTGCCCCACTCAATCTTGAAATCCACTATCATCTTTGCTCACTCTAACATAAGCTCAACAATCATCTTTTCAAATAAAAGCTTCATTATTGAACATGTAACATTAGTTGGGTACTCGAGTTGATCATCAATACCCTTTCAATCTATGTGTGCAAATGCCCTTTTCATTTCCAGGTCCATCTGCTTTTGATAACAAACAAGTATTCTCAATGTGTCATCAATGAAGGATTGCCTGAATAATCATGTATCAAAAGTGAATTTAAATTATATATCATGATGAGTATTGACTTTAATAATCATAAATGTTAGTCTACTTGTCTCCATTTCAATGAATTATCTTTAAGATAATGGGCTAAAGAATTAGATTTTATTTAAATGGCAAATATTTTCAAAAGAAATCAAAATTAGGTGCCCCAAATATCAAGTACAATAGAGCCTTTGAACCAAATTGGCAAAGATCAACTCAAATGTGACCCCTTCCAAATTATTAGACTTCCGAGAGATACATTCCCCATATACCTAATTCTATCACATTTAAGTGGCACTCTTTACCTCACTAACTCACCATGCTCATCCTTACCTCTTTTCTGTTCTCAATCAGGCATTAGAAGTCTGGAAATCCTTGAAAAAAGGTTAACCATGATAAGCGGGATGTATTCTAAAGACTAACCCTTCTTACTCCAGTACCCTTATATAATCAAAATGGTCTTTGGAGGCTTGTAATGTAGGCTATGGCTCACGGTTGTGAAAGAGAGGATATATAGGCTCAAATAAGTATTTAAGGGTGTTAAAACCAATGATCATTTCTTCCAAGTGAAATCTTATTTCTGCATTCCTTAATCTGAATATGCTCAACAAAAATACTTTTTTCTTATCTCTTTTTTCATTTTTATTTTTTGGATCGCTCTAGACTGCCCATTTTTGGGTTTTCACCCTAGAGTTCATTTCCCTTCCTCGAATTCAAAGGTGATTAATCCCCACTACTCATATAGATAGAGATTCATTTGAATGGAAGATCTCACATATGTCTCCTTTTTTTTATGAAAATTGCACTTTTTTAACTTAGTGCTTTCTCTTTCAGTTGCTTCAACTTTCTCGTCAACAATTTTCAAATTGATTCATTTGACTCTTTGAACAAAAACTTTCCAATGTTTTCTTTTATTTTCTTTTTCTTTATCCTTTTTCCTTTTTCCCTTTTTTACTTGATTTAGAATATTTGCCTTCATTCAACATGTCTTTCTTGCTCTTGTACTCAATGCATCCACTTTTGTTTCTTGCCCCTAATTCACAAGTCATCACTATCATAGCATAATCAGAACCAAACATCTTTCACTTGCAAACAAACTTTAATCCTCTTTGCCCCAATGTAGGGGTGATCCTTGGTTTGGGTTCAATCGAAAGAAAATAATCAGGCTCAAAGGGGATAACAAATAATATTTTTCTTATTTTCTTTCTTTGTGAAGGGAAATGAAAGAATGCCAAATGTCCTCCCATATACTGATATCTTCAAAGAAAAACAGTCTTCAGATGGTAGATGTTTTAGGGTTATCACTTCATTCAAGGACTTTAGTCAACAATGTCTGAGAAGAAAATTCACTCAAAGTTTGTATTTGGGATTTTCCCTTGACTGCTGAACACTCAGTAATGTCTTCCCATTGGCCTAAATAAATTATAAGAGTCACATTTTTGGAATTGATCTTTGAATTTGATTCATGGTCACTCTTATAGTTAATATTCAAGGACCTAATAAAAAATGATGGAGAAAATATATACATATATGTATAAGTGAACAAAAACTAACCCATAACAGAAGAATCAAAGAATCAAGAAACAAAAATAAAATATTTGCCAAATGAGATTCATATAAAAGTTTCTTTATTGAAATCAGAACAAGTAGACATAGCCCTAAAAAAATATCTCCATTCATTCTGTGTTCTCCAGTCTCGTGGCCAATAACAACTTGCCCTATCTTGCTTGTATTCATATTCTCTACATGCCCCGAGTTAGAATTATCTTGTCTATGAGTTTGATTGTTTCTTCAATTAGCTGTTTAGTCTTTCCCAAAATGTTCAATCATCTTCATATGGAAATTATAAATATCTTCTGACTTATGACTAACACTTTGATTCGGATGAGCAAGACATTTA
Source organism: Hibiscus mutabilis (assembly GCA_019671005.1). NCBI lineage: Eukaryota > Viridiplantae > Streptophyta > Magnoliopsida > Malvales > Malvaceae > Hibiscus > Hibiscus mutabilis. The sequence goes on from CM033741.1 coordinate 29,575,567, forward strand.
CCGGATGTGTTGAAAATTTAATAAGCATGTCCAATCAAGGCCTCTTCTTAGACGAATATTGATTCTCAATGAGTTTCACCTTGCTCTTCTTTCTCTTTCTTTTCTTGACACCCTGCAGCACTTGATTTCCACGCAATCTAATCGTATTGCGATTCATGTGACCACCTCTTAAATTATAGATCTTAATAGACTGACCTTCACTATCGACTTCCAAAATCCCCTGGTTCAGAAAGTTTTGAACTTGCCGCTTGAAAATGTAACAATTTTCAATGTCATGATCATGAACTCCATTATGATATTCACAATGATTCCTACCATTGTAACAACTTGAATGATGGGGCTTTGAGGGTTTCATATAGTGTAGTAAAGCTTCAAGAAATTTGAAGTACAACTCATAATAGGAAACATGAATGGGGATTCAATTTATACTTTGATTTTCCACTGGTAGGAACATCTTGAACATTCATCTTTAGGATTTTCTGAAGTGAAAGAGACTTTGAAGGAATCGTCGTCAAAACATTATTCTAATTCTGGTGAACCCCAAACTGTAGTGAATTTCCCACAAGACATAAATGCCCATTCCTGATGAGATCATTGACTATGTGTTTCAAAACTATGCCATAAAAAGACTTATAAAACTTCGGTGGTACTGTCATCAAAAAGTTAATGTCACTAGGTTTACTAATTAACTTTATGTAAAAGAAAAACTAATTGATGATAGGTTTACTAATTATCTCTAAATGTGATATGAATGAAAAGTTGACTTGAAGTAATTTAATCAGCTTAGTAACAAAAATTCATCTCAAAGAATAGGTGGGAGCCTAGTGTAACAAGAAAAGAAAGAAAGTTGTTACTTAGATACATATTTAGCTCTAGAATCTTCTTGAGAATGTTACCTTTCGAAACAATTCTCTGATGTAAAAATATAAGATTACTTAGTATATTTTAAAGAATCTCACATCTATTTTTTATAGTATTTTTTGTATTTGTTTTGAATTTAAATATAAAGACTTGGTATTGAGCTTCTAAGAGAAAAATATGGTAGTGGTTGCCCGCACGCGGGGTTTGGCCAAGAAGTCCAATTCAGTTTAAAATGAAAGTAAGATATTTTAAACCATTCATTTTTTTATTAATTTTAATCACTCATTTTAAATGAAAGTATCTTTATTATTAACTGTTCATTTTATTTTTGACAGTTTTACCCTTGACTAATGCTATTTTTAGATACCTTTTGGGCATGCATGATATTATAAATACCATACACATGCCTTCAAAAATTATCTCAAAGTAGAATCATCTACTTACTTTCTTCTCCTCCCTCTTATTTCAAACACATTTAAAGCTGAGTATTCATTAGCTCTTTTCTCTTTCTGTTGCTTGCTTCAGCAGAAGTGCTTGTTGAATTCTGGAGGGTATGCTTCACCGCGAAATATCCTTAAGGACAATGTCTAGTGCACGCCTCAAGCAAGTCTCTTTTTCAACCTTTTTTCGGTTTAACCAAATATTTTTCCTACAATCTTAAGGATATTACTTGATACCTCTTTGAACCGAAAAACCTACGACCTCTTAACAAAATATTTTTTCACTTCACCTTATTACGATGTCCGTGTAGTACTCTAATGCATCCCCTACTATCGTGTTGTTGTGTGTACATCCATAGTTCAAACTGAATGCTGCTAAAATAGGTATGTATTGTCTATCAGCTTTTGTGGATGCTTTTAAATAATAATTTTAATTTATCTACGCTATGATATTGGATTATTAAAAAAATCTTATGCCTAATATTTATTCTTACAAAATTTTGTTAGTTGAGCTTTAAGCATGATTAGAGTTGGTTACAAACCCAAAACAATATTTTGAAAAGGAAGGAAAAAAGAAATTATTTTAAATGTGGCAGACTTCATAATTGATTGTTGGAATAATGTGAAAGTGCATGTCTAGGATTGGTCCTATCAAAGACTTGGTATTTAAGTATGTCTTATACACCACCTCACTTTCTTAGGAACCTACCTGGTGCATTATTCATTGACTATACCCATGATTTTTATCTCCAATTATGATGACACATTAGGCCATTGTATAACTTAGTGCAAAAATTTCAATGAGAAATGAATTTCTTGTTATGCCAAATATTTATTTGGGTAAAACAGATGTCGTTAATCTTGTTAAACCATATATTATTTTGGTTGAAACAGATGAAAATAATGAAAAACTAAAAAAATCCTGTAAAGCCAAATTTTAATTTGGTCGAAGCATATGAGATAATTTTTGTAGTCATTTCTCAAAGTCGATAATTAGGCTCATATAAAAGAGAGGATAATAGACAATGGTGCTACTATGCATATTTTGACAATTAAATGTCTTTATGTCCTACTCTCCCAAACGGAGGAAGGGAAAGAAACTGTCTATCTTAAAGACCGTTTGAAATTGTACAAGTATTTGAAAAGGAAAGATACTATTCAAAGTTAAACAAAAAACCTTAGCCTAAGTTTCCTTCAAATATGACAAATCGAGAAAATATTTTGTGAAAAAAGGGTTTTGTAACATGTTTATCCAAAATTATTATGCATGCTAATTATATTTCTTGTCTGGTTAAGATATCATGACAATCTATGTAACATGCTAATGTGAGAATTTGTGTTGTTATAATTATTGTAATAACCATTTTTCGTCCAGTCCTAGTTCAATTCGAATAAAATTTACTAAGCTAAAATCCAAAAATATATATTAAAGCAAAATAAAATATAAAATAGTCCACAATTAATTGTCCATTTACAAATGTCTTAAACCCATTTCCTTATCAAACCAAAGACCCAACAACCGGCCCACTGCCTAAACAAAACCTAAAACGACAACCCAAACTATCCTAAACCCAAACTGGATCCACTACCCCAACTCGATCTGGGTAACCTAACAGAAACCCTAATTTGGAAATCACCAGACCCTAGTCGTCGCCCTTCGATATCCTCTCACCTTTCCAGAAGCTTCCCGAGATTGAATCCCCAACTGCCCAGCCACGTCAAGCCACGTCAGTTCACCTTCTGGCCAACTCAGTTGCCATGGCAGCAACAGTAACACGTCGACCACACCATCTCAGCACCCACATATGGCCAAAGAGCCAGGAGTGGTCTCTCTGTACGAACCTGCAAGAAGGCAAACAATACTCAGAAATCAGACAACCACCATGGACAGTTTTTTTCTTTTTGCTTTTTTAGGCAATGTAAACGGCTATAAAGCCAGATCTCAAACATTGTAAAACCCATACGGGGCATGTTTCAGAAAATCAATAAAAATGAAAAAAATTTCAGAAGCATATCATTTTTCTTTCAAAATAAAAAAGTAAAGAGTCTTTACCTTGAGGGGAGGTCGGTTGCCGTCACCGGTGTTCCCTCCTCTCACATTCGTTTGTGGTTTTTTATTCATTTTTACAAGAAGGAAAAATACAGTTCTTTTTTGTTTCGATTTTCTGGTAGATTCGATAAGAAGGTTTTTGTTTTGAGAGTCATTGGTAGGATCTAGTGTTTTGAGAAAGAAAGAAGTTTGGGAAAGGTATTGAGCGATGGTCGAGGCAGCGGCGAATAGGGGGATAGAGTTTGATTTCAGAGAAAGAAGATCTTTTTTTAGGGTTTCAAAAAAATTTGGAATAGTGAGCAAATAAAGATTTCAGGCAATTTTTGCCTTGGGTTTTTGGTATATAATGCTCCCCGGTACGGCGTCGTTTTGACCCTCTCGACCCACGCGTTGACCCGGACCTGGGAAGGATCCGTGCATACTAGTCGAGGGGCTAATTGCTCCTTCGGTCCCTGGCCTTTTCTCCCGCCTTCACTTCAGTCATGGGATAATCTTCCTTTCGGTCCCTCCTCTTTGTTTTTTTAAACTTTCAGCATATTTAAATTCTTTTTTTGTCTCATATTTCATACATTTTACATTTTGGTCCTCGATTCATTTTTATGTATCATGCATAATATTATCATATTGTAGCCATATGTATATATATTTATTATATATATTATATGCGTACTAACCATATATTATGTTATGTATATCATATATATTATACTTATTATAATATAAGCTACATAAGTACTATATTATAAAATATATATTTGTATGTACTATGTCGCATACCCTACAATTTATACTTTATATTATATCATATATTATTAAATATGTACATATGTTATGATGTCTATATTTACGTATTTTATTGTTTATTTAAATTTTAATCCGAATCTGCTTATGGCGACCCGCAACGGGGAATGACCCATGTTATTTACGGCCCATTTACTGTAGCCATCTAACCCACTAACCTCTAACTTTTAATTTTCCGCATTTAATTTCTCGCACTTCATTTTATATTCGATCTGGTCCTTTTTCCAGATTTCTTTTATATTGGATCCGGTCCTCTTTTCGCATTTTTTCTTTCTCATTTTTAATTTCTCAAAATTTTACATTCTCGTGTTTAAATTATTGCATTTAATTTCCGTTTTTATATTTGATCCGGTCCATTTTCGGATATTTAATTTCCACTTTTTTATATTTGATCCGGTCTTTTTCCGGATATTTAATCCCTGTAATAATTTATTTATGCTCGATCGAGTCCACTTCCGGACATTTTAATTTTCGTTTATGTTTTTGCTTTCATTTCGTACATATATTTCTGCTTTGATCTATTTTCTTACATTTGACTATATAAATTGTAATGTGGTGGCCTTTTATTCAATAGTAAATAAGGCCAGTATCAGTGGAAATGATGGTGGTTCATGCGTTTACTATCGAATATCGGGGCCTTTAAAATTTACTCACATTTTTAAACGGGTCTTAAATTAATTTAAAATTTGAACTCACAAATTTCGAATTAAAGGCAAATTATATTCAACTAGGTACCAATTTTTGGGCAGTGTGGGGTGCTAATCCTTCCCCATCCGTAACCGACTCTCGGACCCTTCTTTTAAAGAATCTATGGTTTCACTTTTAGTGTCCGGTCTACCTTTAAAAAATGATCGGTGGCGACTCCAGTCTTTTACTATCCATCCTTTTATCTTTCTAAAATCCCCAGTCTTTATTTTTTTTAAAAACTGAAATTTTCAAAAACAATTCCCAACATACAACAGTTTAAAAATATACAAAAACACTTGATTCTTTTTTTAGTGATTCCAGAAAAATTTAGGTCGCTACAGCTGGCGACTCCGCTGGGTACAAAATTTTGTTTTTACAAAAAAGAGAGTCAAACCACGAGTCGAATACCTTTTGCCTTAACTGGAAATTGTGAGTTCATTTTTAATTTAATTTGACATCTTTTTAGAAATGCGAGTTCATTTTAACGCATTTTAAAATTGGACATATAAACTCGTTCGTCTAAGTGGGGGGGGGGGGAATGCTAGTGCTTTCGTAAGGATATTGTTCCTTCGTATGGACCTAGTAAGTACCTTTGGGGCTCGAGTACCCTATGTTTTCGTGGGAATATTGTTTCCCCGTATGGACATAGCGAATGGGTCCCCTTGAATTGAACTTCATTGAAAGGAGACTATAATGTGTGATGATTAGGGGCCTTGCTACCCTTTAGAAGGAGACAACGAGGACAATTTGAGTACCCTTTTAGTTCCAAAACTGCATGTAGAACCCAAACAGCCCACCCCTTTAGAGCCATGCAGTAACCCTAGAAAATTAGAATATCTTGCAAATATGGTTCATTTTCTGCTAAAACACATCGGGTATATTTTATCTGTCATCTATAAATATTTAATTCATACTAACCAATGTTTTTTTTTTGATATTTCGCATCACATCAGCATATTCATTCGCATAACATTATCATTTCATCTTCATTACATCATGAGGTATTGACCCGAGAATGGTAGACACATTGAAAATTGTTCATGAATCGAGAGAAACTCTAGTAACCTAGATGTCAATTAAATGCAATATTCAAAGTTGCAAATTTCTCTCATATAAACCATGTCTAAATCAGTACCTTTGCATTTAGGACAATTACTTTGCATTTACATGCATTTGTTTTGAAATCATTACACTTTGACTTACATTGCATCATACGAGCATAAATTTCATAATAATTGCACTCAACATTAATTTCGCTCATTTGTACAGTAGTCGCATTATACTGGCATTTGATATTAATTTCATTCACATGCATCATAATTGCATCACATGCTAGTTATTCATTTGATTGCATCAACATCTGTATATCTAGACATTAATATTGCATTCAGATGCATGCATTTTCTCATTTACCATCACATCTGTTCAGAATAAAGAATATGTCATGACTGACAAAGATGATGCCCCAGCAGGCAAAAAAAGGACAAGCTTCATGACCCACAATTACAATTCAGACAGTCCAGGTGATCCCGTATTGGGGGCACCCGAGCACCCCTCAGTAAGTTTACATTCAAAAATAAAAATAAAAAGGCCCGAATGTGGTGTCAATTTTTTTGTAATGGCCTAAGGCCACATATTCAAAATTTCAATGAAAGATGCATTTTGTGTTTAAACTCTCTCTTTATTTTGTGAATATATATATTCCTATTGAGTCCCCGTATATCAATTACACAGGGGACATTGACTTTGACCCGAAGGTTGAGCCCAAATAACTTGTGTCTAATTGAAATCCTAAGTTTCGAAGATTAAGAATGTGTGACTCGCATTTCACATTAAGGACCACAAATAATAACCAATCAGTGCAATTTAATGCTTAATGTCTAGTAATAGGCGTTTTCAAAAAAATCAATGATTGAAGCCTGGTAATAGGCATTTTTCAAAATTAATTAAAAAGCACTCTAATGTTCAAACATGGTAATAGGCATTTTCGAATAAGAGTGTGGAATTTTTTGGGGCACTCCGATGAAGCTCATTCTAATCGAAACCCTTCGCTTCATGAGTGATGGTAATATTTTCAAAATCATGACACGGGAATTTGTTGTTTGCTCCATCATTTATTTTGAGCCAAATGAATGTGATGAGTTGAATTCCTCAAACAAAAATAAGACTAAAATGAATCTGCCAAAGGTAAGCTGGTCACGCACCGAAGTAGCTTAAGTGCACTTCACATCTTCAGATATCAATTCAGCTTTCGAGGTTTCCTAGACACAGGATTGTTTGGAACAATCCTTGGTAAGCCATGTCAGTGTTGCTCGTGCACTTGATATTCGGGACATTCAATATTACTTGATATATTCACAATCTGAAAAGAAAAACTCTGTTTTCTCAATAAGCATCTCACATTGAAATTAGAATATGTAGTCTGAAATTTGAAATAAAAGATTTCTCTACATTACTTACAAAAAGCTTAAAAGTTCAGGGACCAACCATAAATGAACCCTAAAATTGTTGCCTCAGCTAAAGGAAACATTCATTAGCCGACCTTCGCCTAGAAGGGTAACATTTCAGAAGAAGATGGTCAAACCTACAAGAGGTTGGGGCATCGGTGCATACAAGACAACAGTCTATCCAGTCTACAAGCCATAATCGGGGCAAGAACAAGATCGAGCCACCAATATGGCCAGAAAGTCATGGGGCATCCCCTTTAAAGTCAACATCATGCCCTTTGAAGTCAACATCATGGCCAACTGCATTGCATGCTATTCATATCAATATCATGCCATTTAACTTATCATGCATTCGCATTAAATGCATCATACACATCAAGTTAGGTGCGTTCATACTACATGCATTTACTTCACTCATACATGAAAAACAGGTTCAAAACGTAAAGCCTCAATCATGGCGAATAATAACAAAATTGGCAAGCCCTCAGCCACGAAGGGAAGCCAAACTAGCAAAGAAGTTGAAACCTCAAAGGGGGAGTATAATAACGCCCACCACGAAATAGCGAGCCCTCCAAACAAGGAAAGCCCAAATCAAAATTTGAAACTCTGATTGAACAATCACTAACTATTGTTTACTTCTATTTTTCAGGTCCTACCCCATCGCCAATTGTGTAGCGAATCTATCACATTTATTCTCAGATCTTGACTCGCAGTCGGTGGTGTAGCTTGATCAAACCTTTCTCATGAGATCTCGACCCTCCGTGAGTGGTGTAGCGGATCAACCTTTATTCTTCATATCTTGACTCATCGTTAGTGGTGTAGTGGATCAAAACTCTACAGATCATGTCTCTTCGTCAGAGTTGCAGCTTGATCAAATCCATCTTCAGATCTTGACTCATCGTCAGTGGTGTACGGATCAAAACTCCAAGATCATGCCTCTTCGTTAGAGTTGTAGCTTGATCGCCCCTAACTCAAAGATCATGCCTCTTTGTCAGAGTCGTATCTTGATCGCCTCTAAATCCAGATCATGCCTCTTCGTCAGATTCATAGCTTGATTGTCACTAACTCCTCAGATCGTGCCTCTTCGTCAAAGTCGTAGCTTGATCGTCATCTCTAACCTCTCAGATCATGCCTCTTCATTAGAGTTGTAGCTTGATCACAATCTAATCACCGAATCATGTCTTTTCGTTAGAGTCGTAGCTTGATCACAAACTAACTATTGCGGTCATGCCTCTTCGTCAGAGTCGTAGCTTGATCGTGACTAACTCCCCAGATATGCTTCTTCGTCAGAGTCGTAGCTTGATCGCCAACACTAACTCGGATCATGCCTCTTCGTCAGAGTTGTAGCTTGATCACAATATAATCACCGGATCATGCCTCTTCGTTAGAGTCGTAGCTTGATCCAATATCCTGATCTTGTCTCGTCGTCAGTGGCGTATCAAGATCACCCATTCAAACATCTCTTTATCTCATCTTTTTTTAATTTTACAAGTTTTAAATAAAATAAGTGAATACTTAATCTGAAGCGAGTTTCTTTTACTCTTGTAGGTTTTTCTTTCCAAAAAATGAAGAAATAGATTAGTCATCTTCAGATCTTGACTCTCCATTGGTGGTGTAGCGGATCAACAGATGAGTTCTATTTCTCCAGAAGTCGGAAGATGGATCAGTTAGAGTTGAAGGAAGAATTGTGCCAGAAGGGGTGTTCCAGCTTGGCCAAAAAAATGGTCATCTTTTAGTCTTTACTCTATTTCCGTTTCAAAATAATGAGCAAAGAGGGGCAGCTGTAATAACCATTTTTTGTTCGGTCCTAGTTCAATTTGAATAAAATTTATTAAGCTAAAATCCAAAATATATATATTAAAGCCAAATAAAATATAAAATAGTCCAAAATTAATCGTCCATTTACAAATGTCTTAAACCCATTTCCTTATCAAACCAAAGACCGAAAAATCGAGCCACTACCTAAAATAAACCTAAACCGACAACCCAAATTACCCTAAACCCGAACTCACTACCCCAACCCGATCCAGGTAACTTAACTAAAACCCTAATCTGGAAATCACCAAACCCCAGCTGCCACCCTTTGATATCCTCTCACCCTTTCAGAAGCTTCCCAAGATTGACTCCCCAACCGCCCAGCCACGTTAGGCCACGTCGGTTCACCTTCCGACCAACTTAGTTGCCACGGCAGCAATAGCAACACGTTGACCACACCATCTCAGCACCCACATGCGGCCAAAGAGCCATGAGTGGTCCCTCCATACGAACCTGCAAGAAGGCAAACAATACTCAGAAATCTGACAACCACCATGGACAACTTTTTTGTTGTTGCTTTTTTAGGCAGTGCAAACGGCTATAAAGCTAGATATCAGACACTGTAAAACCCAGACGGAGCATGTTTCAAAAAATCAATAAAAGTGAAAAAATTTCAGAAGCATGTCATTTTTCTTTCAAAATAAAAAAGTCAAGAGTTTTTACCTTGAGGGGAGGCCGGTTGCCCGTCGCCGGTGTTCCCTCCTCTCACGTTCGTGTGTGGTTTTTTTATTCGTTTTTACAAGAAGGAAAAAGACAATTCTTTTTGGTTTCGATTTTCTGGTAGATTCGAGAAGATGGGTTTTGTTTTGAGAGTTAGTGGTCGGATCTATTGTTTTGAGAAAGAAAGAAGTTTGGGAAAGGTATTGAGGCTGCCGGCCACCACGTTGATTTCAGAGAAAGAAGGTCTTTTTTTGGGGTTTCAAAATTTGGATAGTGAGCAAAGAAAGATTTCAGGCAGTTTTTGCCTTGGGTTATTGGTATATAAACGCTCCCCGGTACGGCGTCGTTTTGACTATCTCGATCCGCGCATTGACTCGGACCCGGGAAGGATCCGCGCATATTGGTCGAGGGGCTAATTACTCCTTCGGTCCCTGGCCTTTTCTCCCGCCTTAACTTCAGTCATTGGATAATCTCCCTTATGGTCCCCCCTCTTTATTTTTTTTTAACTTTCAGCATATTTAAATTCTTTTTTTGTCTCATATTTCATACATTTTACATTTTGGTCCTCGATTCATTTTTGTGTATCATGCATACATATTATCATATTGTAGCCATATGTATATATATTTATTATATATATTAATATATATTAAATGCGTACTAACCATATATTATGTATATCATATATATTATCTTATTATAATATAAGCTACATAAGTACTATATTATAAAATATATATTTGTATGTACAATGTCACATACCCTACAGTTTATACTTTATATTATATCATATATTATTAAATATGTACATATGTTATGATGTCTATATTTACGTATTTTATTGTTTATTTAAATTTTCGTCCTAATCGGCCTTACGGTGACCCGCAACGAGGAATTACCCGTGTTATTTACGTCCGTTTAGTGTAGCCATCTAACCAACTAACCTCTCACTTCTAACTTTTAATTTTCCGCATTTAATTTCTCACATTTCATTTTATATTCGATCCGGTCCTTTTTCCAAATTTCTTTTATATTAGATCCGATCCTCTTTCCGAATTCTTTCTTTCTTATTTTTAATTTCTCAAAATTTTACATTCTCGCATTTAAATTATTTCATTTAATTTCCGCTTTTTTTTATATTTGATCCGGTCATTTTCCGGATATTTAATCTCCGCATTTATTTATTTATGCTCGACCCGGTCCACTTCCAGACATTTTAATTTTCGTTTATGTTTTTGCTTTCATTTCGTACTTATTTCTGCTTTGATCTATTTTCTTACATTTGACTATATAAACTGTAAAGCGGTGCCCTTTTATTTGATAGTAAATATGGTTAGTATCAGTCGCAGTGCTGGTGGTTCATGCGTTTACTATCGAATAACGGGGCCTTTAAAATTTACTCGCATTTTTAAACGGATCTTAAATTAATTTAAATTTTGAACTCACAAATTTCCAATTAAAGGCAAATTATATTCGACTAGGTACCAATTTTTAGGCGGTGTGGGGGTGCTAATCCTTCCCCATCTATAACCGACTCCCGAACCCATTTTTTAAAGAATCTCTAGTTTCACTTTTGGTGTCCAGTCTACCTTTAAAAAATGATCGGTGGCGACTCAGTCTTTTACTATCCAGCCTTTAATCTTTCTAAAATCCCCAGTCTTTATTTTCAAAAATACCTAAAATTTAAAAAAAATCCCCAACATACAAAAATTTAAAAATATACAAAAACACTTGATTCTTTTTTTAGCGATTCCAGAAAAATTTAGGTCACTACAGCTTGCGACTCCGCTGGGGACAAAATTAAGTTTTTACAAAAAAAATATTCAAGCCACGAGTCGAATACCTTTTTCCTTAACTGGAAATTGTGAGTTCATTTTTAATTTAATTTGACATCTTTTTAGAAATGCGAGTTCATTTTAATGTATTTTAAAATTGGACATATAAACCCATTCGGGTAAGTGGGGGGAAATGCTAGTGCTTTCGTGAGGATATTGGGCCTAGTAAGTACCTTCGGGGCTCGAGTACCCTATGTTTTCGTGGGAATATTGTTTCCCCGTATGGACATAGCGAATGGGTCCCCTTGAATTGAACTCCATTGAAAGGAGCCTATAATGGGTGATGATCGGGGGCCTTGCTACCCTTTAGAAGGAGACAGTGAGGGCAATTCAAGTACCCTTTTAGCACCAAAACTGCATGTAGAACCCCAAAAGCCCACCCCTTTGGAGGCACGCGGTAACCCTAGAAAATTAGAATATCTTGCAAATAGGGTTCATTTTGTGCTAAAACACATTGGGTATATTTTATCTATCAACTATAAATATTTAATTCATACTAACCAATGTTTTCTTTTGATATTTCGCATCACATCAGCATATTCATTCGCATAACATTATCATTTCATCTACATTACATCATGAGGTATTGACCCGAGAATGGTGGACACAGTGGAAATCGTTCAAGAATTGAGAGAAACTTGAGTAACCTAGACGTTAATTAGATGCAATATTCAAAGTTGCAAATTTCTCTCATATATTTGTGGGTGCTGTTCCTTGGGCAAATTAAATGCAATATTCAAAGTTCCAATTAAGGGCAAATTATATTCGACTAGGTATCAATTTTTGGGCGGTATGGGGGTGCTAATCCTTCCTCATCCGTAACCGACTCCCGGACTCTTTTTTTTAAAGAATCTCTGGTTTCACTTTTGGTCTCCGGTCTACCTTTAAAAAATAATCGGTTGCGACTCCAGTCTTTTACTATCCAGCCTTTTATCTTTCTAAAATCCCAGTGTTTATTTTCAAAAAAACCCAAAATTTTCAAAAAAAAATCCCCAACATACAAAATTTTAAAAGTATACAAAACACTTGATTCTTTTTTTAGCGGTTCCAGAAAAATTTAGGTCGCTACAATTATTATGACATGCTAAAATAATATAACTTGTAAAATGTGTATGTTGGATTTTCCACGTGAAAATGATTAGACACCTTAGATTTATAAAAGATATATGCTATTAAAATATTTTAAAATGTAGGGGTGCCTTGACAAATTTATGCTTTTAATTCGTAAGGGAAGTGTAATACCTCAAAATTTTGGTTAGTGACCAAAATGAAAAACTTGAAAAGTTTTGTGACCAAAATGTAAAATTCAAAAAGTTTGGTGCCAAAGTGTAAATTTAAAAAAGTTTAAGGGCTAAGTTGTAATTTTCAAAAGTTATGTAATTTAGTCCCATAAATGAATAGTTCACCCCCAAGAGTGGCATTTTCGTGATACACGGATTTTTGATACGAAGTTTGTATTAAGAGCTATAAAGCTTTAAAGTTCGAGAAAAATCTGGATAATCGGATTTAATCAAATAAATGAGAAATCTTTTATGAGATATTTTAAGAGATATTTTATTAAACTAAGGAAAGGGTAAGAGGGTCATTTTCATACCTTATTTTGATGGAAATTAATATGGATCATTGGATCAAAGATTACTTTTCCATGTTTAATCTTAGCCATTGGATGAAAAATGGCAAGATGGTAATTTTTGAAGATGCCAAGGGCAAAGTTGGTAATCACTAACTCCTTGGATTAATTTGGGCCATTGGATGATTCAAGTGACATGTGGCAATTTATGGAACCTTGGATTAAAGGGGGCAAGATAGTCATTTTGCCATAAAAAGAATTTTTAAATGGACAAATGGCCTAAATTAAGTCAAAAGAAAAATCAAGAAATCTCTTCATCTTTCTCTAGCTTGGTCGAAACACCCTATTCAAGGTATGGGAAATTTTATTTTGATTTTTCAAGCTTATTTCTTTGGATTTTGGATGAAACCATGAAACAACGAATTAATCTACATGAAATTCTCTATCTCTTGGTACCATTTGTTCATGCTTTCCTTACTTAAAACCTTAGTTTTGAGGAATTGATGGATGAAGGGGATGTAGAATTAGGCTGAACTAAGGTTAGTTTTTGATGAATTTGATGTTGTAGAATCATATTAAAGCTTATGCGATGATTGAAACTACATGGAAATAGCTGAATCCTAAATTGTTCAAAGTTAGGGTTTTAGTAGAAAAGTTGAATATGGATTGATTTTGATTTGGGAATGATTGTGAAGCTTGGAAATGATGTTTTAATGTTAATTGGACTGATTTGGAATCTTGGAAAATCATAGGGATAATTTCGGCAAATTGTAAAAATTAGGGGAAATTATGGAGAAATTTCCATAAATTTGGAAATGTTGAAATCATGATTTTATCAGCTTTAAAATGTCATTTGGACCATTTTGGAAGTTTATAAAATCACAGGAATCAATTTAGAAATTTTGAAAAGATTGGGGACCAATTCAGCAATTTGGAATAATTTAAGGACTAAAGTGAATTTATTTTTATGGAAGCATTATGCTGGAATTAAGGTTAGAATGAGTTATAAATCATTCTGTGAATAAAGGTTAGAAGAAATACAAAGTATTAAGGATGAAATGACTTATGTCATGAAACTAATATTTGGATAATATTAGGGTGTTTATAGGAAAATTATCCCTATATTGTTTATGTGTTAGTAAGATACTAACATATAATTTGGGATGTACTTATGATATTTTTAATACACTTGTAGACTGTGAACAAAATCAAGATCGAATTAGCAATCGAGGAAAGGAACGGGACCAAAGTTGAACTTAGTGAGGCTAGTTGGATATTGACAAAGTATAAAGAGTCAAGGTGAGTGCAATTTTATGCATGAAAAATACTATGATTATCATTTGGAATACTTGTGATAAGTCTACCTTATTAATAATTGCTTGATAATGATATCATAAACTTATATTTGACATATTGAGAATTGTCAAAGGTAGAACTATGATGCATTTGATCACTAGATATATCAGGTATGTATGTTTATGTTATACTTAGGGTATGAACTGCCCAGTATTCAATTATATTGTCATGGATGAATTGAATATGGAATTGGAAAGTGCACCCAAATAAGTAATTGAGGTATAGAGTATAGTTGGCATGCCATAGAGTCCAGCGGTTTAGCACTTCGGTGCGGTTTATTAACACTTAGGTGTGGTTCTTTAGTACTTATGTGCGGTCTCTTAGCAATTTGGTGCGATTTATTAGCACTTTGGTGCAATTTTGACTCGTGTACTCAAGTCCTCAAACTATGTTGGGCAATGATTTACTTGATAATAAATGGTTGATAAATTAGAGAGTAGTTGAACTCTCGGATAATGGCAAGGAAATTAATAGGATTTATTAATCCGGATTATATTATGTTAATATTTAGTTAACATAAGGGAAATAAAGGAATAGTGATCAAACTACATGTTTATTATATTATTGTTATAATTCAAGCATGTTGATTTATGTTAAATAATTATAATGCCTCACTAATTATATACTTAGCGTGTGATGGTTTTCACGAGTAGGTAGTAATCCCGGGCAGGAGTAAGGAGTATTGGCATCATCGTTCAGAGGGATAATAGTCGCATTGGTAATTTACATCTTTGATGTATTGTGATTATCTCTAGTTGGCATGTATAAAATAATAGTAGCTCGCTTTAACTGATCTAGATATGGTTTGTAATATAAATATCTAGATAAGTGGTTACTTTATAATGTGGATTATAATAGTTTAAAGAAATTATTAGTAATGAGAAATCGGTAAAGTTATAAAGTTTGATTTTTAGAGTAATCAAGATCATTTTTAATTTAGGCAGTCTTCTTAATTAAAATGTGTATTTACAAACTGCCAAGTTGCTGCATGGAAACAAAAGTTTTTTGACAGGTTAAAAATTAATAATTGGTTTTACGCGATAAATTGAAATTTTTGAAAATTGATATTTTGATTAAATTGAGTATTATAAAACACGGTTAAATATTAGGTGACATTCCTTACTAGTATCAAGAATTAAGTACTGGTAAGGGTGTTACAGGAAGATAGGCTCTAAAGTATTTGATTGCATGTTCACAGTGTTGCATATATGCTTTATGCTTTGGATAATAACATAATTAATTTGAATAAAAGTGTTAAACAAACAATGACTATAATGTCACTTTTAGTGGTATGTGTTTTCGAGATATACCATGTTTTATTTTAGGAATAAAAGATTAAAAGAGATGACTAAATAAAGAAGATGTTTTTATTCTGCTTAATGACTAGTGAAAAACAAACCATAATTTGTAATCTATCTCCTCTTATAAATTGGTGTATCATAAAATTACACAATTGTTTATTCTAATTCATCTATGATTTAAATTGATTAAAACTTAATTGTGAACATAATGATTTATGAATACCTAAAAGACCTAGAACTATAAAACTCTTTGAAAATGTTGAACATAACTCATTTTTATTACATTTGTAAATTAGTTGTTTACTTCATACAACAAAACTATTCAATTGCAAACTCCTTTTACAAAGAAATTTTAAGACTGGTGATTTTTTAAATATATATTACAAAAGATTTTACTTAAATTTCTTCATTGAAATCTTTTGCTCTAGTTTTAATACACAGTTTTTATCAGTTAAATGAATGTTAAAATCTTATTTTTGGTTACTTAAAAATATATATTGAACAAACCAAAGAATGCATTGAATTAGGTCATGAAATTAAAGTCTGTAAATTTCACGAATTATTATATGCCTTGAAACAAACTTCCAAAATAGTAGAATGAGAAGTTCAATCAAGTGTTAATGAATAATCTATTTTAAAATTAATAAGTGAAAACATGAGTGATTATTTGTTTTTGTTGATAGCATGTTTATCTTAATAACTTTTTGTTCGTACTAAACTTATTGATGATGCTTGTGTAATTATTTATTTATATATTGATTACATGCTTATCTTAGTAATTATTACGCGAGACTAAAAGGTATCTTGCTTCAAAATTTGATATGAGAGACATGAATGAAACAAATGTCATATTAAGTATTTAAATCATAAGTAATTTACCCTTGTTTTTACTGTGTCAAGTCAGCACACTATCAGTTGTTTAACGGCAATTCACACTCATCTCAGTCGCTTCGGCAATGCAGACGCTACAACGTCATAGACACTACGGTGTCGTGATGACTCGTATACCATAGGTTCACACGAAATTGTACTTTGGGCTATAATTCATGAAATGTTTTTATACAAGTAGATAGGCTAGTAAGTCTATCGTATTTATTACCGATAAAGTAAGAATGATATTATGACTTTGAATACATATACATGCAATCATGATTCATTGAAATAAGTTAGTTTTTCATTTACTATGATAAATCATGAAATGTTATATACTGCATGGGGAATCGCATGCCATTTTTGCAGGGATTGTGATATTTATGTTAATTGTTTATGTTGTTATATTTATGCCTCACTAAGTTATACTTAGCGTGTGTTTCGTAATACACGTAGGTCGATCAGGCTAGTATTATCAAAGAAGGAGCTACACTTTTGGAAATCGAGTTATCGCTTATAAGCAATAGTACGTACACTTACATCCTAGTATAGTGGGCATGTACTCGTATTTTAAATTTACAATTGTTTTGTATTACTAAACTTACAAGTTAGTTTATTTATTTTAAGTGGGCTTGTAACCTAAGTATTATGGAAGGATAGTATGGCTTTAAAAATCTTAGTAATTCGATTTGGTATAATTATTACGTAGTTAATGCTAATAGAGTAGCAATTTTAAAATCAAGGAAAGGGTCTAGGTAGCACACATAGTTTCCACCCTGAATTATATTTTCATGTTAATAACTATCTTAAATATTTATTTAACCAATTCAGGGTCGAAACTAGGTGACACTAGACAGGTTTGTAATTTAATAGAACCGAGGAAATGTTATGTTACTAAACTAGTTTAAAAAAATTACAAGTCAGGAAACCAGCTAAAAACTTTAGTAACATCTTCAATGTGTATTTAATCATCGAATATACATTGAGGGTGTTACATTTATTGGTATCTAAGCAAAGATTTAGCCGATTCTAGAGGTTAAACCAAGTCCGATGTGATTTGTTTAAAGTATACATGCCCCTAGGATGTTATGTTAATGATGTATTGCTTATATAACTTGATGTGGCTTTTTACTAATAAGATTTTGATTATGTTATAATAGACAATGTCAGACGTTGAGGTATCACATCACGCGGCGGATCACCAGGGCCTGGAAGAGGCTCATAACAATAGTAATGAGGTGCAACACGTTCCACCTCCAGCTTCTGCCCCAGCTGAGCCACCTGCGCAGCAGGGAGCTCTAGCTCAAGAATATTGAGCGTTAGTGCAAGCATTAGAGGCGATGGTTAATAGGCTACAGCCACTTGCACCCGCACCAGCTTCGTCACCTGCACCCGTAAGGGCATCGACCGCTAAAGAGCTTAAGAAATTGGATACACCTGAGTTCAATGGAGAAGGTGGTCGATGGCTGCATACTTATGGTTAAATGATGTCAAGGTTATGCTGGACGGGTTAAATTGTTCTGACGCTAAAAAATAGAGGGAGTTTTATCTCTTATAAGGGAACATGCTCGTATATGGTGGTCGAATGCCATAGAGCTAGTACCTGCTGAACAAGTAACTTGGACATTTTTCCAGGAAGCATTTAAAGCCAAATATGTTGGTGATCAATTTAAGAGAGAAATGCTTCAGCAATTCCTAGATCTCAAGCAAGGCAATCGTCCAGTTTATGAGTATGAGTTAGAGTTTAACCGATTAAGCCAATATGCAGCCGATTTAATGCCGACTAAAATCTCGCTGCGAATGGTTCATTGAGGGGCTTCATCCAAGACCCAAGGAATTACTGTTAGGAATGAACCTGTCAATTTATCAAGATGCAGTGAATAGAGCAAAGGCTATGGAAAGGGCCTATCTAGAGCAAGTCAGAGCTCAATCATCTCGATCAACTAAAAGATCTGGAGAATCATTTGTCTCAGTACAGTCTAAGCGAGGTAAAGGTTCTCGTCAACAAAGCAAGACTAGAACTAGATCTATATGCGGGAATCCTTTTTCTAAAAGAGCTCAAGCTTCTTAGATGTCTACTGCAGGCTCGAAGAAGTCGGAAAAAGATTCTTACCCAGAATGTGAGCACTGTGGGAAGAAGCATAGAGGGGTTTGCTGGACTATTATAGGAGCCTGTCTGCGATGTGGTCAGATGGGACATTTTACTAGAGAATGTCTGCTAGGACAGACAGAGAACCCTATCCAGTCAGAGTGATCTACAACAACTCCACCTAGAGGCCGTGGTCGTGGTGGAACCGGACAAGCCAGAACATCGAACCAAGTCAGATCAGAGGGGGCATCAACACGAGAATTTCAAACCCCAGCTTGAGTGTATAATATATGCACAAATGAGTAAAAGCATGATCCGGATATTATAGCAGGTACTTTCTGACTTATTGGTGAATCTGTGTTTGTTTTAATTGATCTTGGTTCTACTCATTCGTATATTAGCTCCAAACTAGTTACTAAGAGAAGAATTCCTATGGAGATTATTAGTAGTGATGTGATTGCCAGTAATCTGCTTGGTCATAGTGCTAGAGTGACCCAGATATGTAAGAATTGTCCCTTAGTGATTCAAGAGATTGATTTTCCAATGAATTTAATGGAGCTACCATTCCATGAATTTGAGATTATGTTGGGGATGGACTGGCTATCTACATATGATGCATATGTTAAATGTAAAAAAAGCAATTAGTAGTTCAAGGACGGGGTGGTTCTGAGGTGGTTGTAGTGGGAGAAAGAAACGATTGTCTAAACTCAATAATCTTTACAGCGATAGCTCGAAGGATGTTAAATAATGGGTGTGAAGCGTATTTAGTTAATGTGGTGAATACACAAGCATCAAACAAGAAATTGGAAGATATACCAACTGTGCGAGAATTTCCAGATGAGTTGCCAGGGTTACCCCTAGATAGAGAGGTATAACTCGGAATAGATGTGTACCCTAGAATAGAGCCGGTATCGATAACACCCTATAGGATGACGCCAACGGAATTAAGGGAGCTAAAAGCTTAATTACAAGAGTTATTAGATCGGGGCTATATTCGACCGAGTGTGTCGCCATGGGGAGCCCAGTACTATTCGTAAAGAAGAAGGATGGATCTTTACGATTGTGTATAGATTATCGACAATTGAATAAGGTGACGATAAAGAATAAGTATCCATTACCAAGAATTGAAGATCTACTTGATTAGCTCAGAGGCACTACTGTGTTTTCAAATATCGATCGTCGATCAAGCTATTATTAGTTAAAAGTTAAGGAAAAAGATATACCAAAGACATCATTCAAGACTCGCTATGGACACTACGAGTTTTTAGTAATGTCGTTTGGACTTACAAACGCCCTGTCGCATTTATGGATTTGATGAATAGGGTGTTTCAACCTTACTTGAACCAGTTTTTTGTAGTATTTATAGATGATATCTTGGTATATTCTAAGACTGAAGATGATCACGATCGACATCTCCGAGTGGTATTACAGACATTAAGAGATAAGCAGCTTTATGCGAAGTTTTCCAAATGTGAATTTTGGCTTCGAAGTAACTTTTCTCGAACATGTCGTATCTGCTCATGGAATAAGAGTGGATCCCAAGAAGGTACAAGCTATTCTTGAATGGGAAGCACCAAAGAATATCTCGAAAGTCAGAAGTTTCTTGGGATTAGCTGGATACTATAGTCGATTTGTCCAAAACTTCTCTATCATCGCCATGCCACTTACTCAGCTGTTAAGGAAAGGTGTTTCTTTTGTATGGACAGAGAAGTGTCAAGAGAGTTTTGAAAGATTAAAGAAAGTTTTGACAGAGGCACTAGTATTAATTCAACCAGAGCCGGGAAAAGAGTACATTCTGTATAGTGATGCATCCCATAATGGTTTGGGTTGCGTATTAATGCAAGAATGACGCGTTGTAGCTTATGCATCACGGCAACGTAAACTCATGAAAAGAATTATCCAACTCATGACTTAGAGATGGTAGCAGTGATTTTTGCACTGAAAATTTGGAGACATTATTTATATGGTGAAAAGTGTCACATCTACACTGATCACAAAAGTTTGAAATACTTGATGACACAACGAGATCTGAATATGAGACAACGAAGGTGGGTTGAATTCCTAAAATATTATGATGTGATTATCGATTATAATCCTGAAAAGACTAACATGGTAGCCGATGCTCTTAGTCAAAAGATGTTCTCTGTGTTGCATGCAATGAATGCACAATTATCCTTGGGAAATGATGGTTCATTTACAGCAGAATTTAATCTTAAACCAACCTTGTTGGATTGCATTAAAGATTTGCAAATTTCAGATGAAGAATGCCTTGAAAAGAGGAAATAAGGTGAATCTAGGGAAGCGCAAGACTATGAAATCAAGTCTGATGGTTGTTTATACTATCGAGGAAAAGTTTATATTCCTGACAATGGTGAATTGAAGAAAGAGATTTTAACAGAAGCTCACTATTGCCCATTAACTATGCACCCAAGAAGTAATAAGATGTATCAAGATTTGAAAACCCGCTATTGGTGGCCGGGAATGAAAAGAGCAATCTTAGAGTTTCTAGCAAAATGTTTGACATGTCAACAAGTTAAAGCAGAGCATCAAGTACCTTTTGGACTATTATAGCCTATCTCCATTCCTCAGTGGAAGTGGGAAAAAGTGACTGGATTTTGTAACAGGGCTACCAATTCGTCCAACAAAAAGGATTCAATATGGGTCATCGAGGATCGTTTATCGAAGTCTGCACATTTTATTTTAGTTCGTGTGGATTATTCAATGGATAAGTATACATAATTGTATATTAGAGAAATAGTACGACTACATGGTGTCCTAGTATCGATTGTATCGGATAGAGACCCAAGGTTTACTTTGAGGTTTTGGGGAGCATTACACGGGGCACTAGGTACTAAATTAAATTTTAGTACTGCATTCCATCCGCAAACGAAATGGCAGTCAGAACGAACGATCCAGATTTTAGAAGACATGTTGCGAGCTTGCATTATTGAGTTCATGGATCATGGGAAAGGTATTTGCCATTAGCTGAATTCGCGTATAACAACAGTTACCAGACAAGCATTAAAATGGCACTGTTTGGAGCACTTTATGGACAAAAAGGTATATGCAGACAAAAATAGAAAGGGTGTTGAATTTGAAGTTGGAGATAAAGTATTCATGAAGGTCTCACCTTGGAAGAAAGTATTACATTTTGGTCGAAAAGGGAAACTAAGTCCCAGATCCATTAGAACTTATGAAATTCTCAAAAGAGATGGACCAGTGGTTTATCAACTGGCCTTACCTCCAGAGATGAGCAAGATCCATGATGTATTTCATGTATCTATGTTGCAAAGGTATGGATCAGATCCTTCGCATGTTATCACTCCAGAAAAGATTGAATTGCAACCTAATTTAACATATGAAGAAGAACCAATGGAGATTTTATCGTATGGAGTCAAAGAATTGAGAAATAAGAAAATTCCATAGGTCAAAGTCCTTTGGAGGAACCACAAAGTGGAAGAGGCAACTTAGGAGACCGAGGAGGAAATGAAAGAGCAGTACTCGAAATTATTTAAATCAAGTATGTTTTAAAATTCGAGGACGAATTTTCTTAAGGGGGAGATTGTAATACCCCAAAATTTGCTAAGTTGTTTAAGAGTCATTTAGTACTAAGATAAGGTCTTAAAACCTAACTTAGTGACTAAAATGACAAAATATAAAATATTGAATTTCTTTAATTATAGACTCTAGGAAAGGAATTTCTGAGAATTTAGAGTACCATGTGATAGAGAGTAAGTAAAATAGGGTACTTGTAAAGTTTGGTTGAAATCCGATGAGAAAAGTATAGGCACCTAATGGAATATTTTATTGCACAGATAAGCAGTACAAGTTACAAGAAGTTGATCTGTATAATTAGATTTCTAATATGAGATTTATGTGGAAATCTATTTTTGATCAAACAATTAGGGGATAAGCAAATACTTGATTCGAATAAAAATGCAGTATAAGATAGCAAATTTCGACCGAACTAAAAGTTAAGCGTGCTCAGGGCATAGGATGGGTGACCTATTGAGAAGGTCTCATGTCAGTACTTGAGACTGATAAAAAGGAATCAATTTGAGTTAATATTATTCTTATGGATAACTGATAAAGGATTATTAAGAGAATTTTATCCGATAAAGATTTCGGGTAAATTATCAGTATATTAGACCGAGTCAAAATTTCAAGATTTTGATTTTTACAAAATTATGGAATATTTTGTATATCAACAATATTTATTTATGGGAATTAGAAGTATGATAATTTCAAATTTGATATGATAGTTCGAAAACAGGAAAATCATAGTAAGTGATTATTAGGTAATCAGATCGAATTAGAATTTTAAAGACAATTCCATAAGCCATGGAAAATTCATAAAATATTATTTTATGAATATTTTAATATTTCTAGTTGGATTCTAACTAGATTTAGTTCTACTTTTAAATGATGACAAATTAGAAAATAGAACTTAGTTAGAGGGTTATTTGGACTTAAGTAATTAAATGAATTTAATATTCATTTAATTAACACACTTAGCATTAATAAGATAAAAGATGAACAAAAATAAGTTCATCTACTCCTCTACCATTTCGAAAATAGAAGAGAAAGAAAGGGAAAAATACACAAAATTTTCCTAGGCTTTTTGAAGGTTTCCAAACAAGATTCAAGGTATGTTTTTGATAGAAAATTAATCTATGTTTAATTTTATTTCATTTGATAGTAATTTTACAAAGAGTTATGAAGATTTGTTCAAGTTATTGATGAGAGAGAAAATAGGGTTTCATGTTCTATGTTGAGATTAAAGCTTGATTTAAGTAAATCAAGTGTTGTGGAGTCGAAATCAAGCTTAGATTTAGATTAATTTCATGTTTGAAGACATAAACCCTAACCTTAACCTTAGATTTAGATCAAGTGTTGACTTAGATGCTACGACGTTGTTCACATACTTCGGTGTTGTTAGCACAAAATGTGCGATTATGAGGAGCAAAGACCATCCTCGAGTACGTAATCATCTCAGTCGCTTCAACGATGCAGACGCTACACCGTCGTAGACACTACGGTGTTGTGATGACTCGTATACCATAGGTTTCACATGAAATTGTACTTTGGGCTATAATTCATGAAATGCTGTTATGCAAGGAGATAGGCCAGTAAGTCTATCGTATTTATTACCGATAAAGTAAGAATGATATTATGACTTTAAATACATATACATGCAACCATGATTCATTGAAATAAGTTAGTTTCTCATTTACTATGATAAATGATGAAATGTTATATATTGCATGGGGAATCGCATGCCATTTTTGCAGGGATTGTGGTATTTATGTTAATTGTTTATGTTGTTATATTTATGCCTCACTAAGTTATATTTAGCGTGTGCTTCGTAATACACATAGGTCGACCGGGCTAGTATTATCGAAGAAGTAGCTGTACTTTTGGAAATCGAGTTATCGCTTATAAGCAATAGTACGTACACTTACATCCTAGTATAGTGGGCATGTACTCGTATTTTAAATTTGCAATTGTTTTGTATTACTAAACTTAGAAGTTAGTTTATTTATTTTAAGTGGGCTTGTAACCTAAGTATTATGGAAGGATAGTATGGCTTTAAAACTCTTAGTAATTGGATTTGGTATAATTATTACGTAGTTAATGCTAATAGAGTAGCGATTTTAAAATCAAGGAAATGGTCTAGGTAGCACACATAGTTTCCACCCTGAATTATATTTTCATGTTAATAACTGTCTTAAATATTTATTTAACCAATTCAGGGTCGAAACTAGGTGACACTAGACATGTTTGTAATTTAATGGAACCGATGAAAAGTTATTTTACTAAACTAGTTTAAAAAATTTACAAGTTAGGAAATCAGCTAAAAACTTTAGTAACATCTTCAATGTATATTTAGTCATCGAATATACGTTGAGAGTGTTACACTATACATAAACTGACTTGATGAGCTTGGTATAGACATGTTTCAGATTTGATATGAAAATTTATATTAATGTTATAATTGAGAGTAATAGAGCTATTCTTGATTTAATCTCCCGATTATCAGACATAAGGTCTATAACCAGGGTAATCAAAAGAGAGCTAGGTTATAGAATTTAAGACGGGGAGTTTAGTGTGTTCTAATAGGTGTAGATAAAATACATATATAATACAAATAGTTTTAAAATCATTTCATTGAAACAGGATATGAGGGTAAATAAGGTTTTCTTCTAAAATGTTAATACCCTCCAACCGAAGTTCTGGATACAGCTCCCCAAAACTGCATCATATACATGCACTAACCGAGCCCATTAGGCTTAGGTACCATTCTAAGGAAATACCTTAGGTCCGAGAAGAATTACCCTAGTTGAAGCGTAGGAACTATATACGGGTGAAATTACCCTAGCTGAAGCGTATAAACCTTATATGGGTGAAATTACCATTAGATCAGGGATGAACCTTTATAGACTTCATATCATAACCCAAGTAACCCAGTGAATCAGTATAGGCAATCTTATAGTATGCAGTAATTAATAAACATAATCATATACAAGTAAACAGTAACCATTGATCATGCTTGTCACATCGGGTACTAGGGTATACATCAAACATATAGTATAATCACTTATATGAAATCAGTATGTCAGTCATGTGCACATGATCATATTGATAAAAACATGTAATACAATATGCAAAACAATCGTGTAGCACACAAGGAACACACTAAATTACCCAATTATGGCTCAGGTACAGGATAGTTGCAGAACAGGTGCACTAATACTTCACATATGAAGCATTTCTCAACGTAAGATCCTTATGAAAGGAGTTCAAAGTGAACAGGCGCCACTTAGATTTTTAATAACTTGATTTTTCTGAACCATGTATAATTTCAAGATATAACATGACCACTCAAGAGTACAGTTGTATCATAATAAATTCTAGAATACAGACAGATTAAGACTTTTTAGGATTCTGAATGTATCAAAAGAATACCCAAATGGATTTAGATCATTAGGGCAATTTGGTCATTGACTTCCAGGAATAATTCAATAACTTAACCCTATAAGGAAAGGTCGATACTTATAATGCTGAAGATTGTTCACGGCTTTGCTCTTAAATTCAATAATTAACTCATGTGCATGCTTGGGTTCAAAGTCAGATTCGAAGGCTTTCGGGTTAGAATTTCATGAAACAAGCTTCAAAAATGGGCTCATGAAGTCGCGAAACATAATATAAGGGTTTTTGAATATCGTCTTTTTGGTCAAAGTCAACGCTGACATCAACAGTCAAAGTCAACATTGACGTCATAAGTCAAAGTTAACGTCAGCAGTTAAAGTCAACATTGACATCATGTTGACATCATCAATCAACTAGGTTAACTCAGATGAGTTGACTCAGCGGGTTTACTCGATAGCTAACTCAGCGGGCTAACTTGATAGCTGACTCAGCAGGTTAACTCGATGGCTGACTTAGCGGGTTAACTCGGTAGCTGACTCAACATGTTGACTCAATAGTTGAGTTAATTGGGTTGGGTCAGGGGAAACAGGTCAGGTTATTCGGCTAAATATGTCTCGACGCACTTACCCGAATAGAATCTCATTGGCGTCTCATCGGAGACGTCGTTTGTAACCCCAAAAAGCTTATTTTTGTCAGAAACTGAATGGAAACATCCCACTTAATCAACCATTTAATTCAACCAACTGAAATCAAGTCGAAAACTTACCAAACTTACCAAAATATAGAGGTAGTGGCCAAAAATGGCGTAGCTTCGATGAGGCATCTCCTAGCATCAGAATGGTGACCAATTAGAGGGGTTTTACTCATCGTAACACAAGGAGCTCAGATCCAGTGGCAATGTCTCAAACAGATGATGAGGATGGCCAAAATATGAAGCAAAGAAATGAGACTAAAGGGTTGTTCTCGCCGGATTCAAACTGTCTCCCATGACGAACGACAACACAGACAGGTGTGTGGCTGACGACACTGGGCTCAGAGTAGGACGATGAATACGCTGATGGTGGCGGTGAAGGTTATGGTCAAACGATGAAAGAGATAAAAAAAGCCGAACTGATTTGGGTGGTAGGAAGGTGAGATATTTTCAGACTTATTATTATTCAAACATCTTTTACATCCTTATTCTGCTGAGACTTATCCATCAAAGTATGCTTATTTCTCGAGTCTTACAGATGATCACATATCAATCTGGCAGTGTCCTCAGCCACTCAGACTAACTTTAGATCCAAAGTCATCCCATCATACATCTTAGACTAACTTATCAGAATACAGTAGTTAAACCCATACAGAACTTCATATGATGCCACATGAACACTTGTCTCATAATTGGTATTACAGGTGGACTCAGACAGAGATAAGAATCATTTCGAGCTATCACAAAAGTCAATCATACAACCCAGAAGTATATCTTTTAGAATGTATATTACTATTTTAGCTTGACCATCAGGTCACGGATGAAAAATTGCAAGTACGGTTCAGACAAGTGCTCAAGGTCTCCAACAGAACCTTCCAAAATCAAGATGTAACATCAAATTTCAGTCAGGGATGATACATAACGATACACCATGCCACATTTTCTAAGAAAAAAAGTTTTTCCTTAAGCCAATCGAACATAACCAAGGTTTTGAACATATATCGCTTACTTTCAGCGTAATTTTCAAATAACTGCTTCCTTAGTATATAATATAGTCACAACAAAATTTACACTTTTGCCACGCTAACAGACACCTTTCCTTTAAATTCATAATACGTTTATCAAATTTTCGTCAGAATATTCTCAAACATAATCATTGTCACCGAACAGACTTACATATAATCTTATATTAGTTACCTCACATAATCAAACATTTATTCTCAATCTGAATCAAATATTCAACTTCACATACATGATCCATCTTAGGTGCTTTATCTAGATTCAATCCATCAAGTCAATCCATATCACACATGAATGTTATAATTGTTCATTGTCAGTACAGATCGAGCTATAATGGATAGAATGCTTAAATTCACTTATTTTAGGAAAAAAGGATTCGACATCGGAATTCCAACTCGGAGGATTACAATTATGACCCAGGGGCATGCACAAACCAGACACCTTATGATAGATGGTCGGCCGATCTACCTAGAAAGACACAAATCTAAGCTTTGATACCACTAAATGTAACCCCCTAGGCCCGCCTATGCGTTACACCTAATTTTAGGAGGTCACATTAGGGTCACAAGAGCGAACCACAATAAAAACCCAAGAATTTTATTTTCTTTTAATAATTTAAGAAAACAATAGAATATGTTTTTATTCACGAAGCCATTCATAAAAGCATTTAAACCTAAATCGTATTACAAACTCTAACATAAAAGCAGACTCAATATACATGCCCACTGAACACACTAGTACCGTACTCCGCGTGCAACACCGAAGAACTTCCCCAAATAATGTCGGGTGTTGAAACATGATCAAGCTCTTATATCCTGTAGTGGTGAAAACAACATGAGCTTGGAAAAGCTCAGTAATACATAACTACTAACAAATGCTATAAGCACAACTGGCATAAGGCTATACATTAATTGACTTGACGAGCTTAGTATCGACAGGCTTCAGATATGATGTGAAAATTTATATGAATATTATACTTGAGAGCAATAGAGTTGTTCCTGATTTAATCTCTTGATTATCAAATATGAGGTCTATAACTAGGGTAATCAAAAGAGATTTAGGTTACAGAATTTGAGATGGGGAGTTTAGTGTGTTCCAATAGGTGCAGATAAAATACATATATAATACAAATAGTTTTAAAATCATTTTAGTGTTCCAAAATTCATTTAGTTTAGAACTGGAGAGTATATCTGTCATTTTGATTATTTTAGTAATTTGATTCCCGAAGATATTTCAGTCCATACAACCCTTAGAATTATTCCATATAATTTAGTATTTTCCATCACTTTGATCAATTCAGATAAATATAGAACTTCTGATGATTATCTTTAGTGTCTTATTCATGATGTAGGAGAGTGTACAAGTTTTACGTTCCCAGATGTTTGAAACTTAATACCAGAAAGTTTCCAGGTAAGTCGAGAGTTTCAGATGAATCAGTTGTATTATTAAAAGTCAAGAATTACGTTCTAGGTCATTTCCGTTATAGAGGTATTTTTGTCATTTACACCTTAAGGGTATTTTCACCATTAAAATAAATTGAATCCGAATATTCAGAAATTATCTTTTTATTAATCATAATTTGATATGAAGGCTGATAGTCCTACTAACTGCTTACTGTTAACTCCTCAAAAGTTCTATTTTATGCTTATTTTACAATGCCTTTGCTTGCCCTTTTAGTACATTTAGGTATTAAAATCATGCATCTGCATAAGGAGTTTATGAGCTATTTTGTTTTCCAGTGTGAAGGGTTATTTTAAAGTTTTTGACACAGGACAAAGGCAGGCAAGCTTGGCAGAGAATGCAGGAAAGGAAGCTAGAGAATTGCCGAGGCGTATTTGGCACAGAATGACCAATCAATGCTAAGCCCGGTTGGCAAGGGAGTGACGTCAGCCGATCGGTTAAAGTCTTCATTGGACCTTGTACACGTTAGCCCTAGGATTCAAATCTGGATAAGATGTGCTATCATCTTATCCCTTGTGCATTCTGTAATCACTCATTTTCGCTTGTAAATACATATTAGTATTGCATGAATATTTATTATATTATATGCATGAATGTTACTAATATATATATAAGGTGTGGTGTGTGCATGTATATTATAAGCTATGTATGTATACGTATTAATAGTGTATGTGTGTCGCATATGTATCTATAGAGTACGAACGTATTTGTTTAATGTATATAGATGTTATGTTAATTATGTGTATGATTATACGTACGTATGCTAGAATG
The DNA here is from genome assembly GCA_019671005.1 of Hibiscus mutabilis. Taxonomy (NCBI): domain Eukaryota; kingdom Viridiplantae; phylum Streptophyta; class Magnoliopsida; order Malvales; family Malvaceae; genus Hibiscus; species Hibiscus mutabilis. The sequence goes on from CM033741.1 coordinate 29,605,222, forward strand.
TTATATTAATTAATGTTTGTATAATATAAGTATACGTTTGCGTATGTATGTGTATTGCTATTATAATACTAATTATATTATTATTAATGGGCTGATATAAAATGAAATCCAAAAAAATTAAATATATTAAACCCAAATAAAAATGAAGTCCAAGTCCAATTACAAATAAATTACAAGGCCCGGTTGGCCCAAACCCAAACCTTATCTAATTACAATTATGGTGTGCAGGTGACTGTGGGCCGTTGGATCAAGATCTGATCCAACGGCCACGATCCAACCAAGAAGTCAAAAATATCTGCCAGCCGCGTGTTCCACACGTATGGACCGTTCGAGTGCCACGCGCGCGTGTGGTCCACGCGCGGATGCTTTGATATCCCACGCGCGTGTGAGCCCCACGCGTTCTTACTCCTCGACTGCGGAGCTCCACGTGGCAAGATCTGGAGCCGTCTCATCAAATCGAGGCTTCATCCAGGCCGTTCGTCCTTCAAGCCATCTCGACCGTTAGATTAGATCAGATCTAATGGCCGAGAACGCGTCTGGCCGCTGGCAGAACACCCATACCGCCACCATGCCGATATTCAACCACCGTGCTCAGAACATGCCAAATACAAAAAGCAACAAGTTGTCAGTCCAGATCTGAAAAAGCAAGATGCAACTTGTACAAAACAAAGAAGGATATATATATGAAACGTGGACTTTTGTAACAAAGGAGAGAGTTGTAACAGAGAGGTAGTAACAAAAAAAAAAACAGGGGAGAGAACAAAGATCTTGTAACAAAAAAAAAACTGAAAGTTGTAACCAGTCAAGTGATAATCGAAAGTCAGTCCAGTGGTAAATACTTGTTTCTTTTTCTTATTTGTTTTTTTTACATGCATATACAAAGAGATAAACACAAAAAAAAGAAAGGAGAGAGAAGAAGTCTTACCGTCGCCGTCCGTGTGTCTCCCTTCCTTAGTGACAAGCCTTTCGGCTTCCCCAAGCGAGAGATGGTGAACTGAAGGAAGGGGAAGACCCCTGGTAGTTTTGTTTTAGGTTTAAAAGTTTTTTTTTGGTTCGTATTTCCTAGATTTAGGGCGAATAGAGGTGTATCCTCTGAATCCAACCTCAGATTCGTGTCGAGGATGGAAAGGGGGTTATTTTGGTGTGTTTTGGAGGCTCGCCGGCGCCGGAGAATACGGCGGGCGGCCGCCGGATTCTGGGTTTCATAGGATCAGTTGAGAGAAAACGAAGAACAACAGGCTATTATGAAAACTGAAAATGAAACAAAATGAAGGGAAAATTGGTTTCGGTCTAAAAATAGGCTTTATATAGTTATTATTATTTTTTGAAATGGGTAAATCACACACTTAATCCCCCCGCGTCTCCAATATTTTCATTTTTGTCTCGCCGCATGGTATAATTACAATCCCAGTCCCCCTGATATTTCAAAAGCTTACAATCTAGTCCCTAAATTACACTGAATCAGTTTCTAAATGGTAAAATTACGCCTTTAGCCATCCCGCGTTTTTGAACTTTTCATTTTGAGTCTGCCCCTTGGTTTAATTACAGTTTTGATCCTTTTAGGTTCTGTTTGTTTCGCATTTTCGTCCCTAAATTACATATTATTGTTCTTTAATTTCTGCCACTGAATTTTATTTTTCTTTCAGTTCAGTCCTGTTTCTTTGTAAATATTCATGTTCGTATTATAGTCGTATATGTTGATGTATTCTATTGTTTTATTTTATGTCCCTCGTATCTGCCTCGTATTTTATGTTTACATGTATATGTGTATTAAGCTTATAATAGTCATGCATCTTTTTATCCGGTTATTCATATTAAGCATGTTATGTTTTAGTTGATTCGTACATGGTATATTTTGTATGTTTTTTTTAGGATTGCATGCTAGTATATTTACTTTTTTTGTATGATATATTGTCCCATATATGTTGAAATATGTTTTATTACTAGTATGTATGTCTTTTTGAAATATTTGTTCGTCTATATAAGTAATTATTCCTGCCTTGTTATTCTGACTTGTTAAAGTTGTTTTTATCTATTATTTAGAATAATATGTATATATGCATGTTTTAGTCTAGTATATCATTTATGTTAGATTAGTTTTCCGTTATGTCAATATTTATTGCATTTAAATATTTTGCCATGTTTTATAATTTTGCCACTAAGATTGCATATGAGATATAAATTGTTAATGCGGTGCCCTTTTATCCGAGCGTAAACGGGGCCAGTATCAGGCGTAGTGATATTGGTTGGGCGTTTATTCTCGGATAACGGGGCCCTTAAAATTTATTCGCAATTATGACCAAATTTTAAAATAATAGTCACTTTAATCCGGGAAATCCAATATTAATAAAGCGGTAATTATTAAAGTACCAATTTTGGGCGGTGTGGGGGTGCTAATCCTTCCCCATCCGTAACCGACTCCCGAACCCAATCTTTTTGAATCTCTGGTTTTATGGTGTTCGGCCTACCTAAGTGGCCGGTGGCGACTCCATTTTTTTTAAATGCGGTTTCTTTTAAAACCCCACGGAATAAATATTTTATATCCAAAAAAATCACAAACACCTTTCAAACACCTTCGAAAACCCTCGTTTTTTAGCGATAAAAAAAGACATCGCTACAGTTGGCGACTCCGCTGGGGATAAATTTTGTTTTTCAAAAACAAATGAGAGTCAAGCTTTTAAAATAATTACCGCTTTACTAATATTGGAAGTTCCGGATTAAAGTGACTATTAAATTAACATTCGGTCATAATTGCGTGTTTATTTTAGCGCATTTAAAATATGGCATATAAACCCGTCTTTTTAAGTGGGGGGAAAACGCTAATGCTTTCGTGGAGATATCGTTCTCCCGTATGGGCCTAGCAAGTACCTTCGGGGCTCGAGTACCTTATGCTTTCGTAAGGATATCGTTCCTTCGTACGGGCATAAGCGAATGGGTCCCTCTGAATTGAACCCGGTTGAAAGTAGCCTATAATGGGTGATGATCGGGGGCCTTGCTACTCTTAGTAGAGGACAGCAAGGACAATTCGGGTACCTCCTAGCACCAACACTGCATGTAGAGAACATAGAAACCCACCCTGTTAGAGCCATGCAGATAACCTAAGGTGTTTTAGACGGGATAAATAGGGTTGTTTTGTGTGTTTATTCTGTTTAATTTTGTCCTTTTATTTATATATTTATCAATTTTATCTGGTACTGACTTGTTTTCTTTTCGCTTTTGTTTTTTCTCATACATCATTGCATTTGCATCACATAAAGGTACTGGATCAAGTGGTTTGCCTGATCAGAAAGTCTTTCACCATGGAAAAAAGGTGTCTTAGGAAAGAAGAGCTTAATTTGTCAGTCAGACATTGGTCAGAGGTCAACCAGAAAATCCAAGGGGACAGTTTGCCGAACGAACACGTAATAGCAGGATACACCTATGTGAGTCTCCAACAGAACGACTTATGGGATCTTCAAAACATTTGGGAAAGATGGGACCGAAGACTACAAGACTTGTTCTGCAATAGTTATGGCGACATCGCACAGCTGCTATATGTTCGGATTAACCAGCCCCTACTCCAAGCTATAGTCCAGTTCTGGAATCCGGTTTTTTGCTGCTTCACCTTCAATGGGCAGGACATGATGCCTACGGTAGAAGAATACACTGCTTTACTAAACCAAAAAAATATTCAGGAAGATTGGATCTACGCGCCTCCGAGGAATCGTAATTACACTGCGAAACTCAAAACCTTTGCGGGAATGAGTGATGATTGGGTTAGTGGCCTCCTTCAAATCCGAGGAGACAATACAATCTTTGCATGGGAAAGTATTCGGGACATCATACCGACACATCCAGACGAGGCAAAGAAAATGGACTTGTTCGCTTTAGGAATATATGGCTTGGTGATCTTTCCAAGAGTACTCGGGAACATTGACATAGCCATTCGGGATTTGTTTGAGCGGGTGAAACGGAAAGCAAACCCAGTACCAACAATCTTGCTCGAGACTTTCATTTCCTTAAATGCTAGCCAAAACATGAAGAAGGACGTTTTTAGAGGATGCGCATAAATTGTTACAAGTATGGATTTAGAGTCACATGTGGAAGACGCCAACGAGGGTCCTGCCGGGGATATCCTTCCAAGGTTTTTCGCCTTTACGAGAATACTTAGCAAAGGAATGGCGAGAGGATTTGAAAACAAAAATGTAGACCAGTTTCTTCAGGAACATTCAAGATGAAGACATAGCATGGAGGGTCCCATGGCTCGGTAAAGTTAATCATTTTCTATACAGTTGTGGTGACTTCAACTGGCTGATGATGTTGGGATTGCATGGAAGGATCGCCTTTGCTCCGCTTTTAGTGTCTCGGCAGTTCGGATCACGACAGTTCATTCCCAATACCGCCGGATTAAGTCAAACTGAATTTCTTTTCAAAGGGGAGTTCAAAGGAAAAATTCAGACCATCATGAGGGCCTGGGATCATTGTTACCGGATCAGGGTGGAAGGAGATACCGAGCACATGACTACCCCAGATTACGATCTTTGGAGACGTTTGAGGGTTAATAATGTGATTCCCGAATCTGATCAAGGACCAGCAGTGTCTCTAGAAGAACTTACAAGGGTGGTACCGTCTGAAGCAAACATCTTAAGGAATGAACTCAAAGAAGTTAAAAGGAAAATGGACATCCAACAGACCCAACATGCGAGCGAACTCTATAAGGCAAGCTTAGAGGTTGACGAGCGGGACGGGATCATTAGGCAATTGAAGAAATTAAATGCAGATTTGAGCGACAAGAACACTCTTTATCAAAAAGATGCCCTTCTATTACAAGCAAAAATACAGAAGGCCGGCCGGAGTCAGTTTATAGCTGTGGAAAGAGAAAGAATGAACGACATCCGTTTGGTGGAAGAAGAACGAGAAATCAACAAGAGAGCGATCGAGAAAGAGATAGAAAGCTGCCGTTTGGCTATGGAGGAAGAAAAACGGTCCGCCAAGAAGGCCATTGATCAAGAGAAAGAAAGATTCAGGCAAGAAATCAACAAAGGAAAACAAGCTGTCCATCATGAGAGAGAAAGCGTCGCCGTATGGAAAAGAAAGTCCATGAGTAGTCGAAATAGACTGTTAGAGATGCAAAAACTGTACGATGACACTATTCAAAGGCTGGAGCAAAGCCAAAGTCAAAATGGCGAATTAAAAGGAAAGGTGGCGGAAGTCGAACACTCACTTCGAATGTACTGCCGCAGGAATAACTTCGCTGAGCTGCAAGAAAGAGAACGCGAAGTGGGTGTGTTACAAGCACGAATTGGGTCCCTCGAAGCAACTGTTGAGGATTACAAGGAAAGAATTAATGTGTTCGAGGAGGCTACAGCCGGAGGGGACACCTATTGGCAGAAGAGACTACGCGACGCTGCTCGAATGGTACAGGACAGAGACCAGTATTACGCAAACCTAATGGTGGACATACAGCGAGTCGCCAGGCATGTGAATGATTTAGCTGTCGAGGCTGAGACACTCCGACCTTTCATAGCCCCGGGAATGGAAGAAGCTCCTAGGTTCCTCAAGCTGCTCAGGGCAATTGGAAAATTAGGAGATAGAGCTAGAGCCTATCTATAGGACTCTGTGTTGTAATTAGATCTTTTGTACTAGGGATCTTTACTTTGTAACACGAACTTTGTTGTAATCAAGACCCTTTAATTCCAGTGGAAGTAATTCAAAAGGGTGATTACCAGCGGAATCAGTACCTTATCTGTATACATTCTTGCATTTGCATCATAACATTCACATCATTATACATGCATTTATTTTTTGCAACCATATTAACAATATGAATATTGTGGCGTTGTGTGTAGTTAACCCGCAATCATTCATCACCCATACTTTATGTTGCACGTAATAAGTGCTACGCAATTGTGCAAGTATACACGTCGCAAGTTATAGTATAAAAGATATCGTCTCCACAGGGATTGGTGCTACTTCAAGAATCTAGCCTCTTGCACTGTAAAAAGTAAAAACACAAGTAAAAGATTATAGAAGTTTTAACTAATCTAGAAAGCAAATAAGTAAAAGAAAAGATGAATTCAATTGAGAGAGATAGGCTACTTTATCGTGAGTTGAGGTGTGATAGCCGATTGGATCGTCTTGGTAAAAGAGTGCACGGGCACTCAGTTGCCGTGGCAACTTGCACGACGGGGTTGCCTTGGCAACTAATTGATGGTTGCCTGGGCGACTAGTTGGGCAACTACCTGGGTGACTGGGCAGCAACTTCAAGGTTCGGCGGAGCATTCTTCAATGGTTTCTTCTTATCCCTAAGTCGAAACTCTAGCTACTTGTGCATGCCTTGATAATACATCCCTGCGTGAATCAAGGGTGAACAACAACCAATCTTGCGCTCTTCATAGCCGTTGAAATCCTTAACTTATTCCTAAGCCAGATTAATGTTCACCACCATTGGATAAAGATCATATTCATTCGTTTCTTGAATCTAACTCTCCCGATATTAGATAAATGGATGAAATAACGAGATCCTCTCCCAATTCACTCGCAAACAATAATAAGAACCAAGAATGAATAAACCTTGAAATAGAAAAGTGCAAACTCTTATTACCTAAACAAAAACCAAAAGTTTCTCACAACCACAAAACACAATAACCATAGCCAAGTAAATTTAGTTCATGGCTAGGTTCCAAAGAAACACAAGATAAACAATCCCTAGCATGAACCCAATCGAACAAGGAAGAAAAGATGAAGGAGGAGGCTTGTCGAAATCCTCCTTGCCCTTGATGCTTGTCGAAAATTCTCTCATCTTGCCCTACTTGGACTTGTCGAAATTTCCCTCTTGCTCTCTCTATTGGTCTTGTCGAAATTCCCTTGATATTTATAGGGCTAGGCCAAAGTCCTTCTTTGAGGAGGAGTTTGAGTTGGAATTAAATTATCTTTAAAGAATATAATTCTTTATTATAATTTTATTCCTATTAGAACTTCTCCTATCTTCTTGGAATTTAATTCTTCTTTAATCTCTGCATGGCAATCAAATTCCTTTGGGCTTGGGCCTTGCTCCATGTCATCTTGGGCTTGTAAAATCATGAATTTCGACATCCCTATTGCATTTAGTTTTTGTCGACAAATGCCATGGCAACTGGCTCGGCGTCTCCTTCATGCATTGCCCTGGCATCTAGCTCGGCATATCCTTCATGCATTGCCCTGGAAACTAGCTCGGCATTGCTTTGGCAAGTGATCCTGCACATACACACACAAAGCACACCAAAGCAGCATCTTTTCCACAAAAACTACCAATTTATGTAATCAAGCTCAACGATGGAAGGAAACATGGATTAATGCATGAATGGCTAACTATGCAACTAATATGAGCCTAAGTCTAACAATAATATGAGTAAAAAAGGTAAGAAAAATAGTACTTTTGAACACTTATCACACCCCCAAACTCGAACTATTGCTTGTCCTCAAGAAATGCAATCTCATAATTACCTGCCAAGACTTCAAATTTTTTACAAACTTAGCTTTGAACTTGATTTCAATTCTCTGAACCGGGGCACAAAGTATGATTGGCTTTTTATTTTTTGGAAAACTGAGGAGTTACTCGGAATTAAACTATAATGCTTGTGAGTGTGTGCAGAGTTGTGTGCAAGTTGATTTTTCGGATTCTATGCAAACAATAGGTTTTCAAATTACTTCATTGGGTTCTTTTTAACATGTTTTAACTAGAGCCAATTTCGGGCACCTCTAGTGTTTTATTTTTAGTTTTCTTAAGTTAATTTAATCGACTAGAGCCGGTTTCGGGCACCTCTAGTTAAAAAATAAAATTTAACGCCTTCTAGAGCCAGTTTCGGGCACCTCTAGTGATCAATTTTTTTAGCATATGCTAGAGCCAATTTCGGGCACCTCTAGCATTCATCCAATTTTTATTCTAATCCCCCAATTAGTTAATTATCAACCTAAGTTTACTAGAACTCCTTAAATCAATCAAACCACAACAGTGTTTCATCAAATTTAGCATCATAGTAAAATTCTAAGTTTTTCCATGGTTATCCTAGAATAAAAATTCTATCAATTAAGTGCATTGGCAAAGTCATCATTGAATATTCATCAAATCTAAGCAATTCTTGTTTCAATTAAAGGCATGGCAAGCAATTTATGTATCCTAAATGTAATACTTTAAATGAATGTAATTAAACATGGTAACTACTAATAACAATCCCCCCCAAACTCGAGTGAGGCATTGTCCTCAATGCATGCATAAAAATAACGAAAAATAAAAATAAAAATAAAAATGCATACGAGGACTTACTCCGAGAGTTCGTCATCGTAGATGATTAGTTTCCTTCTAGTTGGCGTCTTGATTTTCTTGCTTGAACGCGATGGTTGTTTTCTTGTTGCCGGTGGTGGAATCGATCCTCGCATTTAGGTTGTCCTCATCATCCTCTTCATCAATGTCAATGGCTTTTCGCTTGGAGGATTCAATTGGTGCGGTCTTTATTGGTTCAATGGAGGACTCGTCCGAATCTGAAAAATCAGAAAATGATTCCGTAGGAGTTGATTCGGGCATAGGTGCTTTACCTTTGGCTTTTGCAAAGGTTGCCGGGCATCGCTGTGGTTGGTTGTCGTGGCGTCAGCTTCCTTGGTTGCCGTGGCGACTGCTTCATTGGTTGCCGGGGCAAGAATCTCGGCGGGAAAGATTGGGAACGGCACACGATTGTCCGGGTACTTTTCTAGGATGACTTGGGTGATGGCATTGTTGTGCTCCTTCATGTATCGCATGAACATTAGTTGCCGATCTTCAATTTGCCTTAGGCGGCTTGCCAATGGGTGCAAAAGTGCTTCAAAGTGTCCCGAGATTAATGGCCGAGTTGCCCTGGCGTTAGGTGCTTGGGCATTAGGGATTTCCGCGGCGGCAGGGGTTGCCGTGGCAATTGGAGGCCTTGAAGAATCTCCCGGTGCCTCTCCCATTAGCTTCCGGATTAGTGCTTGATTCCAACCAGACTTGAGTAGGGCCTTTTCATCGGTAGACTCACTCGGGACATGCATCTCCTTGCAAAGAATAGAAATTAAGCAAGGGAAGAAAAGATAACCCTTATCTTTTGAGCTGCATACAAAAATCTCATCACAAATAATTTTTCCAATGTTAATGATGCGATTATTCAAAATAGAATGTATGAGCAAAAGACGTGGTATATCAACGGTAGTATTGTGTGTAGAGGGCATTAAAGAAGTTTTAACAAACTTATTCCATAGTTTTGCCTCGGGTTTAAGCCGAAGGTGATTTACCGTGCCCTTGTATTTACCGTCGTTCCAATGAGTTCCCGGTTGAGTGAGTTCTTGAAGCACCTTGTCGAGTTGCTTGGGATTGATTTGGTCAATGAAGGCTTGATGCTCGTCCTTCTCAATGTAAAGTCCGTAAAAGGTGTTGATGCTTTCGGGACTTATAAGTATGGCCTTGTCACGAACAAAAACATAAGGATTATCAGGGTTAGGTGAGTGAGCATAGAATTCTCTTACCCATGAGATATTACCTTGTTCCCGTTGATGGCAAAAGATTTGCCACTTTTGATGTGCAATCCTCTTGAAGATGAATGGTTCAAGGCCAAAATCTTGATGAGAGTTGGAGTATTCAAGTCCTTGTTCTTCATGAATCTTTCGGCTTTCAAACTTGGATTGAAATCTTTCTTGAACCGCCGGTGTAGCAAACTTCTTGTATCTTGGTTCTTTGGAGGAACTTGGATGAACTAAAAGTTTAATCTTGGATGCCATGTATGATCTTGGTTGTGAGTAAAAACAAAGAAAAGAAAAGAAAAGAAAATAAACTAAAAATTGCAAGATATAAAGTAGGAATAGGTTAAGGGTAATGGGTTTTATAGAAATGATAGGTGGTTGGGATTGGGGAAATCGAAAAAAGGTTTAGGGTTTGGTAGGGATTTTCGACAAAGGGGTTTTGGTTAGATGAATTGGAGGCTTTATATAAGCCTTAGATTCAGCCCATTAGTTTCCTTGTTGAAGATGTTTTCCTACTTGGTTTAGAATTCCTTCTTTCTCTTGAACTTCCTTTCCTACAATTCAAAAACAAATCAAATAAGGATTAAAATTAAAGATAAACTAATAAAGAAAATAAATAAAGATGTGTAATAGGATTCTTAGACTTGAATAAAAAAATCTATCCTAAAACTACTAATAATCGGCAAAATAATAAAATAAAAAAATTCGGAAAAAAATAAAATAAAATAATGAAATAGTCGAAAAAAATAAAAATAAAAATAAAAATAAATATAAAAAGGGAGAGTATGTTCATGCATCTCCTAAATTAACCATTTCCTTATTACGCCCCACATGGGCACCATTGTGGTGCTTCAATCTTTGTCCATTAACTTTGAATTCATGGTTGTCAGAGATGGACTTGATTATCACGGCGCCATGGGAGAATGGTTTGACGACTTCAAATGGTCCCGACCATCTTGATTTCAGCTTTTCCGGAAAAGTTTTAGCCGAGAATTGAATAGAGAACTAGTTGCCCTCGGCGTGAATTGCCGTGGGCAATAGTTTCTTGTCGTACCATCGCTTTTTTTTCCCTTGTAGATTCGTGCATTGTTATAGGTGAGTGCACGAAATTCTTCTATCTCATTAAGATCCATCAAGCGCTTTTGTCCGCACTTTCCCAATCCATATTCACGGTCTTGATTGCCCAAAGACGCCTTTGTGCTCGATTTCCACCGGTAGATGGCATGTTTTGCCATAGACAAGTCGAAGGGGGACATACCTAAGGGTGTTTTGAATGCAAAGCGATATGCCCAAAGTGCGCCATCTAGTCTTAATGACCAATCCTTCCTTGAGGGATTTACAACTTTCTCGAGTATTCCCTTCAACTCCCGGTTGGAAATTTCGCTTGCCCGTTGGTTTGTGGGTGATATGCCGTGGCGAACTTGTGTGATATGCCGGCGCTGCAACATCTTGGCAATTAGTCTGTTGTCAAAATGCTTGCCCCCATCGCTGATAATTGCTCTCGCATCCCAAACCGTAAATATGTTTTTCTCAGAATCGCTGCACGGTCTTGGAATCGCGTTGGGAACCGCAATGCTTCTACCCATTTAGACACATAGTCGACGGCGAGTAAGATGTAGAGGTTGCCGAATGAAGATGGGAAAGGTCCCATAAAATCGATCCCCATACATCGAATGCCCCACCTCGATGATGTTCGAGTGGCATCTCATGTCGCTTAGAGATATTGCCCGCCCTCCGCAACGATCACATTGCTTGTAAAAGTCCCGGGCATCTTTGTACAATGTTGGCCAATACAAACCGGATTGCAAGACTTTGGCATGGGTACGAGTTCCTCCAAAATGTCCTCCATAGGGTGAAGAATGGCATTGCCGAGTACATTATGTTGCTCTTCTTCAGGGGACACATCGGTGTATAACCCGATCCGCACATTGTTTAAACAAAAGAGGCTCGTCCCAAAAGTAATGCTTAGCATCATGGCGGAACCGCTTTTCCCTTGGTGAGTAATGCCATACGGAAAATACCACAAACAAGGAAGTTAACTAAATTTGCGTACTGTATTGCCGAGGCATGTGCCGCCGTAGTGTTCGCTCCCCGCACTGCCGCGGCGTGCGCCAAAGACCGCCGCGCGCCGAGAGTTGCCGAGGCGTGTGCATCCATGGTTGCCGAGGCGCCTAGGGTTGCTGAGGCGCCAAGGGTTGCCGGCGCAATTAAAATTTGTTCATCCGGGAATGCATCGCATATCTCTAGATCCGCCCCCTCCTCCCTATTATGCGCTCCAAACGTGATAAGTGATCGCCACTTGATTTTCTGCTTCTTTCCTCGCCCTTAATTTCAATATCAAATTCTTGTAAAAGTAATATCCAACGAATCAAACGAGGTTTAGCATCCTTTTAGCAAATAAGTATTTGATTGCCGAATGGTCCGTATGAACAATTACCTTTGTACCAATTAAATAGGATCGAACTTGTCAAATGCGAAAACTACAAAATAGTAACTCTTTCTCCGTTGTTGTGTAATTCACTTGAGCACCATTAAGAGTTTTACTAGCATAGTATATCACATGGAATGTCTTACCTGTATGTTGGCCTAGGACTGCTTCCTACCACAAATCACTTGCATCACACATGAGCTCAAAAGGTAGCGCCCAACTGTGGAACGACAATGGGTGCCGAGGCAAGCTTTTTCTTTAGGGTTTCAATGCTTGAGTGCAAGAATCATCAAAATCAAGACTTTATCCTGTTCAAGCATATTACACAAAGGTTTAGTGATTTTAGAAAAATTATGAATGAACCTCCTGTAAAAACCTCGCATGTCCGAGAAAACTTCAATTCCTTTAACCGAATTTGGTGGGGGTAATCTCTCGATCACGTCCACCTTGGCTTTGTCTACTTCAATTCCTTGATGAAATCTTGTGGCCGAGCACTATTCCTTCATCTACCATAAAGTGGCATTTCTCCCAATTTAGGACTAAGTCCGCTTTCTTCACATCTTGCTAACACCTCTCTAAATTGCCGAGACAGCCGTCGGCCGGTCATTACTAAAACCAAAAATCATCCATGAAGATCTCAAGGAAGTCTTCGACCATGTCCAAAAGAGTGCCATCATGCATCTTTGGAAGGTTGCCGGGCGCTTATACAATCCGAACGGCATCCTTCTAAGGCATAAGTACCGTATGGGCATGTGAAGGTTGTCTTTTCTTGATCTTCCGTGCTATGGCAATCTGATTGTAACCTGAATAACCATCAAGAAAACAATAAAAGGGTTTACCCGCAAGACGGTCAAGCATTTGATCAATAAAGGGTAATGGGAAGTGATCTTTCCTAGTGGCTTTGTTTAGCTTTCTATAGTCCATACAAACCTCCAAACCGGTCACACCCTGTTGGGATAAGTTCATTATTTTCATTGCTTACCACCGTTATACATCCCTTTTTCGTTACACATTGTACCGGACTTACCCACGCATTATCGGAGATAGGGTATATAATGCCGGCATCAAGCCACTTGATGATTTCTTTCATTACAACCCCTTTCATGGCATGATTCAGTCCTCCTCCGGGCCTCAATTGAAGGTTTGTGATCATCTTCCAACAAGATCTTGTGCATGCACACCGCCGGCTAATTCCCTTTAAGTCGGCAATGTCCACCCTATTGCCTTTTATGTAGCTTCAACATGTTGATCAGCTTCTTTTCCTCGCTCAGATCAGAACTTAGAGGAAATAATTACAGGTAATGTATTATCGGTCCCTAAGTATACATATTTCAGTTGCTCGCAATTGTTTCAACTCAAGAATTGGTGGATTTTCGATAGAGGGTTTTTCGAGCTTACCTTCCTTACCCGAGTAGTCCAGCTGGTTCAAAGTATGTACCGGTCGATTGACTAGCCAATTTGCCTCTTCTTGTTGTTCCTCATCGACCGGTTCTTCATACTCCTCATGTTCCTCGTGGATCGGCAATGTAGTTGCCGAGGCAACTAAATTCTCATCGGTTAAACTCGCCGCGGCATGAAGTAGTTGGCATTCTTCCGATCATCGGCATGCCTTAGTGTTTGGAACACATTTAGTTTTACCTTGCTGGTCATTCACCCTCATTGTGAGTTCTCCTTTTCAACGCCAATCAAGGTTCTCCCCGCCGCTAGGAATGGTCTCCCGAGAATGATAGGTGCATGCTCATCCGCTTTCACAATCCAAAACAATAAAGTCAGCGGAAAATAAATTTATCAACTTTACCAAGATGTCCTCGATTTTTCCTCTGATGCACATAGGATCTGGCTTACAGCTAGCAAAGATGATCATTGGGTCTTGCCTTCCCGATTCCTAGTTTTTGAAAACCGATTTAGGCATCAAGTTTATGCTAGCCCCTAGGTCGCATAATGCTTTCCCGATATAGTGATTTCCAATAGAACAGGTATTGTGAAACTTCCGATCCTTCAACTTAGGTGGCATACGACAGTAAACATTGCCATGCATCCTCTCGTCAAGCGCAATCGCTTCAAACTCTCCTAGCCTTGTTCTTTTGGACACAATGTCTTTAAGAAACTTGGCATAGTTTGGCATTTGTTCAATTGCTTCCACCAATGGCAAGTTGATGTGGACTTGCTTTAGGATATCAAGAAACTTGTTGAATTGGTATTCTTGCTTTTGTCGCCTAACCTTTGTGGGAATGGTGGTGGAAGTCGGATATCTTCGATCCTTTCATTGGTTTGAAACCTGATTGACGGCATTGCCGGACATCCGAGTTGCCGATGCGTTATCAACTTGGGTTGCCGAGGCATGCTTATCACAAGAAGCCGAGGCGCCATCGCCGCCGCCGAGGCATGTTTATTGCCGGCTGCCGCAGCAATTCCCGGGTTCAAAGATCCGAGGCTTTGCCGCTAGGTTCGCCTTGATCTTTTGTGGAGTTTTGTTTGACGAGCGGGTTTGAACCTCTCTAAGTTGTTGGCCACTTCGTGGTGATTGCCTTACATTGCTCATGGCCGCCTCCTCTGCGACTTCAGATCGCTAGGTAAACCTCCTTGTGGTCTAGTGTTCAGATTTTGAGCAAACCGTCCGACTTGATTTTCCAATGATTTGATTGCCGCCTCTTGGTTTTGCAATCTCATCTCGGTCCTCGTTAATAAAAGCATCAGTTCTTTTTATGAAATTACTATTCTCACCCATATAAGATTCAGTTTTCATCATAAAAGCATTTAGAGAATTTTCCAAAGAACTAGATGTCGCTTGGTTGTTGCCGCGCATCCGCTGTCGCGGGCATATTCTCACTGAATCCCGATGCTTGTGCATTCTGATTGTTCCGCTTAGAGCATTGTTGGGATTACTCCATGAAAAATTCGGTGCTTCTTCCAAGCTGGATTGTATGTATTTGACATCATGTTGTTGTTCGATTGTAATTCCCACATAGAAGCTAGATTCCGATTCTCGTATACATTCAGAAGAATTATGGTTATCACCACATAACTCACAAAAAGAATCCATTACCTTGACTTCATGTGTGTTGTTTGGTTTTTGCATGTTCGACCATCTTGGTTAAAGCGGCCAATTGTGCCAAATTGAATCGATGATCCTAGTTCATGTATTGTGGCTTGGCGCCTAACCCTCCTCTTCTAGTAGATGGGAATTGATAATCATTCTGGCCAGCCTGCTTAAAATTTGCATTGCTTCTTCCGGCGACTTATCTAGGAGTATGCCGCTTGCCGAGGCATCTAGCATCATCCTTGTTGGTGTATTCACGGCGCTTGTAAAACATTGTTACTTGAGTCCACACCGAACTGTAAAGGGCATTTGTGTAGAAGTTCTCTATATCGCCCCCCAAGCCTCGTGACATGGATTCATCATCCGCCACAAAAGAAGTAATGTCGCTACGGCTTATCACCAAATTTGTAGGATTAAATCTAGCAAGGAAATCACGACAAAGATCACCCAAGATGCTATGGATCCGGCAGAATGCTATTCAACCATGCTTTCGCCTATCCTCAAAGAATAGGGGAATAATCTTAATCGTAGGACATCGGGGTGACTCCGTATCTTGAACGAAAGTTGCAAATCTCGAGGAAAGATTTCAGATGTTGTCGCGGCATCTTCGCTTGTCGAGCCGCCAAATTGACCTATTGTGTTGATCATATTAAACATTACCGGTTTCAACTCAAAGTGGTCGGCTTCACTTTCAGGTGCGATAACTCCTCGGGTTAAGTCCATCAAGATCTTCTTCAAGATAGTCTCGAATAGTTCTGCTTCGCAAGAATCACTCCTCCTCCCGCCGAACATCTTGATTCATATTGCCGCCTTGATTTGCCATTGCTTCTCTTATCCTTCGCCTAAGTCTTTGTAAGGTTCGCTCGATTTCTGGATCAAAGGGATATTCTCGTGAAGTCGGTCTCGCCGTCATCATATACCAATGCAAAACCAAAGTTTGTTAGCCCTTTGAATTTTAAACAAGAAAATAAAAAGAAAGTGCAAGAAAGTAAAACAAAGTCGCTATTGCCAATCCTAAACGGGCGCCAAAACTTGTTG